>OX123185.2:31456556-32056556 GCA_944739405.2 Euclidia mi | reverse complement strand
TACCTTTCTAACCGTGTACAACACTTATATACCTCCCATAATAAAAATGACGAGAAATATGAATATATTAGAAATGTAATATCTGTGGCGCGCTCGAAAATGGCGGGCAAATATTATACTGGGCACGTTTTATACCGCTCTTGCCTGGGCTTCAAGTATATTATTTGGTGTTAATTAATATTATTCGAAAGCTTATTTAATTACGTGTCTTTTGATATACAATATTAATTTAATAAATAGAAATATCACCATTCTTTCAACGAAAATATTACGCGCTCGTACTTAGCTCGAAAGCCTAGCCTAGATAGTGGCCAAAATACTTCTACGGGTGTCTTGTAATGCCTAAATGGTGGCCAAAACGCTTCGGGGGGATTGAACAGCGACCAGTATGGCTTTCAAAAATTCAAATAAACAACACTGACAGTATTTACATTTTTGAAGGTAATATTTTTTTTTTCTTAAAGACAACTCCCGCATTAGGACTAAATCCTGTGTCGCGGGGAACTTTACAAACATACAACTAACGGACACAATGAACACCCAGACTCGAAACAACAATTTATGAATCACACAAAATGTTGTCTCGTGCGGGGATCGAACCCACAACACTTCGGCACAGTGTCAAGCGGTGAGGCGGCTGTTTAAATCACTACGCCAACCGTGCAGTCAATTGTGCAAATATTAATAGGTATTAACGTTAAACATTTTACTACAGGGCTATTTTTTACTTATCTAAAGCGTTTGATCTCGTATCACATGAGATTCTACTTAAAAAGCTGGAAATGTTTGGAATCAGAGGTCTAGCACTACAGTGGATATCTTCATATCTAAGTAATAGACGACAAAGAGTTGTCATCTCTAGAATGGATAAAAATCGAGAAATTACGCCGTATCTATACGAATATCAAGCTATTAAATACGTTGTGCCACAAGGAAGTGTTTTAGGCCCTATTCTCTTCCTACTATATATTAATGACATTACACTGATAACGAATCACAAATGCATTCTCTTCGCAGACGACATTTCTATTATTGTGACATCAAATAAAAAACATAATACAGTACGTAATCACGAAATTGACATTAATAATACAATTGACATACTCATTAACTGGCTAAACACACATAATTAAAAATAAATCTTGACAAATCTCTATGTATTCAATTTAATAAATGTTTTATAATGACAAATACAATCTTAAAGTAAATACACCTAAAATTAAACAAGCTACACATACACAAAGTTTCTAGGAGTGACAATTGACGAGTATATTAACTGGAAAACACATATTGATATTGTGTCTAGTAAAATAAATAGATTTGTTTATGCACTAAAACATATTAGAAATATAACAAATACAAACACAGCTATTGTAACATACCGAGCATACGTAGAATCTGTACTTCGCTATGGACATTTTATGTGGGACAACATTACTGGTATAGAAAGAGTTTTCGTAGCTCAAAAAACATGTTTAAGGGCTATATATGATATGCGACCGGATCAATCAATATGTAGACCGATATTTAAAACAAATGGCCTGTTACCACTACCATCGCTATACATCTACGAAACTTGTATGTTTGTGCGCACACACAAATAACATTTCAAAACTGCGAATGATGTGAATTGTAGAAATCGCCGAGATCCAGATAGGCTTGTATTGGCTAATATCCCCAGATCTACGAAATATAACAAAAGCTGTCAGGCAATGTTTGTAAGAATTAATAATAAAGTACCGAATGAAATTAAAGTATTGAACACAAATTCATTTAAAATAAAGTTACAGAACTGGTTAACTTAACACGATTTCTATAGTATTAATTATTGGAATTAAACTTGGAATTAAACTATTTTTTGTCAATAAATTCCAATATTTAATATTGGAATTTATTGACAAAAAATAGTAATTTGTATTTGTAACTTATAATATTTGCATGCTGAATATGTCCGGCTAAACATGTAAGTACTATTGTCTTTGATATAATATAACACCTCTGTATACCGTGTTTTATGAAAATAAATTATTATTATTATTCATTTATTTATCATTAGTTAAATTTAAATTACATTTTTAAATATATCATTGACAAAAAATAAATATATTTAAATATATAAAAAAAAAACCGTGGGATTCCACCAGCAACGGGCACAGGGTCCAAGCTGCCGGTGGTTAGGGCTCCAGAGACAGGAACTTCCTCACAATACGTGCCGTGTCGAGAAGTACTGCCTTTGGCATCAGACCCTTGACCCAAGCACCCAACGCGAGCCTCTTAAGGTGACGGTCGAGGCTCTTGGCTATTAGGCCATTAACCGTTACAACTATCGGCACAATAATTGAAGAGTCCACATCCCACATGTCGACAATCTCGTGAGCCAAGTCCAGATATTTAATCTGTTTGTCTTTCTCGGCTTTCACGAGATTCTCGTCATGAGGAATGGTGACATCAACAATTATAGCGAGGCGCTCTGATCGATCTATCACTATAATATCAGGTTTGTTGACTACAACAGTCCTGTTCGTGATGATAGATCGATCCCAGTACAATGTGGCATGGCCATTTTCGAGAACTGGCTCTGCCACGTACCGTTAGTACGGTACCTCGATGTCTACAAGTTTGTATTTCAGAGCAAGTTGCTGGTGAATGATTCTGGCTACCTGGTTATGTCTGTACAAGTACTCGCCGTAAGCAAGACGTGAACAACCGGAAACATAATTATTGTTTCCGGTTGTTTGCCTGAGGGACTAACCGGGCTGGTGACATGCACGGCAAATATCGGTAGTGCTAGTGCCTTCCCTCAGGATATATTTCCAGTTGTTATTCGTCTTGATATCTTCGTCAGCAATTGCACAAACAAGCCCTTCGGTTTCCCCAAAGAGATCACCGAAGCGTAGCCAGTTCACCGAGGCTAATAGGTCTACATCGGGCCCATACAGGGCCCGATGGAAACTGCCATGAAGCTCCTTGCTCTACCATACACGCTTGCGATCATCGGTACTGAGTACTACAGATATGCGCCAGTTCTCCTTAGCCAACTTGAGTGGGGTGAGTCCATTGTCCACTGCGACAACATCTCGATGCAGGTCCACGTTTGCCCGGAAAAAATGTTCTCTGAGATTGCACACCTCGCGGTTGTGTAGGGTCTTGTCATACAGAAAGCCACGACCCCCACACTTCCGCGGGATGTACAACCTCATCACGGATGAACGTGAATGATACATACGATATGCCGTCAACAATGTGCGGACTCTTCTGTCCAGGGCGTCCAATTCAGACTGAGTCCACTTGAGTATGCCAAAGGAGTATACAAGAAGTGGCATGACCCAACCGTTGCAAGCACAAACCTTGTTGCCACCTGATAGAAGGCTTTTTGATACTTTTTTCAGGCGGCCAAAGAAACGCTCTTCCAACGATTGCTTCATGTCAGCTTCATTGATACTTAAAGCCTGTGACTTACCCAAGTACTCATAGGTATCGGTTAAGAGAAGCGATCTAAGGTTAATGGAATCTGAGAGTTGGAGCCCCTTAGATTCCACCATCCTGCCCTGCCTCACATGAATGACAGCACATTTATCCACACCGAACTCCATATTGATAGACTTACTAAAGTTTTAGGCTACGTTTAGTAAATCTAGCAATTGGGCATCAGAGTGGGCAAATAACTTCAGGTCATCCATGTACAACAGGTGAGATATGAGCTGACCGCCTCTCTGTAACCTGTAGCCTAACCTTGAACCCTCCAGTAATGTACTGAGAGGGTTCATGGCTAAGCAAAACCACAACGGACTCAGACTGTCGCCTTGGAAGATACCCCGCTCAATTTTAACAAGTTCGCCGTCCTCCTGGATCCTTCGGCATCCTGGATAGCAAAGACCCGTATTCCATTGCCCTATACATGACTTTAAGAAAGTGCGTAGAGCAGTATTTACTTTATACAACTCTAGTACCCTCAAAAGCCATGTATGTGGCACGGAGTCATACGCTTTCTTATAATCTATCCAACATGCCGCTAGATCCTTTCGGTTACGGCGAACTTGTGGGCTAATGGCCATGTCAATGAAGAGGAGCTCCTTAGTACCACGAGCCCCCTTCCTACATCCATTCTGAGAGGCTGCCATAATTGAATGGTCTTCGACATGTTTAGCTATTTTAGATCTCAGAATAGATTTAAGAAGTTTATAGACCGATGGTAAACATGTTATCGGTCTATAATTGCCAGGCTCACTAGTACTGCCAGTCTTATGGAGCAGGTGGGTAATTCCAGTCGTCATAAAGGTTGGCAACGACCCAGATTCCACGGCTGATTGGAATTGAGATGCCAAGCGTTCATGTGAACTACGTAGCCATTTTAGCCAGAAATTGTGCAGCCCGTCCAATCCTGGAGATTTCCAATTAGATAATGGACGGACTGCTTGTGTAATGTCCTGAATAAAATGGCCACGCATTCCATTTCGGGAATATTATGTTCACATGCACGTTCGATATCTCGCATCCAATCACCCTCATTATGACCAATGGGCATTGACCAGATGCTACCCCAGAACATGGCTGTGGCGTTCGCAGCTGGCCGCTGCACAATAGTCACACATTGATCTGGTCGTTCCCAACTTCTGTATACCCACCTTTGGTCCCTCTGGAATGTACTATTATTGACGTACCGGTCCACACGTTTTTTAAATCTACGAATTCGGTTTGCCCATGCATAGACTTTTTGTTTCAGGTAGTCAATGCGCTCTGTGACTCGGGCTATATAATCTTGAGGACCAATTTCAGTCCCCGAGAAAACCCGTTTCACAAAGCGCATTACCCTAGGGCATGTATTCCCCTCCCTAAAACCGATCAGCTTGCCAATAAGTGCCCTTGCCTCGGGAATACGTCGCTCAATCCTGCACTGCCACGCCGGTACAGCAGACCTTTGTCGTACAACAGTATCAGTTTCAGGAAACTTAATACCAGCTATACGACAAGCTGCAACGGCGATACAGTACAAGATTGAATACGTATCACCGAGATCCTTGCTATTATCAAAATAATTTGATATTAACGAGTCAAGAGCACTTAACAGCGCTATATTTCGCCTATGCATAGGCAACCGCGGTAGACGGGGCCTGATGTCTAATGGCGTGTACCGGTAGACCCTAATAGCACATTCCAAAGCGCCCTTTACCTCCTCATTGCACTGGGTACTTACATTATCAGCCATGTCATCCTCTTCCCTAACGGCACTGCCACGTTCAGTGTAGATGTTGGTGTAGGATGGACTGGATTGGAATAGCTAGAAGGTAAGTACTGTGAGCGAACCCAATGAAGCACGACTTTATCCAACTTGCCACTACGGATAACCCGTACCTGATCCGATAATCGTTGAGCCGTGACGTTGATGCTTAGTTCCAAGGCCTGAAACAAAGTACGCAGTGAGGTTAGTGCCCCCCTCTGTCGCCCCAAAATGCGCGCATTACATATTCATCTATTGATGTCGTCCACTTCATGCGCTGCACATTACCACCAGCAGCGGGGACCATGTTGGGGGCCGGTGGGCCCCGAGGTCCCAAGCACGCTGGTGGCCGGCCTCTCCCACGCCGCCGCGCAGGTGACGGTGTCAACGGCGGAGAGAAATACTCGTCGCTGGAGCTCGACGCAACTGCAGCTGCCGTCGTTGTCGGCTAAGGTTCCGACGGCTGCGAGGTAGAGCTCAGCGACGAGCCCGGAAGTGTTGTAGTCTTTTCAACATACTAAAGTCTTGATAACTTCATTTTTATTTTCGTAAATATCGTTATTGATATTGGTTGACATGTCATATTTGTTATGACGGCTGTCATGGTACAACTTTTTACTTTTTCTTTATTTATGGTGGGATTTTCCAAATATTTTCTTCTTTTGCTTGAGTTTTATATGATTATTTAGATGCGATATATTATTATACAATGAATGAAGTGAGATCCGTGAAATATTAATATGTAAAATTCTTTAATGAAAAAAAAACACGTTGACGTTGGTAGTGTTGCCAGGTTATTATTATTATTATAAACTTCACTGAGTTGGCATCACAATATCATCATACATACATACATACATATAGTCACGCCTTTTTCCCGTCAGGGTAGGCAGAGCCAATGGAACGCCACTTGCTTCTATTCTAACAAACCTCACGCGCTTCCTCTACATGCATTACTCTTTTCATACATGCTCGCCGGTTGCAGGTGCTTCGGACCTTGCCGTTTTTCAGAACGTCACCAATTTGGTCGACGAATGTCCTACGAGGTCGGCCGCGACCGGCTTGCCCATAAACGTTTGCCTCATATATTTGGTGCGTCATTCTTTCTTCACTCATTCGCTCCACGTGTCTAAACCATCTCAGCATTCTTTTCTCAATTCTTGTCACAACATCTTCTTTCAGGCCACATCGCTCTCGTATTACTGCATTCGGAATTCTATCAATCAGTCTCACCCCACACATACTACGCATTGATCGCATCTCAACTGCGTTAATTCTGCTTTCATGCTTTTTCTGCCATACCCAACACTCACTACCATACATCACCGTGGGCACAAGTACACCATTATGAACCGCCAGTCGCGCCTCTTTCGGCACAGTCTGACCGTTCATAAAGGTGTGCAGCGCTCCATTCACACAGTTTCTCGCAGTCACTCTCCTTTCAATATCCCCTTCACATCTTCCATCTCTTGTAAACATGCTACCCAAATATACAAATTCTTCAACTTATTCAACATGCTCATCTTCAATCGCAATATTACTCTGAGTCACACTTTCATCCCTCTCAAACACCATCACTTTCGTCTTTCTTGCATTTAATTTCATACCCTTCGCTTTAAAGCTCTCGTTCATGCAGTCCATCATTTGCTGCAACTCATTCGCCGAGGACGCAAGAATGACTTGATCATCGGCGTTCAAGAGGCACTTAGCACGCAATCCTACCATATCGATCCCGCATTCACTTTCTCTTATATCATTCATGCAGCTATCCAAGAATAGATTGAACAACCAGGGCGAGGCTGCACAACCCTGTCTGACACCTTTGGAGATATCAAACCATTCTGTATAGGCACCGTTAATCCTTACACAGGCTATAGAACCCCTATACAGAGATTTCAGAGCTCTTATTATAAAATTGTCCACCCCATACATAGATAGCACCTGCCATAATTCCTTTCTATCCACTCTATCATAAGCCTTTTCCAAGTCTATGAACGCGAAATATCATCATACATGCATACATATGTAGATTCAGGCCTGTTTCCGGAAGGGGTAGGCAGAGACTACGAAACGCCATTTGCAACGATCTTGTCATACCTCTGTAGAAGACGAGCATGCATGAGAAACTTGATGCAAGAGATTGAGGCATGAGAGGTATGTCACAATATCATTGTGAGTCTGTGATGGGGTCTCAGGTAGAATTGTCGGGGTTCGATGAAAACACTACTAGACTGAACAGGTTTTTTATTACGTCTCACTACCGCTTACATAGAGTATGACCGAACTAGGTAAGCACTGGCCTGAAGGCTAGAATGTAGACTCCTGCTGCTCTCCGACGCTCGCAGGGTAGCTGCTCGTAGGCTCGTCGGTGAGCTGGCCGAAGTGCACGTTGTGTAGGCAGCTCGGTGGTCGAGGTGTAAGCTGAGCTGAGGCTCTGGCGGTGCAGCTGATGTGGGCCGAGCGGTAAGGCTGAGGCGTAAGCCGGTGCAGTCTGGCACCAGTATCCTGGCTGTAGGAGGCTCGCAGGCAGAAGCTGATGCGTGGGCAGCGACTGGTAGCAGCACGGCGCCAGCAGCTCGTAGGTCGCAGCTACAGCAACCCGTAGGGAGAATTGTAGCCCATAGGTAGTACGTCAGTTGCAGACCCGTAGGGAGAAGACAGCCCGTAGGGAGAACTGGAAACAGCACAGAAAATACACAACAACCGGTCAGGAAAAGGCTGTCCCTAGATCGGCTGTTATGTTTAGGAGACAGATACTACAGACAGACCATATAGGCACACAGACAACTAGAATATGCTTACCCCCAGCGGGACAATAGATAGAGAAATAGTAGAATAATACTTGGTTGTCACTACAATCAAAAGCATAACGACGTGTAAGGAAAGTGACCGATTTAGATCGCGCACCCATCTTATATAGTCATAGTGGCCTATGAGTCACAGACTGCCTGTGCCTCCGTTCATGACTATATAAGGTAACAATTCCTAGCGAAGCGCTCTTTGGACTAAGGCTGCACCCACTGCGTTAAGCGCCTGCGACATATTATAACGCAATACGTAGTATTACGTTACAATACCCCGCTCTGTACAGCAGGATTTAACGTGTCAAGACAAGAAAAATCCGTCTAACTAAAGTCCTCCGAAACTTCTGTAGACAGTGCTAAGTAGATACTGACTACGAAACTCAAACTTTAGGTAGGTACAATGGAAGAATCTAGTTAGGTTAGGAATCAGTGTAGTTAATAACTGCCAATAGATTTACCCGACGAATCCGCTAATTCGTATACTAGTGGAGACTTTTTAGCGATAATAGTACACTTGGTAAACTTAGGAGCTAGATTTTTGCTAAATGAATTGTCCTTATCACTTAAATAGAAGTTAAACTCAGCCGGTTTACGACGTAAGTTGTATGTGTGTGAGTTTCTAGCGTGAGCTTGGATTAAAAGAGATTGGACCTTACCGAAAATACTAGATAGACAGCCTATATTTTCAGCATAAGAATCCCTAGGTATATAAATAACATCATCTGACTCGGTATCAATATAGTGTGAACCGCAGGTTACTAGTTCTCTGCCGTACACTAAAAAAACTTGGAGTATAACCAGTTACCTCGTTAACTGCAGTATTTAGCGCAAATTGAATTTTGAGAATTAGAGTATCCCATTAGAGTAAACGAAGATATAGTATTCACTATGGTTTTATAATATCTTTCAACAGAATTTACATGTGGAGTGTATTTAGGTGTAAAGTGCAAATTAGGGATTTTATATTTTCTAATCATAGACTTTAGAGTTGTACTAACAAATTGTTTACCGTTGTCTAGAATAACGGTTGAAGGTATGCCATGTATTAAGAAAACTTTTCCTTGAGAATGTTAGTTATAATCTCGGCGAGCTCGCTCGATAGGAAAAATAACACAATAGCAAAGCAACAAGTAACAAAAAAGATATGCAGCTATTCTTCAACAAGTAACAAAAAAGATATGCAGCTATTTTGTTTTGTAGTTGAGGGTTGAGGTCCAACCAGATCAATACTAATTGTTTGGAAGAGGCGAGAACACATCTTTGGTCGTCCCATAACATCTAAAGTAGCATGGTTTTGGTGTTTATGTGCGACACAAGTATCCTTATAACCCGCAGCGAGTTCCGAATGGTTTTCTTTAATTGCGGTAGTTCTATCCGAGGGAGGTAGTACCTCTTTCCAATCGAATTCTTTCCGCAGTGTACATTTCGATACCTATATAATTTATCATTTTGATAGAATAGTTAGGGAAGGATGTAGGCGAGTTTTTACAGCCATTTTAGATGGTACTATACCACTGATCCGATGTTACTGTAGTGTCGTTATCAGTGTCAGTATCAAAAGCCGACACGGCACTTGCCCGAGATAGTGCGTTGGGTATGACGTTATCCGCACCGCGGCGATGTTTCACATCGAAATTAAAAGAAGATAGACGTACCCCCAATCTCGCTAAGCGACCAGTAGGGTTACTTAAATTTAAAAACCATTTTAAGCAACATCGCCAATGTTCTACCGCGACTAAAACAGCTAGCGCCTCCCGTTCCGTAATACTATAGTTCCATTCTTGTGCAGACAAGGATTTGCTCATATAGGCTATAGGATACTCCACACCGTCAGTAGTTTGTGTGAGTAAAGCACCTACGCCATAGTGGCTAGCATCCGTGTGCACATCAAACGGTTTCTTATGATCCGGACAAGATTGAATAGGCGCGGTAGATAACAGGTGTTTAAGTTTAATAAAAGAGCTGTTAGCTTCTTCCGACCACACAAAAAGAGCAGCCCTTTTACTGGTAGAAGTAAGTTTATTTAGTGACCCTGCAATTGAACTAAAATTAGGTATAAATCTACGGTACCAAGACGCGGTACCCAAAAACAGTTTTACCTCCTTTTTATTTGTAGGTACAGGGTAGTTCATTATCGCTTCCACCTTACTAGGATCTACGTGAAGTCCTTTAGAGTTGACCACATAACGCAAGTATTATAGTTCATTTCTAAAGAAATGTGACTTTTCTAAATTAATAGTTAAGTTAGCTGATTTTAGTTTCGCGTATACTTTAGATAACAGTTAAATGTGATGGTCGAAATCCTCTCCTATAATACAAATATCGTCTAAGAATACGAACACCGCGTTTTCGAACTCGCCCAGAGTTATATTTATTTGTAAATAATTGATCGACCAATCTTTGCTGCGTAGCCAGCGCATTAGTTAGGCTGAACGAAATAGTAACAAATCGGAATGTTCCGCGGGTATGTACGTAGAACGCGGTATTGTCCCGATCGCTACTCCGAATAGGCGTCTGCCAAAACGATTTAGATAGATTAATACTGCTTAGGAATCTATAATTTTTCAGGTTATCTAGGATGTCGGAAATATACGGTAGTTTGTACGCATCCTTACGTGTAACCGAGTTTAGTTTTCGGCTGTCTAAACAAAACCTTAATTTACCATCTTTCTTAGGCTTTAATAGGATAGGCAAAGACCATGGGTTTTCACACGGTTTTACGACTCCGAGTTTAAGCATCTCGTCTATTTTCTCAATAATGACACGCAATTTTTCTGGCAGCAGACGATAGCGACGTCCCCCGCGAATAATCTGGTAATGACCTATTACGGGGTTTTTCATGTTATGCGTTTTTTGGCATGTAGAAGTTAAAATACAACATTTAATTTTTTTTAGATTTTTTCTATCTTTATTTACGAAGACATGAAAAACTACGCGTATATTCCATAAAAATTCATTAAAATGTATTTTAAACGAATAATATGGTTTTAGATCTTTACGAAAAAAATATCAATATGATTTGACAGTAAACATTGTTACGATATTATGCGTGTAAATAGTTTTCTACCTTATTTATGTAATTGTGCCTGTAAAAAGGTTGCAGGTTAAAATTCAATACAGAAGACAGGTTACATACAAATTTTTATAAATTGGCCAATCGAGAATTTCAATATTATTTTCAAGATCTTAATTTAAATATTATTTTCCCCTCAAGTAAGTAGGTAACTATTTTTTTAAACACTCTTTCTATTACTGAGCAAATGATTTACACGGCTTTAGAAAAATAAAAGAGATGAAAGTTTGATCGATAAACGAGGCAGGCATCAGAATAGACCACATCAAATGAAGCTAGATACAGAAGACAGTATCAGAAATCATATTGATTTATTTCCCAAAGTAGAATCGCATTACACGAGAAAAGAGTCTAAACGAGAATATTTGTCTGAATCTCTTATTATTTCAAAAATGTACCAACTTTACAAGTCATGGTTTGCAAATCAGAACTATCCAGATATTGTTGAGATGGCTTCAAAACGACAGTATGAAAAAGTGTTTAATACTAACTACAACTATTCCTTTTTTAAGCCTAAAAAGGGGCAGTGTACTTTATGTTCACAATATCAACAAGCTGACTACGTTGAAAAGGCGTCTTTAGAAGAAAATTACAGAAAGTGAAAATTACAGAGTGTGAAAGAAAGAGATCGTGAAATTAAAAAAGAAGGAAAAGAAACACAAAATAAAGATGACACCGTTGTGGCCATTTCTTATTTAGAAAAAATTTTGAATGTACCACAGTCTGAAGTGTCAATTGTCCACTACAAACGTAAATACCCGATTTATAATTTAACTGTTTTTGACGCTCTAAACAAACTAGGGTTCTGTTACAATGGGCAAGCCCAAATCGGAAAAAAAGGGTGCATCGAAATAAGGAGTTGCTTGTTTCAATTTGTCAAGACCGTACACAAAAAAGGTATACGCAAAATTATATTTTACTCTGATGGTTGTTATGGCCAGAATAAAAACAGATACATTTTTGCATTGTATCTTTACATTGCAATGACTCTTCAAATTGACATTACCCATCGGTTTTTTGTTGGTGGGCATAGCCAAAATGCAGGCGACTCCATGCACGCATGTATTGAAAGAGCTTTGAAAAACAAAGTTTTGTACACACCGGGCCAAGTATATAGTATCATCATGAACGCTTAAGTCGCCGGAGACAAATATATCCTAAAAGAAATGCAACGATCTGAAATTCTCAACATAAAAGAACTTGTTGAACCCAAAAGATGGCTTCAAGATAAGACAGGAGAAAAAGTACGATGGTCCGATGTGTTGGAGGTTAGTGTGTCATACAGTAAACCTAACTGTTTTCTTTTCAAATATGATTTTGATCAGGATTATATTGAATTAGATTACGATGCAGGCAGAAGTAGACAGCGTTGGCAGAAACAGGTGTCCAAAACAATTGAAAGTATTGAAAGTATTGAATTAAAGCCAGCATACGACAAGCCCCTCCCTATTAAAAAAGGTTTGTATAATGATCTCCTAAGCCTCCTGCCTGTAACTCCCAAGTAGGTAATTTCCAACCATTATCAACTATTTTAAAGGAACTTAAGCTTTTGTGATACTGAATCAGGTCTTGATGAGGATTCTGATTAAGATTTTTAACTGTAATAGGACCTTATTATAATTTTCATGATTGTGTATTTATGTGTAATAGTCGTATCTTCAGTGCAGTGTCTATTTTTTATGATAATAATAACTATCGTGTTTTGTCAAACTAACCAAAGTTGTTTAATTTACCAGAATGTCCTTTATTTCATAAAATATACTATAATAATCATCAAATAATATTTAAGTAAACTATTCGAATAAACAGTAATAGTCATAACAGTAAAATGTACGTTACTGTTAAACAATCGAATAACCTCATAAATGCTTTTTACAAATGTTCAGTATATAAACCAAATTACATGAATAATAGCGCAACACGATTTTACTGTTGTCGTCGAAAATATAAATTTACACGAACAATATCCTAAGTGACCTTACTGATCTAAGCTTGACCTACACTAATATAGTCAAATGCATCAAGCTAAATTATAACGAAGCCCTTGGGACTACTTAAATTTTGTTGAAATAACCAGATAGCTAAAAATTTAGCTTCCATATGCAATATAAAAAGTCGCTGATACTTGTTGTTTAATGGAGTTATTAAGGAAAAATGTTTTTTTATTTTTCCTGAACATTTACACTTTTACGATTACCGGATTATTCGCGGGGGCCGTCGATAGTATCGCTGTCGTATTGGCGGTGAGTCACCTGTATCAATACGATGCTCGACTAAATGAGTACGTCCTAAGCCTTTTCTTCTCGGTAGATATACATTCGAATTGCTTAATCATCTTATCCGCTAAACGTTTTTGGTAGTAATTAAGCTCATTGTAGGATCGTAAGGCAGCATTAGGTTAATTAGGCAAGGAATTACTACGAGAGTCATTATTAGATAAAGAAACAGAGTAAATATGATTTGGTAACAATTTAAATCTTTTCCAGAAGTCAATACCTAAAATTAACGAACTAGTAACTTCTGGAATTACGTACACTTTTAAATTATAAGTTTTATTTTCAAAAGTGGTGGGTAGGTTGATATAGCCGGTCGGTGTCAATTTATGACCACCCGCCGATCGAAAAAATATAATAGGGTTGTCACACTTATTCAAAGGGAGATTAGTTGTAGATATAATTTTTATATGAGAATTATTACGCAAAATAGTCACGGCAGAACCTGAGTTAAGTAAACCAGTAAGGGGTAGATTCTTAATGGTTACATTAACATAGGGTCGAAAATCAGTATTAGGTTTTTGATCACGGATCGCAGCCACAGAATAACTATAAAAATACACTTTTAGAGTGTTCAGGCAATTTTTCCAGTCTTCTTTGTCAAACTATTTAGATTTAGAAGATGTACAAACGGTAAGGTTTACCACCTTATTTGACAAACTACGAGCCGAGTAAATTAGTTTTTTGAAAACGATTTATTTTTACAATTAGGAAAATTTACGAATGTGACATCCCTAAGGCCACACTTGAAACATATAGGAGAACGGCCGCGCTTGCACGTCCCTAGCGAGTGATCAGTTGAACGACATCGCAGCAGAACACAGACCTCTTATTAGTGATTGCTGTAGGAACAGCTTATTTAGATAACATGTCGACATTATAGTGTTATAGGTTAGGCACAGGTGTATCGTTCGGTTCAACATTTATAGATGCGACGGAAGCATAGTTATTTGGCTTAGACTTGTCCTTTTTATTTCTATAAGCTAAATCAGGTGCTACTGTGTTAGACGTAGGGTAACTAGGTTCGTGAAACTGTGAACCTAATCACTGGAATCTCTCATAGTTTAGACATAGTGTTTTTAGAGTGTCTATAGTGTCTATACCCGTAGTACATGAAGCTAGTACAGTAGAATAACACGGTCTAATATTGTGAAGCATTATATTTAGTTTTTCATGTTCGGTTAGTACCGTGTTCGGTGATAATCGTGCAAAAAGTTGGAACATAATCGATAAGTAGATGATTATACCCTCAGTTTGCCCTTGAATACAATTACAAATCTCGGCAAAAAGTTTATAATCATAGTCTATAATCATAAAATCAGCTGTGAGTTGACTAGCTATTTCGTCCCATGTAGAAATGGAATTTTTAACACCGCGAAACCAGTGTAACGCATTATCAGTAAAAATTTCGGACGTGTAATCGAATTATACATTATAATAATAATAATAAATAATAAAATTCTTTATTAGCACAAAAGTACAAGTAGGTACAATACAGTAGAGGACTAATGTAGGTACAGAGAATATCAATTATTATGTTCTGCTGGTACTTAAATAGGAAATCCTGAGCTATAAGTACCAGCAACCTATATAAGCATAAGGTTTCACAGTATACTAGGTAAAAATCTACTGGTTACATAAGAAACTAGACCTATTTATAGTATTTACTTTTCCGACAGTTGTAACATTTTTTGTGAAAGATTTAGTAAACCTGTTATATACATAATAAATGTTGCGTGTAATATTGAGTGTAATTATGTGTGTGTGTGTATGTGTAGATGTGTGTATGAGTGTAAGTATGTGTGTGTATGTGTAAATGTGTGTGCCGTGTGTGTGTACAGACTATTGGGAGAGAATCTGCGTGAGATTAATATAGTTGTAGATATGTAAGAAGAAGTTTCTCAGATTGCTGCACGAATAAGTTTTTCTGTGTCGTCATAGGAAAGTTTCTGGAGCAATTTTATTACTTTAGTTTTACATTGATATTTATTGTCTAAGTGTATATTTAATGATTTATTAATTTTGTTGTAAATATATCGTCCTAGGAAATAGTAGAACCGTTCGCTGAAAATTGTCCTATGGCTATCGGCTGACTTTAGCTTGACCGTACGCAATTTGCGTCGTAAGGATGGTGATGATGTTCCGCATTGTTCGCGCATTGAATGTTGCTTCATTATTATTTGTAGGATGAACAGCTGCCGTAGACATTGGCGGGTAGATTCACAACCGTCCTAAATTCAGTCACGAGTTGTAGAAATTCGCGAACGCAGCCTGTTCCGTCGAATTTGAGCTTGTCACCAACCCTCAAATGATCGTAGTGAACAGTTACCGGACCGACGCTGCCTGTGCAGGGGTAGAATCCGTGCAAGTTATCGCGATCCCGGCTTCCGCCGATAGAACATTCGAGTGTTCCATTATTAGGTAGCTCTGACGACAGCATCCGAAAGCGTTCAGTCAGCTCGGATATTTTTTTGCCGTATTTAAAATCGGAATTGTCAAACCTGCTCAACCTGTGGTAGACTTGGTTGTGCAAGGCCGTAGTTCGCTTCGAAAAGTTGCTGTCTTATTTGTTAAATCGGTAACCGACACGCTAGCTCCCTTGAAATCGTCTGCTAAATCTAGGCCTGACTCCAGGATTTCGTCATTAGGAATCAGCTCAAGTAGCTTAGGTAGCTGCTGCCGTAAACCTAGAACTGAGGTAGCCGGCTCCTCTCCGCGATTAGGCTACCTCGTAGGCTAGTTCGTTTTTAGACAATAGTAGGAGAACACATAATAGTTATACAAGAATAGAAATCGAAGATAGACAGTAATACACAGATGCATACAAGTTAGATAGTACGTACCGGTTCGCTGATGTCTGCACCTCCTCGTTTAGAAAGACTGACCTCCTAAACAAGAACATCTGCAGTAATTGGAAGTGAGAAAAATAGAGTTGTGCGCCACTGTGACGGGGTCTCAGGTAGGATTGTCGGGGTTCGATGAAAACACTGCTAGACTGAACAGGTTTTTTATTACGTCTCACTACCGCTGACATACTGTATGACCAAACTAGGTAAGCACTGGCCTGAAAGCTGGAATGTAGACCCTTGCTACTCTCTGACGCTCGCAGGGTAGCTGCTCGTAGGGTCGTCGGTGAGCTGGCCGAAGTGCACGTTATGTAGGCAGCTCGGTGGTCGAGGTGTAAGCTGAGCCTAACGCTCAGGCGTAAGCTGGTGCAGTCTGGCACTAGTATCCTGGCTGTAGGAGGCTCGCAGGCAGGAGTTGATGCGTGGGCGGCGACTGGTAGCAGCACGGCGCCAGCAGCTCGTAGGTCGCAGCTATAGCAACCCGTAGGGAGAATTGTAGCCCGTAGGTAGTACGTCAGGTGCAGACCCCTAGGCAGAAGACAGCCCGTAGGGAGAACTGCAAACAGCACAGAGAATACACAACGACCGGTCAGGAACAGGCTGTCCCTAGATCGGCTGTTATGCTTAGGAGATAGATACTACAGACAGAACATATGTATAGGCACACAGACAACTAGAATATGCTTACCCCCAGCGGGACAGATAGAGAAGTAGTAGAATAATACTTGGTTGTCACTACAACCAACAGCATAACGACGTGTAAGGAAAGTGACCGATTTAGATCGTGCACCCATCTTATATAGTCATAGACCAATGAGTCGCAGAATGCCTGTGCCTCCGTCCATGACCATATAAGGTAACAATTCCTAGCGAAGCGCTCTTCGGAGTAAGGCTCTACCGACTGCGTTAAGCGGCTGCGAGATGTTATAACGCAATACGTAGTATTACGTTACATTCAATAGAAGGATTTGGCCTTCTACTCGTATACTATCGAGCGCTGGTCAGATAGTTGGTTATAAAGTTTGAAGTCGACTTTTCTGTCCCTTCCTATAGATAGTTATTATCTTTGTGGATTTGCCCTAATCGTCTCTTACGTTACCCATAGAATGAAATGTGCTAGTGAGACTTCGTATTCTTTATTCGTCACTACATGGACGCTTAGCAGATAAAATTTCTGTTTAGAGCAAGAGTAGTCTTGCTCGAAACGAAAAGCCAAATGAAAAGAAAGGCAAAAATCATAATACCAGGAACTGATCAGATAGTGGTGAAACAAGCCGTAAGTCGACATATCAAGGCCACTGAGTAAAAACTTTTGGAAAACAAAAATTGATTTAATCTTTGCTTTTTATTCCGTATTTCGGGTGACCTAGAACATTACTTTTTTATAAAGTCGGCACAGCGCCAGTGGTAGCTGTTGTTACTAATTGCTCATATAATAATAATCGTCCATAATTTACGGTAATTAGGCACTTCAGAACGGACTGAACTACATTTAACGCATGATGTATAGCTACTGTCCGTGTGGTGACGGATTAAAAATACGGAATGTCACCACCCCATATCATCCCATAGGTGTCGTAAGAGCCGACAGAGGGAGCATATTATGCAGATAACAGCACTGTAAGAGAAGGAAAACTTGATACAAACTGTTTCGGCGTTACACCGAAACCGAATGTTCCTAGTCGATTTCGAGAAGGATTAATATTGTGGACTGTAGGATGGCGGTAATTCGGCGACTAGGAAATGAGGAAAAGCGGAAAAGTATGAGTGGGTATAGGATATTCTAAGGATGCTGAAGGATGAGGGCACACCTACCTTGTACGTCAGTCCTCTTTCCTTGCAAATGGCAGCCTCCTGGTGTCTTCGAGAATCCTGAAGCTGTTTGAATCACTCCACTACACAAATCACTTTCACTCGCGGGCGGTTTTGTTAGGTTTTTGGTATAAAGTGGGAGCAGTAAAATTATGGCGGTGCGGTACAGTTCGTCGCGACGCGGATTATTCTAGTTTGTCTCTGGCGTCGATGATCGCGGCGACCAATCCGCGAAAGGCGTGCCCCTTCTAGGGAATGGGATAGACAGGGACGGAAACAAAAGGCATCGCTCGCATTGGACAAGCAAGCGTGGAACGATTGACGTTAATGTGATTAGTTCTCGATGGAAAGGTAGATGGCGCTACCATATCCCCCGGCCCTAACGGGTTGCCTTTAAAAGAAATAGAATTGAACTTAGCTATGTTGGGTGTACTACTGCATAACCCATCAACAGGCTAAGACAGCGATATAATAATAAAATTAATCTAAATTAACTTTAGCGAAAACTACAAATGCAATAATAGCGAAAACTACAAACTAAATACTTAAACTAAGAGGTAGATCCAACTTCAGGCTAGATCTCACTGAGTTCGAAGCGGACAGAGACATACAACAGGGCGCACGTAGCTCCCCTTCGCGGTTTTCACGGTAACAACGCGGGTTGTACCGTCCTTGGAAGTATGCAGTTTCTCTACGATGGCTAACGGCCATGAAAGCGGCGGAGCATTATCGTGTATTATGACGACCAACGTACCCTCCTGTATAAGGCATGCAGGACTATTCCACTTGGATCTAGCCTGAAGCTGGTGTAGATATTCCGCACGCCAGCGCTGCCAGAACGACTGCACGAGTTTATCCAGCAGAGTATGTCTCTGGAGCAAGCTTGAAGAGTCTGCTTCAGGAGCCGGAAATGACGATACTGTCACTGTGTTCAGAAAATGTGCAGGGCTTAACGCGGATGGTTCTGCAGGGTCACTACTCAATGCCGTGAGCGGAAGCGAGTTGATCAGTGCCTCGACTTGTGCAAGGACAGTTAAAAGCTCTTCGTAAGAGAGGATCTGTTGACCTATAACTTTGAAGAGATGCGTTTTAATTACTTTGACCATGCTTTCCCAACATCCACCGAAATGTAGTGATGCTGGTGGAATAAACTTCCAGTCAATATGATCTATGGAAAGTTCTTCCTGAAGACGAGTACGATAACCCGCGACGTGATTGAAACAAGTAGCGGGAACAAGTTCAATCAATTTACTAACGCGGTTGGCGACAAAAGTCTGCCAGCGGTGAGGAGAAGAATAAATCCAAGCGAGCACTACTTTGGAGTTAGAAAATGCGTATATTTTATTAATAGGGTAGTGGGGCAACACTGTGTCTTGAACCTTGTGGAGCAACTGAGACAGCAGAAGGGCCGCGCACAACTCCAGTCTCGCAACCGAAATGGTTTTAACAGGCGAGACCTTAGACTTGGCACAAACTAACTGCACCGAGTAGTTAGAACCAATGCGGACTTGCAGATATACGACTCCGCCGTAAGCACGCTCGCTGGCGTCAGCGAAACCTATTAAGTTGATGGTACATCCATCTACCAACCCAAGATAATGCGGAATAGTAATTTGATTGAGCGCGGAAACTCAATACAAAACTGGCCCCAAGCGGTGACAATATGGTCAGGGGGTGTTTCATGCCACTCACACTTTGATAGCCAAAGCTCTTTGATCAAGAGCTTGGCGTACAAAATTGTGGGAGCCAAAAAACCCATTATGTCCCATAGTCGAGCCACTGTGGACAGCATAGTGCGTTTAGTGCACTTATCATCTGGCGGTGAGACGTAAAACCGAAAACTATCGCAGGATTTGTCCCAGCGTAAACCGAGAACCTTATGCGGTACAGACTTCTCAAACTCAATTTCTGGAGAAGCTATATGAGAATCTGGTATGCGTGCGAGAACCTTCTTAGAGTGGCATGTCTATTTGACAAGATCAAACTGGCCTCGCTTGAAAAGCTGAATAAGCTCTTCACAAAGCGAAATTGCTAGCGGAGCGGATATGACACTACAGGCAATGTCATCCATATACAAAGCGGAAGTGTAGTATAGTATAGTGTAGCGTAGCGTAGCTTAGCATAGCATAGCATAGCGTAGCATAGAGTAGCATAGCATAGCATAGCATAGCGTAGCATAGCGTAGCATAGCGTAGCATAGCATAGCATAGCTTAACAAAGCGTAGCATAGCATGGCATAGCATAGCATAGCGTAGCATAGCATAGCATAGCATAGCATAGCGTAGCATAGCATAGCATGGCATCGCTTAGCTTAGCATAGCGTAGCATAGCATGGCATAGCATAGCATAGCGTAGCATGGCGTAGCATAGCATATCATGGCGTAGCATAGCGTAGCATAGCATAGCATGGCATAGCATAGCATAGCGTAGCATAGCGTAGCATAGCGTAGCATAGCATAGCATAGCATAGCATAGCATAGCATGGCTAATTAGTGCTTTATCTTACATACAGTTTTAGCACCCACCTTGATCTCTTGAAGAACAGAACAACAACAAGACGTAATACAATGAGAAGTATGTAACGTAGGTACGGTACCCATAGTCACATACCCAAATACCGCCTCAATAGCGGGCGGTAAATCATATCGCTCACTACGTACTATTTTAGTTAGTAGCAAGTGCGTAAATATTGAAGCTCCGATCAAAAGATCAATGCCTGCCGGATTCGCAAACTCCGCGTCTGCCAGCAGCAATGACTCGAGGTGAGTGAGTGATGCTACGTCTACATTAGCGTTCTGCAATGCGTCCGTGATACGCTCCACGATAAGCGAAGAAATGTTAAAATTAATATCCCTATCAAAACGCGAATGTATTTTAATATCTACGGAACCCTTGCAATGTTTTTCTGACCCGCCGATTCCTTTGACCACTGAACTAGTATTTCTAAAGTTATTCCACAATCCGAGGCGTTTGAAACATTCCAATGTTATTAGATTGGTCTGAGACGCGCTATCAAGTAGACAACGTACCATGTGCGGCGACCCATTAACATCATAAACGATAACTTGCGCTGTCGCTAACAGTACCGTCTTAGACGCCGTACACTGCGTTTTGGCCCTGCGCGGATCATTATAGATGCGCGAGTGCCGTTCTCACGTGCGCGTCGCCCGCGCAATGGACGTCGTACACAACGATACTTCGCCCTGAGGCGTGGAGGGGGAAGTCACCGTGGCCTGCACCTGCGACGTAGGCATTTCAAGGTTACCGGCTTGGCTCGACGACGGGTAACTTTTATCAAAGTGTAATAAAGCGTGGTGTCGTTGATTACATGAACGACATCTCGTCTTACTAGAAGAACAATCACTAGTTTTATGCTTTATACTTAAGCAATTAATACATGCTTTGTTGTCTTTTACGCACTTGTAACGAGCAGTTAGATTTAGACCATTGAAGGCGGGACACTTATAGAAATGGTCGTGCACTATATTACTGCACAGACACTTCTGTGAATTAATTTTATTACATTCCGAGCATGTTACGTAAGATTTTGGATTAGGGACCGAGTTATTGTTACTATTTTGCGCTTAATTCGACCTTTGTTTGCTGCTGTTAGTGTTAGACGGGCTAGGTGAACTAGACTGTGTTATGAAATATTCGAAACTGATCTTTGATGAACGAAATAAAACTATCTAGTGTAGGTATTTTATTATTGCGTTCCATCATCTCGAAAGCACGAATTGTTTCAGTGTCAAACTTTTTTAAAGCGAGTTGAAGCAACATAAAGTCGGAAAGATCTTCCAATTTTAAGTTCCTAAGAGAATTAGCCGCGGTTACGAAGTTATCTATAAACAGCTGGAAATTCGAGACAGATGCGGCACCGGACAGTTTAAGATTTAAAGCTTGGTCAAAGTAGGTAGACGCTAGGACGCGCGTGTCTTGATATCTATCAAGTAGTGACTGAAATATGACCTGATAATTCTCAGCACTAGGTGTGACACCTGCAAATACGGACTGGGCCTTCGGTGACAGTTTACCTATTAAATAGTACAACCTGTCAGCATCTGTCAGAGAACACTTATCGTGCACTGTAGACTTAAAACTCGCATAGAATAACGGCCAATTTCGTATATCGCCATCAAACGACACAATCTAGATTGGCGGTAACTTCGGCGTGCGAGCCGCGGAAACGGGCTGTGCCGAATATTTACCCTCCAATTGTGATTGTATACGCTTAATAATACAATAAAGGTCTTCGAAAGAGGTGTACGCTTAATAATTCGGTTTTTCATCAGGATTAGTAGAAAGCAATCTTGCGTTATAATCGTCTAACAACTAATGAAAATCTGTTCGAATACTATCTACTGTCATACAATAGCAGAGAAATGACTCCCTATTACTATCAGAAACGGCTGCGGTCTTTGAATGCTCATAAATGATTTGAATATGCTCAAATAAAATACTGCGTTTTGCTTCTAAGATTGTCATCTCTTTGTCTTCCGACACGCGTGACTTCTTTTGTTGTGACATGCTTACGTAAGTATAAGCTAATGAGACCGAAACAAAATAAGAATATCTAAAGTACCTATTATTTTACCTAAGTACCTAGGCAACACTTTAAAGCGGTGGAATTAAAAGTTGCTTGAAATATGAGATTTACGAGACAACTATGATAGTTCCAGAAATAATAATTGGGTAAGTAGGTAGCTACATAAAAGTATATTACCTACTGAAGCGTGCGAAAACAACCATGTGACGGTTATGTGAATGGACTAGGAGTATAGCTAGGTGCTATAACTGTCTAGGTTTATAGATATAACGAGGTTTTACGTATAAAACGTAAATGAATCCGGCTCGAAGGACCAAAAAATGTTTCGGCGTTACACCGAAACCGAATGTTCCTAGTCGATTTCGAGAAGGATTAATATTGTCGACTGTAAGATGGCGGTTCTTAAAGCTTAAAGCGGAAAAGTGTGTATAGGATATTCTAAGGATGCTGAAGGATGAGGGCACACCTACCTTGTACGTCAGTCCTCTTTCCTTGCAAATGGCAGCCTCCTGGTGTCTTCGAGAATCTTGAAGCTGTTTGAATCACTCCACTACACAAATCACTTTCACTCGCGGGCGGTTTGGTTAGGTTTTTGGTATAAAGCGGGAGCGGTAAAATTATGGCGGTGCGATACAGTTCGTCGCGACGCGGATTATTCTAGACTGTCTCTGGCGTCGATGATCGCGGCGACCAATCCGCGAAAGGCGTGCCCCTTCTAGGGAATGGGATAGACAGGGACGGAAACAAAAGGCATCGCTCGCATTGGACAAGCAAGCGTGGAACGATTGCCGTTGATGTGATTAGTTCTCGATGGAAAGGTAGATGGCGCTACCATATGCCTATACCAACCCGTTTGGCCAGCGTGGTATGGTAGGCCAATTCCTCCTTTCAAAGGAGAAGCCTAGTCCAGCAGTGGACTGTTGAAGGCTGATGATGTGTATAGCTACTAGTGTTAATAGCTTTGGCTATAAATAGAACAATAAACATAAATAATATACTTACTACAACAAAAAATATAACAAATTTTATACCAACCAGGATAAAAAGCTTAAGAAAATGGCATAAGCAGCTACGGTTTTATGTAGATATATCCGCAGTGTCCTAAATATCCATGAATCATCATTGACAAGTGTCAGTATGTTCCAATGGACTAACACCCATAACAACTGTCCTTTGACGGTCGATATGAGTGTTCCCTGGGTGGGTCCAACACGAACTTAAAACGCACATACCTTTAAAAAATCTCAAATTTGAATCCCCTGTATCTCCACTAGGCCATCGCTGCCTCGTCGGGCATCTGCTCCCAACCGCTTGCCCGCTCACCAATTATTTTCTTATTTTGTACAACCTTTTGACGTCAGGAATTTTATTTTCGTATCCGGAATTATGAAACAAAAATAAACAGTAAATAAAAAATAGCTGCGCATTACTTCCGTATAAAGTCTTATGTATTGACGTTCCGTTCTCTCCATCTGTACAAACTATGTAAGTATGAGCCTTTAGAAAAAAACATCACAAGTATGTTATGAAATTCATAAATAGATAAATAGTCAGTAACATAATTACGTTTTCAAATATGTATATTTAATTAATATTTTATAGCTTAGCTATATTAAAAATTATTATTATTTTTGTGTTCCGTCTCACGCAGACTGTTAAGCCAAATGACAATCGGCGTCTGGGACCGGCATCGACCATTACTGTTTATGTCTTGATTGAGAATATTCATTGCGATAATGTCTCCATTTAAATAGTAATACTTACGAAACTCCGTTTGAGTGTTTATTTTAAATAACTTAGCGTGTATTTTATATAACTTACGACAGGACGTTTTTATATTTAGTTATCTAAGTGTTTTAATACGACAAGGCGTTTATGTGTTGTGTTTATGAACTCTTCGAGTCTACCTGTAATCATGTCGATGCTTGATCCTGATCAACCAATACCGGTTGTAATGCGGAGAAGCCGATGTGTTGGTTAAGGTTTCGAAATACATCGCCGTTTTTAGGGGTTGTGAGTGATTGGGGAGGGAGGGGGTTAGGTCCCGGAACCACCCCTCACCATTTTCACTTGCCGGATATACTTGGTTTCCTCTGGAAAAGAAAAATATCTCCAAACATCGGTGTGTATGGCACTGCCAACTTCCACATTCTTCACACTAGTTCATTAAACTGAGGTTGACGGAGTCCTGCTTCGCAGGGCTCCTATTTTCGGGTTAAGGGTCAAAAGAGAAACTAACATAACCTATTTAGTTACTTTCACATAAAACCTAAAATTACGTTCCGTTTTGCATATTTGATTGAAGAATTTTTAGAAATTGTTTAAAATTATTTAGACGCAACTCCGGCAGCCAAAATTACTTTTAGGGGATTAAAACTAACTCCCTTAAGCCCCCTACACCACCAATATCCTCAAATTCGGGCGACGTGTTTCGAAACCCGACCCGATGTGTTTTGTAAGTTCATGATAATCTTTGGTTTTAAGTTGCGAGTAAGTTTAAAACATAATTTTAGGTTATCTCTATTTTTGTTAAATTACTTAAAAACCCGGGTGTTTGTAGGAAAATGAAAAATTTTATTTGATAATATATAAATTGTAGTCTATAATAAATAAAGAATTATTGTGCAACAACTTAAGACGGAATTCCATACATAGATGGTCATTCTCCTTTCAAGTGCGCGCCGCAACTTAACGACGGGCGCGCTCAATAAATTAACTTTTGTTCGATTTTTGATAACGTGAGAGGAGTGGTGTTTATTTTTCTGCAACTTAATGAATGACTCATTCTAATAGTACGAAACAAATTAGGTTTGAATGAAATGTTTACTTTAGGCGAGCGGCCGTAACGTAAACAATGTCGTCTTTAACGACTTACTCGACACTTTTGTTTATCATAATAAAAATATTAGCTGAAGCTTGCTTACTTTTGTTTTTTATATACCTGGTGATAATATCTATGAAATAAAATAAAGTTATAGCAATACTTGCTTAGAAAATTATTTAGATGTAAGCATTTGAAAAAAAAAATTTGCTGACTTTGCATTCCGCGCGCGGGGCGTAATTATGGATTAAAAACATCATTGTAAACAAATTATGTAATTATATATTATACAGGCAGCGATAGCCTCGTGGAGATACCAACGGACTGCCATGCAGAGGGTATCGGGTTCGAAACAACGGCACGCACCACTGACTTTTCGGAGTTATGTGCGTATTGAATTGTTAATTATCGCTTGTCCCGTTAAGCCGTCGGTCCCGGCTGTCATAAAGATCTTTGACAGTCGTTATAGGGCGTCAGTACCTCTAAAATAAACTGACACTAGTCTAAACCATGGAATATCGCTATCCCTTCGGGTTGCGGAGGTCAGACAGGCAGTCGCTCCGTGGAAAAGCTAATATTCAGCCAAATCCGGTTAGACTAGAAAGCGGACCCCAAGTTGAAACTGGGATAACGCTAGGAGGATGATGATGATGATTATGTAATTATATATTATATTTTTATGTTTTATTGTAAATTAACTGATTAATTATGAAGTTACAGCAAAAAAAAAAGAAAATATTGTGTATTACTTTAATTTTAGACGAAAAATTCATGTTGAAATGTGGGTGTGATAATACACCTCTGCCTGCCCCCTTCAAGTATACAGGCGTGAGTCTATAAAAAAAGCAAGTCATAATAATGATGAGTAATTAAACAGAACGAAAACCAGCCATAGTAACTGTATAACCGGCGAAAAATGCTGCCCAAATTAAATAATTTAAACCTTTACATGTTATTACACTGGACCTTGCCCTAATTTAAAGAGGTCAATTGCCTTCGCATTTTTTTTTTGTTTCTTTTTCGTTCACCTGGTTAAAATTTTCGGTAGATTTTTTGGTGCTATAATTAAAACGCACGCCAGTACGGCCTTCAAGGTAAGTGAAGAGGTAAGCTATCACAAGGGCAGTGGCTTGTTTTTTTTTTAATTCAGGGACAACAGTGGCAGCCTAGTATAGAGACTAAGAGAAGGGCTTGACTTCATACGCGCACTCCTGACTTATGAAGTTAAGTGCATTTTGAATACTTTATTTTTCCTCATATTTATTAAGCGATTAAGAATGGCATCGTGAGGAAACCTGCATGTCTACTAATTCTAGTAATGTACTCAAGAGACATGATTTTCGTCCATTTGGCCAGCGTATAGGACTTTAAGATTAACCTTATTCATAATGAGAACATAAAATTTATATAATTAAAACACAAATAGTTTCAGTAAACAAATAGATCACGTAATTAAGTTTTCTTTACAAGTTTTTTACAATTTTACCTGCTAATAGGCTTGAATCATGTTTCTACATCGTACGATGTTTTAATCATTGAAGAGTCTTTTTCTACTCATATATTTCTGTAAAGTCAATTTCGAGTCGTATTTTCTTTGAACAAAAGTAACAGCCTACCTTAATTACTTGACACTGTCCTTTCACCTATATAATTACGAACATATTAACCTTTGACAAAAGTAATTACTATCAACATTGCCTTAAAAAGTCATTATCATCTTTTAATAAGGACCACCGGTACATTAAAACAACACATGAGCTCAATGACCTCTGCGGTTAAAAAAAAACAGTACGCTACGAAACAACTGCTTAATTTACCTCGGAAATGTTTATTATCTTCAGGGAAATTTAACTGAATCGTGACTGGACTGTTGAATACTGTATTTTCATCAAACGCTTGCTCAGGGACGGGTGCTAAAGCTTTTTCATTGTAATCATCAAATAAAATTTGAAGGTATTTCGAGCACAAATGGTTGTGGATTGTTTTAAAAGGTTGTTAGTATAAATTAGATTTGATGTAAATTTTGTTACAGGCAAACTACATATATTAATTAGTGTTTTACAAACATAGGCATAAATTAATTTGAAATAAATTCGTCACTTTCGAAATACCCGATTTCGAATGAGACAAATATTCGTTCAGTTACACGAAACTGGCATCAAAAGATATGGGGAAAATAAATTGCAGTATAATAATATTGTTAGGCTATCGAGGCACATAGATAGGAGGTAATAATGTACGCTAACATTTTTTTATGTTAAGTTAACAAGATAAGTAGTTTTAACACGTGATAAAAAAATATTTTAAGAGAGGCTAATTTGGTACTGTAGAAAAACAAATTTTAAAACCACCATCATCATTAGCCTGCCATAGTTCACTGCTGGATATAAGCCTCTCCAGATTTTGGGCATTTCGTGTCCAGCCGCTGCCAGCCACTTTAAGTATATCGTCGCTCCGGAGGGCGTCCTACACTACGTTATAAACGATTTATTTAGAAGCAATGTTCTGTTTCTTCATCTACACACTCTTTAAGCAGGTAGGCCGTGGTTGTCACACTTGGCTTCACAATTTCACTTTACTCTAACTCTCCTTATACCTTCAAGGAGGCAACCTGAACCAGCAAAGGCTGTTGTTTGAAAAAGTAATATTGTCTATGATAGTTAAATCGAGAATATCAGTTTAGTAACATTTTATTTTGTCTATTGTAATTTTTTGACTCTGGTCACACTGTAAGATGACACATCACTTTTTGTTCTTGACTTGTTTTATGGAAATAGGCGGCAAACGAGCAGACGGATCGCCTGATGGTAAGCAATTACCGCCCTTGGACAAAAGCAACACCACAGAAGTCACAAGTGCGTTGCCGCCCCTTGGGGTTGGGAAAAGGGATAGGATGAGGAGTGGGATGAGGGAGAAGGAATAGGGCCTGCGGCACTCTCACTCACCGAACGAAACGCAACAGTTTGGGTACTGTTACTTTACGTCGATTTTCTGTGAGAGGGTAGTACTTCCCCGGTCGAGGCGGCCCATTCATGCTGAAATCAGCAAGGCTCTATTACCTTGCCTTGAAAAATTAATACGTTGTCGTCACGTAAAATATCGCCTTTTGAAAAGCACATAGTTAAACCAGATTCGCGAATTGTATTGTGTAATAGTCTTGTAAATACTTGTTATTGCCGCTATTGACCTCCGGCAAAGTTTGCAATCAAATTGTGTGAATCCGGTATCGACGTCCACGTGCCCTCGTGTCAAACTGAAAACATCAGTTTGGAGGCACAGCTAAGTGGATAATTTATTCAATCTATTTTGGCCAGTATAGTTGTATGTTTTGCTTAACTTGATTCCAGGCCTGACAGCAGTGAAGGTACTAGGTAATTGTACTTTGTAATTTCATCGCTGAGAATCTCAGTAATATATGTTAGACTCTTGTCTTGCTTAGAGCAACTGGATGAATCAAATTAACTTTCCACTGCCCTCTGCAAACAGTTCCCAGTCTGTCTAGGCAAATTCTGAACATATCTCTTGGTAATCGATTTTAAAATTTCGCGATTTGTATACATCATACAAAATAGACTAGCGGGTCTTAATCGTGTACAATTTATTTATTTAAGGTATAAATACCTATTTCGTTTGACTGCCTCGTTGGTCTCGCGGCATAAATGTGCGCGTGGGATCGGGAGGTCCCGGGTTCGATTCCTGGGTCGGCCAGTGTTATTGGGTTTTTCTGTCCCGAAATTCTCAGCAGCAGCACGGAGTCTGGAAATTTGCCCAGCACGGCAATAGGCTCGCCCCTTATTACGTGGGACTAAAGTATATCTGGCGAAACATGGGTGTAGAAATACACCTCTGCCTACCCCTTCGGGGATAAAAGGCGTGACGATATGTATGTATGTATGTAAATACCTATTTGTTTCGCTCGTCTTGCACCGAGCGTGGTCGCGGAGAGACTGATGAGAGCTCAGCGCCGTCTTGTGGAAGTGCGGGTTTTGGCACCTACTCTCACATGGTCTTTATTTAAGTTCGCACTGTCGGTACTCCGACACACTACACTAATGACGTCTACACACTGTTGAGATTTATCACTGCGGCGGTGTTTACATTTGCTGATGACTGGATTCTTTCTATTTCTCTTACAGGTACAACACCCGTTAGTAGGCAAGACGCACTCTTTCGTAAAGGACTCTCGTCACTTTATAGAAATTATGAAGAGCACGAAAAAGGAACCAGATGAGGTGATGGTGAGTTTTGATGTGGAGTCACTATTCACAAATGTTCCTGTTCAAGATTGCCTTGAGATCGTACAAAGGAAATTAAGGTAAAACGGTCTGTCTGACGAATATACAGTTCTGCTTAAGAATTGCTTGGATGGAAACTACTTCTTATATCATGGACAACACTACCTCCAGATCATGCACCGCAAAGCACCGGTAATGGCCAACATCTGGATGGAGTACTTTGAATAATCCATAGACATGCAGGCATCGAATGTGAAGCTATGGAAGAGGTATGTCGACGAAATTTGCATCATGAAGGGCAACAAGCAATACGTGGAACAATTCGGAGACAAATTGAACTCCATACATTCAAACATCCCATTCACATACGAAATGGAGGTAGAGGATCGTTACCCTTTCTCGACGTTAAAGTGACTGTGAAAGATAATAGTACCCTTGGACACACTGTATATAGAAAACCGACACACACAGACAGGTATCTTAATGCGAACTCGCATCACCATCCGCGGCATTTGCATTCCGTTGTGTCATCGTTAGTTAACAGAGCGTATGACTTGTGTGACCCTGAACAGTTAAATAGTGAGCTGTCACATGTTCAGGAGGTACTTAGGCGCAACGGATACAAGAAGAAGATACTCCGTCTGAAAAGGAAAGATCGTAGAACTGAAGTTAGCAGAGTGCCGGCTGACATGCCGTATCTAAAGGGAGTGACGGACAAGGTTGGAACAGTACTCAAGAAATACTCCATCAAGACTGTATACAGTCCGCTCTCTAAGATAGCACATAATCTGCGTACCCCAAAGGATGTCATTCCTCTCCAAACACCTGGCGTCTAGAAAGTCGATTGCAGCTACGGTATTTCATATATCGGGCAGACTAAGACTACGATCGCTGAAAGAGTAAAGGAACATATCGCAGCTGTGAAAAACAGACATATTAATAAGTAGGGTATAGCTGAGCATTTGTTGGAGTCTGGACCAAACCACTGGATAGAACTGCATCAACCACAAGTCGTATCCACCGATCGTCACTATTACTCCAGGATAGTACGTGAAGCGGTAGAAATCAAGAAATATAACAATTTCAACCGGGAGGATGGATATAGATTATCGGCTACTTGAAATCCAGTCATCAGCAAATGTAAACACCGCCGCAGTGATAAATCTCAAGAGTGTGTAGACGTCATTAGTGTAGCGTGTCGGAGTACCGACAGTGCGAACTTAAATAAAGAACAAGTGAGGGTCGGTGTCGGACGTCGGAAACAAATAGGTATTTATACCTTAAATAAATTAATTGTACGCAATCAAGACCCGCTAGTCTATTTTGTATATCTCTTGGTAGCAGGTAGTGCAGTTGAGTATGCCTAACCTCAGATTAATATTGTAAACTTGTATCTGAGGTAGGCATTGCTACATCACATTTGTTAATAGTGTTGTAGTGTTTGTTAGGTCAGTTTTGCTTAAATACATAATAGTTATATGTATTGGTTGACCTACTTAATTCGAAATATATTTCTTGGTACCTGTCATTTATGCATAACCTGAATTCAGTTATTGTTAACTTGAATGTTGAAATCATATTTTAATTTGTTGTTTTAGTGTTAATTAGTCAGTTTTGATTGAATACATAACAGTTATATGTATTAATTGACTTAGTTAATTGTAAACATTGAGTTTGAAACATTATAATAACCACATTTGAACTTGGATAGATCGGCGTGTCACATTGAAAAATTAACTTAATAAACCTTGTTCTTTGTTGTAATAACTGCTGCGCTGGAGGATGTTTTCAAGCTTTTGGACTGGAATGGACTCGGCATCAACATCAACGGCGAGTACATCACTCACCTTCGATTCGCAGACGATATCGTAGTCATGGCTGAGACCATGGAAGACCTAGGCACAATGCTCGATGGCCTCTGTAGAGTCTCCCAACAAGTAGGTCTTAAGATGAACATGGACAAGACGAAAATCATGTCGAACGTCCATGTTGTACCTGCTCCTATTCAGGTTGGGAACTCTAAGCTCGAAGTTGTCGACAAGTATATCTACCTGGGACAAGTAGTCCAATTAGGTAGGTCCAACTTCGAGAAGGAGGTCAATCGTCGAATCCAACTCGGTTGGGCAGCGTTCGGGAAGCTACGACATATCTTCTCGACCGATATCCCGCAGTGTCTTAAGACGAAAGTCTTTGACCAGTGTGTGTTGCCAGTGATGACTTACGGATCAGAGACGTGGTCGTTCACTATGGGCCTTATCAGAAGGCTCAAGGTCACTCAGAGGGCGATGGAGAGAGCTATGCTTGGAGTTTCCCTGTGAGATCGAATCAGAAATGAGGAGATCCGCAGTAGAACCAAAAGTCGCCGACATAGCTCTACGGATAGCCAAGCTGAAGTGGCAGTGGGCAGGGCACATAGCTCGAAGAACCGATGGCTGTTGGGGCAGAAAGGTTCTGGAGTGGCGCCCACGTACCGGACGACGCAGCAGAGGTAGGCCCCACGCAAAGTGGACCGACGATCTCATCAAAATCGCGGGAGGCGGTTGGATGCGGGCGGCTCAAGACCGGTCTGTGTGGAGAACCTCGGGGGAGGCCTATGTCCAGCAGTGGACGTCATTTGGCTGATATGATGATGATATGATGATTGTTGTAATATATTGAAAATATTAATATTGTTAGGTGACAATAACTGGTGTCTACCTACGGTTGTAATACATAACACAGTTGGTCTTCTTTTTTTTTTTTACGAGGTGGAAAATCCCTTCGGATCTCTGACTCTTGGGGGACATGAGAGCCGGAGTATGTGGTGTTTCCACTAAAAACCACCTCGACTTCCGCCATGTACCCGCGTGTCGGAGGGTGGGGCATCACCAAAGCACTCGTCGCCACCCTCCGACGGGTATTGGCCCGCCAGATGTTCAGGCGGGCCCCGAACTCTAAGTGATACAGAGTCTAGATACAGTACAATAGAGAAGGAGCTTTTAGCAGTTATATGGGCGGTCAAACACTTTAGACCATACTTGTGGGGTAAAAAGTTTTACATTTACACAGACCATAGACCTCTGGCCTGGTTGTATTCACTCAAGGAATCAAATAGTAAACTTACGCGTTGGCGCTTAAGACTAGAGGAATACGATTTCAAAATTAATTATAAGAAAGGGTCACAAAATTCCAATGCCGATGCGTTATCACGTATAAAAATTAATAGCATTAACACTGAAAATGGTAGCATTACAGTGAACATGAATGGTCTGAAAGCTAGAGAAATTAAGGTTAATGCGTTAGACAACGATAACGAATCAATGCAAGTTAATATTGATAAGAACGACGAAATAATTTCCTTGTCAGACTCAGATTCAGAAGCTGTAAATCTAAGTGTAAGGCCTAAAGAGGAACCAGTTTATGATATATCAGATTCAGATGATAGAGCTACGGCCCATTCAATAACAAATAGAGAACACGAGGGAATACCTATATTAAACGAAGCAGTAGATTCTAAACCTAGACAAATACTCGTCCATATTTGGTACAAAGACGATATTTGTGTGAAGGATATTTCCAATAATAATCAACGAATAATAGAAATACATATACCAGTTGCTAACAACGAACATTTAGTTAAGAACTTTCTTAAAGAATACGTAGATTTTAAGCATAAATATCATATTTATTTTGAAACGGAAGATTTTAGAAAAGTATTTAGTAAAGTAGTAACAGAATTATATAAGAAAGGTACCCAAAATTTGATAGAGTGTACAGATAGAGTAGTTAATGTTACAGATGAGAATGAACAAAGGGATATTATATAAAAGTATCATGAAGGTAAAACTGTCCACAGGGGTATCAGAGAAACACTAACCAAACTAAAAAGACACTACTGGTGGTCTAATATGAAACACACAATTTCAGCTATCATTAACGCCTGTGAACAATGTCGGAAAATTAAATACGACAGAAAACCGATCAAACCAACCATACAACTTACCCAAACACAATGCATGCCGTTTGAGGAAGTTTTTATGGACTTATTATATATTGAAAATAATTACTACCTAATTATCGTAGATGCTTTCAGCAAGTTAGCCCAAGCTTTTAACATTCCAAATAGAAGTACACCTGAAATTGTGAAGGCAGTAATTAAATATTTTAGCATGTACGGGGTGCCGAAAAAAATAAGTAGCGACCCAGGTACAGAATTCAACAATAAACTTGTACAAGAAATGTTAACTTTATATAAAATCGAAATGCATGTAGGGACTCCAAACAATCCCAGTTCTATGGCTATTGTAGAACGTTTTCACTCGACAATTCTAGAAATTTACAGATTAGCAAAGTATGAAAAAATAGATCAAGATGCAGCTTCGGTAATGACGTACGCTGTCATGGCTTATAATAACACTATTCACAGTACAACCAATTTTACACCTTTTGAAATGGTATTCGGCCATACTGATTCAGGCAATGCTTTCGATATAGATAGGGAGGAAAATCTGTTACAGAAACTTGTGCTAGACCATAGGAAACGGTTAAAAGTCCTATACAAATATATTAGCGATAAAATAAAAGATAATAAAGTCAAGGTCTTAGAAAAGACAGGCGGAGAAGAACCACCAAGTAAAAGAAGCCGAAACTGTATTCATGAAAACGACTAGGACACGAAAAGCTAAGGAAGAACCACGTTATGAAAAGGCAAAAATAATAGGGAAAGTAGATAGGATATAGGGAATAGGGAAATAGATTGTGCCTGTAAGGCTCAAAAAGAGAAATACGAAAGTAGCAGTAAAGAATATAAAACGTCCTCCACAGGTGGCGCCAAGCAGTCCTGGTGAGCCTGGCCCTAGCGGGATTAGCAAACAGCGTAAACATAGAGGATATGAGTCAGAATCCTGGAAGTGCAGCAGTGATTTGGAATAATCATTGGACTATTTTTAAGACGTTAGATTTAGAAAAGTTAGATAAGTACTTAGATAGTAATATTCGTCAATATTTTAGGTTAAAAGATATCATTTACGAACAAAAAGAGTCACGGAATGAGTTTATAGGTCTTACTTTACAGACAGAATCATTTATGGAACTTACAAATGATAGATTAAAACAAATAGTTCCTAGTAAAAGGATTAAAAGAGGATTATTAAATCCGTTAGGTTCTATCATCAAATTAATTTCAGGCAACCTCGATAACGAAGATGCTATTAAATATAACTTAGAAATTAGTCAACTTAAGAATAAAGAACATTCAGTAGAAAGAAAGGTATCACTAATGCAAAAAGCATTTGATAAATTAGTTAATATATCAGATGACAAGAAGTTTAATTTACTACAGTTAAATAGAAAACTTCGCAATTACAAACACTTCAGTACAATCAAACAAAAATACATAATATCGTAAGTCTAATGAATACTTTATACCAGATTTTAAATAACTTTCGTTCTATTTATAACGTTATACAAGAAATCGAAACAGCAATAGCGTTTAGTAGATTGCATATTTTACACCACAGAACAGTTAAGAGAGGTTAGAACGGCCTTATGGGCGTGGCAGCCTCGCCGTTTCTTGTGAGCAAACGCTCATATGCCGAAAATTTGATTGACGCTGTCAACAATCGTGCTCATATTGCGACAGCGTACGAAGCTCTGCGAAAATAAAAGAATTATGCCGTCTTGCGCTATAATTCCAGTTCTGTACTGTGGCTCGAGAAGGGATTTCTTTTCACCGGTAAGTCCAAAAACCTTAAAATAAAAATGATATTTATAATTATTACAATAGTATTATGTAATTTGTAGACAAAAGGATACTATCGCAAGCAAATAAAAAAAAGTACATTGCTGGCAATACGTGGGTACCATCTTATACTACGTAGGCGATTGCGCAATGTATTTCGTTCACTGCGAACGTCAAAGCTTGAATTCTGCTAAATCTATGGTGGTGGGTCCAATAGTGTTGTACCTACCAAGTTGTGAACAATGTCGATTGTGAGTTCCTTCGTGTGAATGTATTCAAAATATGATTGTTATCAGTAATATTGAGATTAACATAACTTTGTTTATTACTACCGATTAATGTTTATTGTGGGTTATTAACTTAGTATCGCGGGTTACATATCACATATTTTAATTAAGAAAATTGATTGTGACTTATGCGTTGGAGCACTGCTGTCAAATGAAATAAATTCGGACCATAAATTTATCGTAGCAAAAGATAAAGGGGGTCTCCTGTATCATTATATAAAGATTTACACCAACAATCTTCGGCAAATTAATGAACATAATATATGTTGACGACAAAGATCTTGCGCACCTTTGTCGGAACTGAATTAATTAGCAACATTAGTTATCACCAGGTTGGATTTTATCCTAGTGCGAGCCATGTTACAGACCTATCTAAAGCTATCATAGAAAAATATATCAATGTAAGATTGCATTTTATTTTGAAAAATTCGAATTTAAAAGATAGCAAGCGTATGCTTCTTAACCCTTAAATGGTATCGGGGTCAAAATTGACCCCAAAGCTTCATATTTTTAATCACACCTTTTCAGTAAAAGCACCTACACTCTTGCGCATCGGAGTAATCTCATTACGCCGCGGAGTGCGGCGAGTGACGGACGCGCGTCACTTAAGTGCTAGTGAGAGCGGAGATATGTACACCGCTGGGGTCAAATTTGACCCCGATACCGGAAGCGTACATTTTATTGTATGATTTATGTTACAGTGTTTCACTATTTTATACAAAATTTATATATAATTTTTACGTGACGGTGAAATCTCACAGGTTTTGAAAGATTAATACGAAGAATCTGGCTCAGAATTAATTCAGGACGCCACAATAGCTGCTTGTGACCAGAAAATTATCAGCGTTTATGAGGAAAAAAAGGATTAATTGTTTTAGATTGTCATTTTTTTATTATTCGTGATCTCATAGGCAGTTCCTATTTTTATTATATTAATTATATACAAAAACGAATACAAAATGTTTACTTGTATTATTTTGCTTTTTATATATTAATAAGAATACCTTAAGTAGAGTCTTGTCAAATAAGAAGATACTACCTGTTTTAGTTATTAAATATGTGATCTCTTGTTAAAACATGATACAAATTTAATAAAACATTACATTGTAAGTCCTTTTTTCCTAAATAAAAAGAAAATTTATAATGTACAATTGTATCATTTTATATTACTGTGTACTAATATCTGGGGTCAATTTTGACCCCTATACCACTTACGTTGCCTTTTTTAGCGAAACCAGCTAAGGGTTAATAAATACGTCTTATTTCAGGGACAATAATAGAATCTGGGTTGAAATTTAATTTAAATTATTGTTCAACATTAAAATATTATTGTATTATATACTTGTGTCATTTATTTCTTTACAAACTTTAGCTTATGTGGTTGTACACATGAATAGTTTATCACGGACACTGACATCCTAGGTGGACATGATTTTTAACTCTTGGTATTCGGATATGTTAAAGGCCATATTGTATCTTCCCCTTTAATTTTATATGATTATTTATATATATTAAGAAAGGTCACACTATTTGTACCCTATCCCACCATCCCGAAATAAAAACAAACAATTGCAAAACTTAAAGTAACAAAACAACAGTATTTTATCGATATAAATAATCGACCTTTTGGACACCGTAACATTAATGAGAGTGTGTGAGTGATCGTCAAGCGCGATAGTTCCATGTCAAGCGAAGTTGTTTGAAATAGAATTAGTTTTTATTATAAGTCAAATCGATTAGATCGATTGAGTAACATTTTGTTTAGTCTATTGAAAATTTCTGACAATGGTCACACTGAACTGTCACTTCCGTTGGCGCCTTGAAAAATTAACACGCCGTTTGCACTCTCGCGTGCCTTGTACCTAATTAATAAATTGATCGCCCTTTGAATTAACGCGAATTGAATTAACTTGCAAATACGTAATTGCCGCTTTTGACTTCCGGCAAAGTTTGTTGTAAATTGATGACATATTGAACATTTGTGAAAAGTTTTGTGAACCGCAAACGTGCATCGTGGTCTGGAGAAGGACTTCGCCGAATTGTACACTGGTATCTATTCGATTCTCTTGTTATTTTGGCCAAAATTATGAGTTAATCCTATAGGTCCACTTCAAGAACATCACCAGGAGATATAAGGTAAAATTTTCATGTACCTACTCAATACTTTACTCACTGTGCAACGCAGTGCTTTGTGTCTGGATATATTGTCTATCGTGGTCAGGTAGATGTATTACACTTTCCACTGCAACTCTGTCCTGAAAATTCCTGCCTGGCTACGGTAATTCTAGACATAATTTTTTATAGCAAGAGCGTGGTTAACTGTGCCTATATTGTAAACTTGTATCTTAACCGTTTTGTATATTGTATCTGAACTCAGATTGGTGTTGTATGAGCTATATATCTCACCTTGTAGACAGTATTGTAGTGTTTGTCAGGTCAGTTACTGTCTAAAATACATAATATTTAATTGTATAAGTTGACCTAGATAATTTGAAACACATTGTCACACATAACCTCAATCAGTAATTGTTGATTTGTATTGTTGAAAAATCTAACTTCAATTTGTTGTTGCATTAATAAGTCAGTTTGTTTGGATACATAACAGCTGTATGTATCAATAAATTTAGTAAATTTAGTTTATTGCATATATTCATAAACATTAAAACAACCAACTTGACCTTGCCACTTGGGCGGGTCACAATAATAAACTTTGTTTTGTTATAATATAGATAATATTGTTAGGTAACACATATTCTGTGCTTACTTACTATTGTATATCTCAAATAATACAGCCAGTCTGTCTGTTGCAAGTAATTAGTTAATTTATTTGAATATTTAACTTTAATTAACTTATTCGAAGGTTCAACTTTTGATAACTTTGACTTTGTTTTGTGTCAATATATATTGAAACTATTAATTTGTTGGACAGTAGATACCTATCACTTGCTTGTACCAGCAGTAAACAGGCTAATTCTTGTTGGTTTCAAAGAATTAAGAAAAATTAAGTTTTGATTGTTAATATTATTTAACGCTTGTCCGGGCTCTTTTGAAATTTTGATTATGTCAGCTATCAAGCACTTGCTTGCGGCTGCTGGTGCCATTGCATCAGATTTGCGCTGGTTTGCCTCGGCCAGTGCCTTAGTGAACCGGCCTGATCGCCAGCAGGCCTTACTACAAAGGTACGAGCGGATTGACGATTGCCTGGCAAGTGTGGAACAGCAATTCCGCACTTTCAGCACTTGCTGTCTTGAAGTGTCAATCAATGATTTCACCGCTGACCAGCGAAATAAGGTCAGCAAAGACTATGCCCAGGTCTTAGACCTGTATGATGCTGTCTCCAATAGTGCAAGACAACTAGTTGCCGATAGGGAAGGGCAACCCGGCCTGAAGCAGGAGCTTCCTAGGTCAGCACCGGGGCTGGTGAGTAGGCTCCCTACTTTGGACCTCCCCCATTTTGATAGCTGCCTAGGAAGCTACCTGGGCTTCGTTAATTTGTTCGACAGCCTGGTCAATGATAGGGCTGACCTTCGGCCAGCACAAAAATTGGCATATTTAATGTCGGTTCTGGATGGCGAGGCTAAGGGCCTCATCCAGCATCTGCCCGTGTCTGACGAGGCGTACCAGACGGCTCGGGACCTAATCACCCGTAGGTACCATAATAAGCGTGGCCTCGCCGACACGCACATCGAGCAGATTTTGGGTTTGCCGACGCTCACCCGGGTCTCTGGGTTGCGCACCCAACTTTTTGAACCCGCTTTTGGTGGCCATCAACGCACTTAAGTGCCTTGACCTGCCCGTGGACCAATGGTCCTATCTATTGGTGCACATTGTGCTGAAGAAGCTGCCTGCCGACCTGAGGTCGCGTTTTGAGCAGCGCTTTGGTGGGGATAGCGCGACCCATCTGCCCCCCTTTGCTGACCTGGAGAGGTTCCTGGAGGATGAGTGCCGGGTCTTGGACAACTCCGGTGGTGACACGCCGGCTAAGACGCAGCCGCCCAAGGTCAAGGAGCAGGCTCGCGGTCACACCCGAGCCAATGTTGATCGGCGCCCTCCTCGCTTTGCGGTCACGCAGAGCCCAGCGGAGTGCTCCTACTGTAAGGTCACGGGGCACAGAACGGCCAGTTGTAGGGCATTCTTGGACCTTCATGTCGCCTCTCGTAGGCGCATCGCGAATGCCCGCCGCCTTTGCTTCTCTTGCTTGGGGTCCCACTACCAGCGAGACTGCCCAAACTCTCGCCCCTGTCCTCACTGTGGAGGACAGCATTTGGACATTCTCTGTATGAATGCCAGAGAGGTAGGCCGCTTGTCCAACCAGCCGACGCCGCGCACGGGCGGGTGTTTTAAAGGTGGCAGCCGAGGCTCACCGGCGCCCAGCCGAGAGTCGCCTCGCTCAATTGATCGCCACTCACCCCGCTTGGAGAACCGTAGCGTGCGCACGCCTCCTCTCTCTTGCGCACCTGAATGTGCGACCGCCCAGCGTCACCAGCACCATGACTGCTGCCCCAGGTATTCCCCTCCTTTGGCGGAGCGTCCCCGCCTTGACTCGCGCCCACATCGTTTTAGGCGGGTGCGTCATTATGACCCCCCACAGATGGCGCGCAGATCGAGTCACCGCGCCTTTGAGGACTTCAAGCCGCACCCTCATTTTGATTTGCCTGGTCCTGGCCAACGGTCGCCGCCCAGGCAACAATAGGTCATTGACTCCTGCCCTATAACGCCAACCACCCCCATTGAGACCGTTATCCTACCCACGGTTGCTGTTAGGGTCTGGGGACCCACGGGGACCTCTGTTGTTGTCCGTGCTATATTGGACACAGGTTCACAAGGTTGCATTGTTTCCACTTATTTGTTAGGGCAGGTTAAATTAAATATGGGTTCTTTTCCAAATTGTATACGGGGCATAGGGGACGTAGCCTCTAATGTTGAAGGGCAAGTTAAGGTTCTGTTTGGCCCTGTTGAATCTTCACACCCGAGGATTAGAACCTCGGCTATTGTGCTGAAGAATATTTTGGGCATGCATCCACAGAAACAGCTACCTGCTGCTGTGGTGAATTTGACATCGGGATTGGAACTGGCAGACCCCAAATTTGACACACCGGGACAAATCGACTTGTTGATTGGCTCTGATGTCCTCGGTGGAATTTTGATTGGTGGGAAACGGGTCTTGGTGCCAAATGGTTTGACTGCCATCCCGACCATATTTGGACTTGCTTTGATGGGACCTGTACCTAGGGACCCCCCTCCACCCGAACTTGATAATTTGTTTGCTGTAGGCTCCGCTCTCTCTGATGCAGTTCAGAGGTTTTGGGAGGTGAGGAGCCCCCTCAAGCTGCCCGTTTGAATCCAGAACATGAGGAGTGCGAGCTGTTCTTCCAGAACAACACTGGTCGACTCCGTTCTGGTCGGATAATTACGAGGCTACCCTTCCTGTCTGTTCGGCCTCCGCTTGGTGAGTCACGACCTTTAGCCGAAAAGAGGTTGTTGGCCATGGAGCGCCGCATGGGTCGTGATCCGGAGCTCAGACAGAAGTACATTGAGTTCATGAGGGAATATGAACAGTTGGGACACATGTCTGTGTCAAATTTGGATTGGCGTTCGGTGGAGCACTACTTTCTCCCGCATTTAGTTGCGGTATTGAAGCCATTGACTGGGAAGCTGCGCACAGTATTTGATGGTTCTGCGCAGACTTCAACAGGCGTATCCTTGAACCAGTGCTTGCATTCTGGTCCCAAGTTGGTCAAGGACCTTTGTGACGTCATCACCAGCTTCCGACGACATCAGGTTGTCTTTGTGGCCGACATAAAAATGATGTTCAGGCAGACTATTATCCACCCTGATGACCGTCGCTTCCAGCTGATCCTTTGGAGAGAGTCTCCTCGCGATCCCATGGTCGTCTCCGAGCTCAATACTAATACGTACGGGTTAAGGTCAAGCCCCTACTTGGCAATACGTTCTCTTTGGGAGCTCGCAGACAGCGAAGGCTTACGTTTCCCACGAGCCTCCGCCATCTTGAAAGACGATATTTACGTCGATGACATTTGCTCGGGCGCCTCATCAGCGGACGAGGCGATCCTCCTGCGGGACGAATTGATAGGTATTTTGGCCTCCGCTGGTTATGAGTTGCGCAAATGGATTTCCAACTCACCAGCGGTTTTGGAAGGCTTGCCAAAGGATAATCAGCAAGATCCACATTTGTTTGAGATTGTTGACAACCCCGCCATGATGGCTGTTCTAGGCGTTCAGTACAGACCAGTCCAAGACATCTTTACGTATAACGTAGACTTGAAATTGCTTTGTTCTTGTACTAAACGTCTCGTGTTGTCTACTGTCGCCAGAACCTTTGATCCGAACGGTTGGATTTGTCCTATCATATTTTGGGCAAAATGCTTCTTGCAGAAGCTTTGGACAGCAGGATTGACCTGGGACGAACCTCTACACGGCACTCTTGTTGAGGAATGGACCTCTTTTGTACCCTCACTTCCTGCCGTCAATGAGATCTCCTTGCCTCGTCCCATCCTTCCTCCCGGGAAGTACAAGGCCACCCTTCACGGGTTTTGTGACGCCTCGGAACGTGGTCACGCGGCCGTGGTGTACTTGTGCACAGTCAGTGCCTCAGGTCAGGTGAGAGTCTCCCTGATCATGGCGAAGAGCAAGGTAGCACCCCTTCGGACATCTCTGACCATTCCGAAATTGGAGCTCTCGGGAGGAGCCCTACTTGTACGCTTGTTTAATCACGTGTCCAGTACCTTGGGTAAAAGCATTTGCATTAATGGGACCTACGCCTGGACAGACAGCCAAATTGTTCTTTGTTGTTTGAAGGCTTCTGTCCACACCTTGGAGGTATTTGTCGCTAATCACGTTTCCCAAATCCAGAAATTCGAAGTCAAACTTGTTTGGAGACACGTGCCAGGTGAGCTCAACCCCGCTGATTGTGCCTCGCGCGGATGCTTGACGCCTAGTTTGATAGGTCATTCGCTGTGGTGGGGTCCGGAATGGTTGAGTCGACCAGAAATTGATTGGCCTCGAACGCCAGTTTTGAATACTTCTAATTTGCCGGTTTTACGAACACTCGCTCTTGAGAAGGTAGAATGCGCCTTCGACCCCGATTTTTTGTTGAATCGTTACAGCTCCCTCGACAAGTTGTTAGGTGTCACTGCTTGGATAAAGCGTTTTGTTTTTAATTTTAGGCACCGTTTCTCTCACCACAGGAACGACAGGAGTCCCTCACCTTTTGGATTCGTTCTGTGCAATTGGCGCATTTTGAGAAGGAGATTGCTATCCTTAAGTCAGGGAAATCGAAATTGTCGGGAGCAATATCTAAATTGAACCCCTTTTTGGACGATACGGGTCTCTTGCGCGTTGGAGGGCATCTCCAGAACGCCAACCTCCCTTACGGAGCACGTCACCCCCTTTTGTTACCTAAGGACGGTCATTTGGTACGCTTGTTGGTAACTGACCGTCACCTTAAAAATTCGCATGCTGGTTGTAATGCTTTGTTGGCCATTTTGCAACGCGAATTTTGGATCTTGTCTGCCCGAAGAATTATTCGGAGTGTAGTCTTTCGCTGCATTCCTTGCTATAAGCTCAAGGCTTCTACCATGCAGCCGTTGATGGGGGACTTACCGGCAGATCGCGTAACTGAAAGCAGGACGTTTGACGGTGTTGGCACGGACTTCGCTGGTCCCTTTTTGGTAAAAACGTCGACACTTTGAAACAGCAAGACTGTCAAGGCCCACTTGTGCGTTTTTGTTTGTCTCTCCACAAAGGCCGTACACTTAGAACTGGTCTCCTCGCTTACGACCGAGGCGTTTGTAGCCACATTTGACAGATTTGTATCCCGCAGAGGGCTGCCTTCCTTGATCCGTTCTGACTGCGGCACTAACTTCAAGGGCACCTATAATTATTTGAATGATGTTGTTAATTTCCTTGAAACCAACAAGGCTGATATAGGTGATAGGCTTGCCCGACGTGGGATAAATAGGTTGTTTTCCCCACCAAATTGTCCACACTGGGGTGGTATATTTGAGGCCGCCGTAAAATCGGCCAAAACACACTTGCGCAGGACAATCGGTGAGTCTGTCCTTTCATTTGAGGAACTCGCAACTGTGTTTTGTAAGATTGAGGCCGTTGTGAACTCTCGGCCATTGTGCCCGATCTCCTCAGATCCGAATGATTTGGAGGCCCTTACACCGGGCCATTTTTTGATTGGTCGCCCACTTGTCGCCTTGCCTGAGTACCCCTATATTGATACGAGACCTGGTCGTCCCTCGCGTTTTGAATTGGTACGCCAGATTACTCAGAGCTTTTGGAAACGCTGGAATTTGGAATATTTGCACATACTCCGGCAACGCGTTAAGTGGACCGACAAGACCGATCCACCCAAGATTGGTGACCTCGTTTTGATCAAGGAGGCTAACCTTCCGCCACTCAGATGGCGCAGGGGGCGCATCCTTCATTTGGTAACTGGGGCTGATGGAGTTCCCCGATTTGCTGAGGTCTTGGTGGACGGTTCGATTCTGAGGAGAGCGGTTGCAACATTGTCACGTCTACCAACCGATTAGCGGACCGGTAGGCCGGTCCGGGGCGGGTGGATGTTTGAAATAGAATTAGTTTTTATTATAAGTCAAATCGATTAGATCGATTGAGTAACATTTTGTTTAGTCTATTGAAAATTTCTGACAATGGTCACACTGAACTGTCACTTCCGTTGGCGCCTTGAAAAATTAACACGCTGTTTGCACTCTCGCGTGCCTTGTACCTAATTAATAAATTGATCGCCCTTTGAATTAACGCGAATTGAATTAACTTGCAAATACGTAATTGCCGCTTTTGACTTCCGGCAAAGTTTGTTGTAAATTGATGACATATTGAACATTTGTGAAAAGTTTTGTGAACCGCAAACGTGCATCGTGGTCTGGAGAAGGACTTCGCCGAATTGTACACTGGTATCTATTCGATTCTCTTGTTATTTTGGCCAAAATTATGAGTTAATCCTATAGGTCCACTTCAAGAACATCACCAGAAGATATAAGGTAAAATTTTCATGTACCTACTCAATACTTTACTCACTGTGCAACGCAGTGCTTTGTGTCTGGATATATTGTCTATCGTGGTCAGGTAGATGTATTACACTTTCCACTGCAACTCTGTCCTGAAAATTCCTGCCTGGCTACGGTAATTCTAGATTATTGATTTAATACGGTTTGAGCTAGTGTGACAACCAATGGCAAACTCGCGATCTAAGTAAGTGCAGTTGATTTGTGTGCGTAATGCGCGTACGTATTAGTGTATTGCTTGTAGTGGAGATAGAGAGTGGGAGACAATCGGCGACACGCGTTCTAATACAAATCAGTAACTAATTCCGTTCTAACCCCCTTTAATTGTTCTGTGTTTTACACCAATCAATAATAAATTCCACAGAACTTTTAAATATTTTAGTAGAAATAGAGAAATACCATAGGTTAGTTTATAAAGTTGATAAAGATAAGCTTACTAAGTTAAAAGAAACTATTATGTTAAAAGCGTATTCAGATAGTAATAAGTTAGTTTTGTATTAGAAGTCCCCATAATATACACGATCACATATAATTATTAAAAAATAATTCCTATACCCATATACAATCCTAGTACACTTAAAACCTCTATCATAATTCCAAAATACCCTTACCTCTTAGTGAATGGATTGAAATACAAATCTGTAGTTAGCCCGTGCGAGTAGATAGACGATGAACGAGTCCTATGTAAGGAAGAAAACATCATACAGTACGCTGACACGACGTGCATCGAACAAATCATACTGCTGAAAAACTATTCTGCATGTCATCGCCACTCTATACAGATTGAAGACAGACGAAGCCACATGGTAGCTGATGGAATATGGTTACTCTTCGCTAAAGCAAACGTAATACTCACCGAAAACTGCAACGATGAAATTATGAGGTACAACCTACAAGGAACATTTTTGGTAATACCCAACCAAAACTGTGAGACACAAATTGGAGTGAAAATCATCAACCAAATCTACGAGACAAGAACACCAGATGTCAACCTGCGATTGAGACCTGTCAACATGCCGGAGCTACAAGAAGAAATCAAAGTGGAAGATAACCAAGTCGACCTTTGAGGTGTGGACCTCAACGATATCAAAGACATTTTAAATAGTGCGAAATATAGCAGTGAAAGTGTAAACGAAAGTGATATCATAGTAAGCAAGGACATCAGTGTATGGACTATAAGTGTCATAGTTATAATATTTGTAATTCTAATTGTATTTTTGATTCTCAAATTTAAAGCCTTTAATATGATTTATGTTTTTAAACGAAATCATCTGGAGCCAAGTAACCCAACTCCAGCTGATTTCTCTCCTAGGGGGGGAGGAGTTAAGGATGCTACTCCCATAGATATATGCCTACTCAGCCCTAAATATGTAATCTATATACCATATGAAGGGGCTAACATAGCATTTTACATAACACGTGTAAGGCAGCGTGAGAAACTTAATGGAAAGTTCTAGAACAAATTATGCTGACTCCAACTTTATAATACTTGTTACTGGAAACCCGTGTAACCATCGAATGTTCTAGGACAAATAATGCTGAATGTCACTTGCTTCCCAGATATATGAAAACTGTGGAAACCATATTGGATGTACTTAGTTTATAAGTTCACAATTGTATTTTATTCATTCTGTTCTCGCCATCGACTCTGTAAACACCTTGCTTTCCAAATAAATATATTTTTTGGAAATTCGCTTTCATTAAACCTTGACTCCCTCAAGTGCTTGGATCTGCCCGTGGACCAATGGTCCTACTTGCTGGTACATATTGTTACGAGCTGGGGTTCGACGATAAATTATAACTCACTATGCCAGAAAACTGAACTTTATTTACTACACAAACACTAAGTATAACACTAGATACACACACTTAATTTTCACTTCACTAGTAAAACACACTATTCACACCACTAGAACAACACTAATAAAACACCACTAAACACTTCCGAATTACTTCCTTTCGCTTCTTGTTGATCGCTTCGATATTCAATTGTTACTGTCCTGTCTCGCGCGCTCTCGCTCTATTTATACTGGCCGGATAACATCACTAGCACATTCTAGATACTTCCACAAAACTGTCGATTAATCGCGAACAGTCTATGCTCGATACAGCAACGCCATCTAGTACAGAGTAGCTGAATTACCTTTAAACCACCGATACATTCGATCTCTTCTAGTACCCCCATTCACCGATAGATGGCGTAACACTGCCCCCCCTCTTAAACGTGTTCGTCTCGAACATCGTTGGACCCATGGTAACGAGCCAACCGGTCCACATGAACAATCTTCGGTGCACCTCGCGACCCCTTCTGGATTCGTTAGGTGACGTCGTTCATCCTGATAATTATGCGATATGGCCCGTCCCATCTGGCTTGTAACTTAGGCGATTTTCCTTTGCTTCGTACTGGGTTATGAAGCCACACCAATGATCCCTCATCGAAGCCTTTATTGTTTGCCTTCCGGTCGTAGCGAGTCTTCATCTTCTCAGACATCTGTTGTCCAGATTCCCTGATGTGCTCGTATACGTCGTTCATCCTGTTGCGTAGCTCGGTTGCGTAATCCGTTATATTGCGTGGAGATTCTGGTGGAATACCGGTGATAAGGTCTGCAGGTAAACGGAGTTCTCTACCGAAATTGGCAAAAGCTGGTGTTACTCCTGTAGTTTCGTGGACCGCACTGCGATATGACAGGAGAAATGGTTGGATGTGCTTGTCCCAATCTCTTTATAATAATAATAATAATATTCTTTATTGTACACCAATCGGAAATACATATAAAAATTGTGATTAGCAGGTAATGCACAAAGGGCGGCCTTATCACTAAAAAGTAATTTCTTCCAGGCAACCTTTGGATGGACTGGAAACTGACGGATTTCGAAAAGGGTAGTGTTGGTGTGATAAGATATTGTACATAATTAATTGAATTTTAAACAATAAATAGGTACAAAATACTTTAATTAAATAATAATACATATATAAATAAATATACCATACTTTGTTAATGCTATACTTATATAATTATATTTATACATATACATACTTATAATATATAACTAAAATAAATGGTTAGGAGATTGTAAAAACTGTACTAATTGACAAAGGAAAAGTAATAGAAAATTTACAGTTTATGACAATGTGGAGGAGAGCTGAATGGAAAGATAGTGGTCTCTTAATAATCTTTTAAAGGCTGATAATGATTCTGCTTGTCTGATGGATATCGGCAGTGCATTCCATAGCCGAGCAGCTTGGACTGTAAACGATTTGTCATAAAAAGTGCTGGAATGCATTGGCATTTCCAATCTTAATTTCACCGATGACCTCAGCGATCTCGAATGTGTGTCATTGAGGAACTTAAAGCGTTCTTTTAAGTAAGGGGGAGTAGAAGGATTAAAGAGAATATTGTAAAGCAAAGAAAGGATATGAGTATTCCGTCGAAGGCGAATTGGGAGCCACTTAAGCATGTTACGGAAATTTGAAACGTGATCATATTTGCGTAATCCAAATATGAATCTTATACAGCAATTTTGAAGACGCTCAAGCTTATCAAGTTGCTCCTCAGTGAGATCTAGATCTTTGTTTGCTCTCCACGACCTTCGCCAGGTACCTTTCCAGTGATTGGTTAAACCGTTCAACCATGCCATCTGATTGTGGATGATAAGCCGTGGTCCTGGTTTTATGTGCACCCATTACGCGACAAGTCTCCTTGAACACCTCGGATTCGAAGTTCCGGCCTTGATCGCTGTGGATTTCCAAGGGCACCCCGAACCGACAAAAGACTTCATGCACCAGCTTATCGGCCACTGTGGTAGCTTCTTGATTTGGGATTGCAAACACTTCAGGCCACTTCGTGAAGTAATCCATCACAACCAAGAAGTATTTGTTTCCGTCCTGGCTCTCAGGAAACGGCCCAGCGACATCCAACGCTATGCGCTCCCATGGAGCTCCCACATTGTACACCTTTAATGCACCTCTGCTTCGAGTATGTGGCCCCTTGACAGCCGCACAACTTGTGCATTTGCGGCACCAATCCTCGACGTCATCCCGACAGTGGAGCCAATAAAACCGCTCCCGGATCTTAGTAAGGGTCTTCTTAACTCCCATGTGACCTCCCGAAGCACCATTGTGATAGAGCTGCAAGACTTCCGGCACCTTAGTTTTGGGCACTACCATTTGCAAATGGCACTGGTTACCGCGAGCGTTTTCCCATTTGCGGCACAGAACTCCATCCTGGACGACCAAGCTTTCCCACTGTGCCCAATAACTTTTGGTGATGGGGCTCATTGCTGCGATATCACTCCATTTGGGCCTAGGCGCATCTGATTTCTTCCATTCAAGAATCGGCTGTACATCCTTGTCATCTTGCTGAGCACTCTGCAAAGCTTCTCTCCATTCGTCGCTTAAATCCGTCTTTAACATCCTCACTAGCGCTGCCTGCTTTGCTTCCTGTCGGCTACAGTGCTTGCACTGGTTGGGACACGGCCTACGCGATAGGGCATCTGCGTTACCATGGGACTTGCCGCTGCGATGCTGTATTACAAAATCAAACTCTTGCAGTAGTTCAATCCATCTAGCTACTTGTCCTTCTGGGTCCTTAAATTGAAGTAGCCATTTCAGCGCTGCATGGTCGGTTCGCAGGTGGAATTTACGGCCCAACAAGTATTTGTTGAAATGCTGCAACGTCTTTACTACAGCCAAGAGTTCCCGCCTGGTGACGCAGTAGTTTCTTTCGGGTTTGGATAAGGCCTTGCTGAAGTATGCTATAACAACTTCTTGATCACCCTTCTTCTGTGACAGCACGCCGCCAATTCCGGTGTTACTGGCATCTGTGTCAACTATGAATTCATGCTCATTGTCAGGGTAGCCTTGAATAGGTGCAGTACACAGATGTTCCTTAAGCTTCTGGAATGCAACGTCACAGCTCTCATTCCAACAGAACTGCACTCTGTCTTCGGTGAGCTTATGAAGAGGTCGAGCAATGTCAGCAAAGTTCTTCACAAACCGTCGATAGTAGGAGCATAATCCGAGGAATGCTCTGACCTGCGTTTTGTTCTCTGGAACTGGCCATTCCTTCACGGCAATGATCTTATCCGGGTCAGTTTGAATACCGTTCTCCGAGACCACATGTCCTTGAAAGTTCACTTGCCGTCTGAATAACGCGCATTTCTTCGGTCTCAGCTTCAAATTAGCTCCTCGTATCTTTGACAGCACTTGCTCCAAGTTTCGAAGGTGATCCTGGAAGGTGCGCCCCACGATGATGATGTCATCCAAGTAGACCAGGCAGGCGTCTCCAATCAGTCCCATAAGCACTCGCTCCATCAGTCTCTCAAAAGTAGCCGGAGCGTTGCACAATCCAAAGGGCATGACGTTAAATTGCCATAATCCTTTCCCTGTGGAGAATGCCGTCTTCTCCTTGTCTCGAGGATCTATTTCCACCTGCCAGTAGCCACTTTTTAGGTCTAAGGTAGAAAACCACTTCAACCCCGTCAGCGTATCCAGTGTGTCATCGATCCTTGGCAGCGGGTAGCTGTCCTTCTTCGTGATGTCATTCAATCGGCGGTAGTCTACACAGAAGCGCATGCTGCCATCCTTCTTCTTAACTAACACCACCGGAGAGCACCACGGGCTGGACGAAGGCTCGATTACGCCTTCTTTCACCATACCGTCGATCATAGCTTCTACTTCACGTTCCCGTGCCACTGGCACACGTCTTGGTCGCTGGCGAATCGGTGCTTCACTTCCCGTGTTTATTTTGTGCTGGACTAGTGCTGTCTTCCCTATGTCGGCATCACTGGTCGAGAAAATATCGGCGAACCGGTTTAACATCTTCTTAGCCTTGGTCTTCTCTTCTTCTGACAGGGTACTTTGGCAGTCCTCCAAAAGTGAAGACACGTCGAATCGTGCAGCCTGAACCTTGGCGCTGGTAGGTTGCTCCTGACATCTACGCATCCAAGCCGCTCCTTCATAGGTGCCCAATTCCGTCCCTTTCTTGAGCAACACTTCCTTGTCACTCGCATTTAGTGCGCGTACTGATGAAACTTTGGTACCCCTTACCAAGGTTTGTGCAATCTTCCACGATGCCTCTTTCTCTAGGCCTTCGATAAGTACGCAGCGGCTCCCTCGACCAGAACTCCCGGGTAAACCAACCGGTACAACCGTTTCCGACCGCGGTTGAAGCGTGACATTTTTCAGGCAGTACACTTTTCCTGAAGTTGCGCCTTCCATGAAGACTTCTTCCGAGCCACATTTCAACACTCCCTGGTTAACATCGATCTCGCAGCGATACTCCCGCATGAAGTCTAGGCCGAGGATGCAGTCGTCCACTATATCGTCCACGATGACTTTGTGACGGTAAACTTTGTTGCCTAGCTTCAGATCCACCTCCATTTCACCTCGGACGGTTATGTGCTGACCGGTAGCTGTTCTCAGATTCACACATTCATTGTTCCTGAAGTAGCCCCGAAGAACCTGTCTTGCCAGATGGAAACCGACGACTGTCCGAGAAGCACCCGTGTCCAATGTCAGCTTGCATGGTGTTCTGTTAATTTCGCCTTCGATGATCAGGCTGTTCCCGTCGCATGATTGCGAGATCGAGATACTTGGGGCTCTTCCATTACCAGCCAGCACCCGCCCCGCAGTCCTGGCTTCTACTCGTTTCCCTGCTCTCGCTGCCTGGCAGGCACATCAGGCGACCCCTTTGGTGGAGACAGGGTGTCACCAGGCTGCCTACGCTTTGGGCAGCTCAAGCGGATATGGCCTCTTTCTCCGCAGTTGTAGCACCGAGGTGACGACACAACTTCCCTGATGCGGTGACCTCGGTCGTCGCGTCGCACTGTTTCCACCTCCAGAGCGTGGGCTAAGGCGTCCTTGAGGTCCTTGAAGTGCCCAAGCCTCACTGCTGCTCTTACCTCCAGGTCCCGGATCCCATCCGTAAACGCCTGTACGAGGTTCCCATCAATAAGCGCAGGAGACGACTGGTATGCCTTCCTGACCAGTTTTTTCACCTCTAGAGCCCACTGCTGCAGAGTTTCTCCGTTGCGTTGTGTCCTGTCCTTCAGCTGAGCACGATACACATGTTCGAGGTGCGCGTCTCCGTACTTCGCCTCCAGCGCCTCAAGAAGCTTCTCGTAGGTGACGTCTTGTCCGAGTGCCTCCAACACTGTCAAGGCCCGGTCGCGAAGGCCCAAGGTTAGGGCGGTTAAGGCCTGTTCTTTGGTCCACCCATTCGATCGCATCACAGCCTCAAACTGGATCTTGTATGCAGACCATGATGACGAGCCATCAAATGGTGGAACCTTAAACCCACGAGGTGAGGGCACTACAGTCGCAGATGTCACTTCGTTGGATCCGAGCCCACGTAATCTCCTCTCCACTTCAGCGACACAGGTCTCGTGATGGTCGTGTACACGCTTCTCTATAGAGGCGACGCGAGTCTCAAGCTGGTCGTGTACGAGCTTCTCCACGTCGCTGATACGAGCCTCGTGCTGCTGCAGCTCCTCCTTTACCACCTTCAGGTCCTTCCCTACAGCGGCGCTGAGGTCTTTCATCACCACCAGCTGTTCCTCCAAACGGCGGGCCTGCTCCTCCTTGTCGCGCTGTAGTTGTTCCTCCAGGCGGCGCGCGTGCTCCTCTTGACGGCGAGCCTGCTCCTCCTTGTTGCGCTGTAGCTGTTCCTCCAGGCGGCGCGCCTGCTCCTCCTGACGGCGGGCCTGCTCCTCCTGACGGCGGGCCTGCTCCTGCATGAACGCCATCAGAGCCGCGATGTCGGGCACCGTCACGGAGTGTGTGGCGCTTGCAGGCTCCACTGCAGCCGCGGAGTCGCCTGGTCCACCAGACGATGGAGTAGGAACGTCTCCGAAGCGTCTCTGGTCCAGGTCTTGCTGGCGCTGGTTCCTGGTGCGCACTCCTTCAGTTTCTTCTTTCGGCATAACCGGCATAATTTATCCCTTTCTTCTGACACCAATTTGTTACGAGCTGGGGTTCGACGATAAATTATAACTCACTATGCCAGAAAACTGAACTTTATTTACTACACAAACACTAAGTATAACACTAGATACACACACTTAATTTTCACTTCACTAGTAAAACACACTATTCACACCACTAGAACAACACTAATAAAACACCACTAAACACTTCCGAATTACTTCCTTTCGCTTCTTGTTGATCGCTTCGATATTCAATTGTTACTGTCCTGTCTCGCGCGCTCTCGCTCTATTTATACTGGCCGGATAACATCACTAGCACATTCTAGATACTTCCACAAAACTGTCGATTAATCGCGAACAGTCTATGCTCGATACAGCAACGCCATCTAGTACAGAGTAGCTGAATTACCTTTAAACCACCGATACATTCAATCTCTTCTAGTACCCCCATTCAACGATAGATGGCGTAACAATATAGTACTCAAGAAGCTGCCTGCTGACCTAAGATCGCGGTCTTAGCAGCGCTTTGGTGAGATAATGCGACACATCTGCTCCCGTTTGCAGACCTAGAGAAGTTTTTGGAGGACGAGTGCCGGGTCTTGGACAACTCCGGTGGTGATACGCCGGCTAAGTCGCAGCCGCCCAAGATCAAGGAGCAGGCTCGCGTTTACATCCGAGGAAATGTTGATCGGCGCCCTCCTCGATTTGTAGTCACGGAGAGCCCAGCGGAATGCTCTTACTGCAAGGGGCACAGAACGGCCAGTTGTAGGGCATTCTTGGACCTTCATGTTGCCTCTCGTAGGCGCATCGCGAATGCCCGCCGCCTTTGCCTCTCCTGTTTGGGATCCCACTACCAGCGAGACTGCTCGAACTCTCGCCGCTGTCCTCACTGTGGAGGACAGCATTTGGACATTCTCTGCATGAATGCCAGAGAGGTAGGCCGCTTGTCCAACCAGCCGACTCCGCGCATGGGCAGGTGTTTTGAAGGTGGCAGCCGAGGCTCACCGGCGCGCAGCCGACATTTGCCTCGCTCATTGGATCGCCACTCACCCCGTTTGGAGAGCCATAGCGTGCACACGCCCCCTCTCTCTCGCCCACCAGAATGTGCAACTGTTCAGCGTCACCAGCACCATGACTGCTACCCCATGTACTCCCCTCCTTTGGCAGAGCGTCCCCACCTTGACTCGCGCCCACCTCGTTTTGGGCGGGTGCATCATTATGACCCCCCACAGATGGCGCGCGAATCGAATCACGTTGCCTTTGAGGACTTCAGACCGCATCCTCATTTTGATTTGCCTGGTCCTGGCCAACGGTCGCCGCCCAGGCAACAATAGGTCATTGATTCCTGCCCTATAACGCCAACATTCCCCATTGAGACCGTTATCCTACCAAATGGTTGCTGTTAGGGACTTGGGACCCACGGGGACCTCAGTTGTTGTCCGCGCTATATTGGACACAGGTTCACAGGGTTGCATTGTTTCCACTTATTTGGTAGGGCAGGTTAAATTAAATATGGGTTCCTTTCCGAATTGTAAACGGGGAATAGGTGACGTAGCATCTAATGTTGAAGGGCAAGTTAAGGTTTTGTTTGCCCCTGTTGAATCTACACACCCGAGGATTAAAACCTCGGCTATTGTGCTGAAGAATATTTTGGGTACGCATCCACAGGAACAGCTACCCGCTGCTGTGGTGAACTTGACATCGGGATTGGAACTAGCAGATCCCAAATTTGACGCACCGAGACAAATCGTCTTGTTGATTGGCTCTGATGTCCTCGGTGGAATTTTGATTGGTGGGAAACGGGACTTGGTGCCAAATGGTTTGACTGCCATCCCGACCATATTTGGATTTGCTTTGATGGGACCTGTACTTAGGGACCCCCCTCCACCCGAACTTGATAATTTGTTGGCAGTAGGCTCCGCTCTCTTTGATGCGGTTCAGAGGTCTGGGGGTTAGAGGAGCCCCCTCAAGCTGTTCGTTTGAATCCAGAACATGAGGAGTGCTAATTTTTCTTCCAGAACAATACTGATCGACTCCATTCTGGTCGGATTATAACAAAGCTACCCTTCCTGTCTGTTCGGCCTCCGCTTGGTGAGTCACGACATTTAGCCGAAAAGAGATTGTTGGCTATGGAGCGTCGCATGGGTCGTGATCCGGAGCTCAGACACAAGTATATTGAGTTTATGAGAGAATATGAACAATTGGGACACATGTTTGTGTCAAATTTGGATTGGCTTTCATGTGGAGCATTACTTTCTCCCGCATCATGCGGTATTGAAGCCATCAACTGGCAAGCTGCACACGGCGTTTGATGGTTCTGCGCAGACTTCTACAGGCGTATCCTTGAACCAGTGATTGCATTCTGGTCCCAAGTTGGTCATGGACCTTTGTGACGTCATCACCAGCTTCCAACGACATCAGGTTGTCATTGTGGCTGACATCAAAATGATGTTTAGGCAGACGATTATCCACCCAGATGATCGTCGTTTCCAGCTGATCTTTTGGAGAGAGAATTCTCGGGATCCCATGGTCGTCTACGAACTCAATACCATTACGTACAGGGTAAGGCCGAGCCCCTACTTGGCAATACGTTCTCTTTGGAGGCTTTTTTCGCACGATTTAGAGATTTCGACGATATTTACGTGGATGACATTTGTTCGGGCGCCTCCACAGCGGACGAGGCGATTCTCTTGCGGGACGAATTGGTAGGTATCTTGGCCTCCGTTGGTTATGAGTTGCGCAAATGGATTTCCAACTCACCAGCGCTTTTGGAAGGCTTGCCAGAGGATCATTAGCAAGATCCACATTTATTTGAGATTGTTGGCAACCCCGCAATGATGGCTGTTCTCGGCGTTCAGTACAGACCAGTCCAAGATATCGTTACGTATAACGTAGTCATGAAATCGCCTTGTACTTGGACTAAACGTCTCGTATTGTCTACTGTCGCCAGAATCTTTGATCCAAATGGTTGGATTTGTCCTGTCATATTTTGGGCAAAATGCTTCTTGCAGAAGCTTTGGACAGCAGCATTGTCTTGGGACGAACCTCTACGTGTTACTCTTGTCGAGGAATGGACCTCTTTTTTATCCTCACTTCCTGTCGTAAATAAGATCTCCTTGCCTCGTCCCATCCTTCCTCCCGGGAGATACAAGGCAACCCTTCACGGGTTTTGTGATGCTTCGGAACATGGTCACGGGGTTGTGGTGTACTTGCGCCCAATCAGTGCCTCAGGTCAGGTGAGGGTTTCCCTGATCATGGCGAAGAGCAAGTTTGCACCCTTTCGGACATCTCTGACCATTCCGAAATTGGAGCTCTCGGGAACAGCCCTACTTGTATGCTTATTGAATCACGTGTCTAGTACTTTGGGTAAAACAATTTGTATTAATGAGACCCACGCCTGGATAGATAGCCAAATTGTTCAAACTCAAACTCAAACTCAAAATCATTTATTCATTTAGGCCACAAAGTGACGCTTATGAACGTCAAAAGTTAAAGTTAATTACTAGATGATTCTACATTTACATTTACTGCCACGTTCGCAATGCAATAGGTAGAACCACGAGAAAGAACGGGCAATAAAACTCGTGGCCACTCTTTTTAACTGCCAGTATAATGGTTTTACATGTTATATTTGTAAGGATCTGCAACTGTTTCACATTGTGAGTTATCTACTATTGCAAAAGTTAATAGTTATTGATATCATACTCAAGCAATAAATTATGTTCATTTATTAAGCCTCCTAAAGTGAATATGGTGAAACAGGAGCATCCACTTACATCTTTTGATGTGAGCAACTCGCGAACATTACTGTTCTGATCTATGGTGGAACAGTATGTTCCGAAAAGTAATGCAACAATTTACAATCTATTAGTTAGCAGTTCATGACCACGAGTTACCCTCACCTTACAAATCCAATAAATTATAATAAAAAGAGTAGAACAAGAATGCAAATGTAGCATAAAAAGAGAATACGGTAATTAACTACAATATAAAACTGCCTATTGACCTAATAATAAAAATAAATTGACCTAATAAAAGAATATTTATTTCCAAGCAAACTTGTCGTCAAAATACTCATTTAAACTATAATATGCCTTTAGTAAAAGATTATTTTTAACAATTGTCTGAAACGACCTTAAAGGCAAGTCTAAAATATTACTCGGTATTTTATTATAGATTCTTATACTAAGACCAATAAAAGAGCTATGCGTTTTGTGTAAACGGAAATATGGTACACATAATTTGTGCCTGTTCCTAGTATTAATATTGTGTATGTCACTATTCATTTTGTAAGAATTTATATGTAGTCGTACATGCATAACACTGGCATAAATATATTGTGATGCTACAGTAAGAATACCAATAGTTTTAAATTTTTCTTTAAGTGAGACTCTTGTCTTGAACTGGTAAATGGCCCTAACTGCTCGTTTTTGTAATATAAAAATATTTTCGATGTCAGCGGCCCTACCCCATAATAATATGCCATATGACATAACACTATGAAAATAGCTAAAATAAACCAATCTAGCCGTATCGACATCAGTCAACCTACGAACCTTCTTAATGGCATAAGCAGCTGAGCTAAGTTTCCCTGAGAGATATGTAACGTGCGCACCCCACTGTAATTTCGAATCAAGTGTTATTCCTAGAAATAATGTAGATTCAGATGTTTCGAGAACATCGTCATTTAGAGCTATACTAGGACCAAGGTTTCTGACATTAGGCAGAACAAACTTAATACATTTTGTTTTTTTGGCGTTCAGTACCAGATTGTTTACATTAAACCATTTAGTTACTTGAATGAGGGCACTGTTTTTTTCGTTAAAATGTTCCTTACTTCTATCTACTTTGAATATCAAAGAAGTATCGTCAGCAAACAGTACAACGTCACAAATGTTTTTCAAGTATACAGGTAAATCGTTTATGTAAACAAGAAACAGGAAAGGCCCTAGGATGCTGCCTTGCGGCACTCCCAAATCAACAGGTAAGCCACTGGATTTTGAGCCGTTTATTTCAACACATTGGATTCTGTCACTTAAGTATGACTTAATGACTTCCAATGCTTTAGTCTGTACGCCGTAATGTCTAAGTTTGCATAAGAGCGTTTCATGGCAGACACAATCGAATGCTTTCGAAAGGTCGCAAAACACACCAATAGCATTTTGGGCATTCTCCCATGCACTGAATATGTGTTTAAGTAACGCTACTCCTGCATCTGTTGTCGAGTGACCCTTGGTAAATCCATATTGCTCACTATGAAGGAGGCTGTTTAGATTAAAATGTCTAAGTAATTGCTTGAGTATGATCTTTTCAAAAATCTTACTAAAGGCAGGTAGTATCGATATTGGCCTATAATTACTAGGATCAGTCTTACTGCCGGATTTGAAAAGAGGTATTATCCTACTGTGTTTCATAAGATCGGGAAAAACACCTGATTCAATACACTTATTAAATAAGTTGCTTAAATAAGGAGCTACTACATCAATTATACTTTTTAAAACCTTAACAGAAATGCCCCAGAGATCACCTGTATTCTTAGACTCTAGAGATTGAAAAGTACTTATAATGTCAGTAGAATTAATACAATCGAACTTAAATAATACATCACATTTTCCTACACTAGATTCTAATAGGTTTTCTGCGACTATAGCTGATGATTTTAATTCTCTAGTAGTAGTAATCGGTATGCTAGCAAAGAATTTATTAAATGTGTGTGCGACTTCTTTGTCATTATGAATAAATTTGTCACTATCAAATAAACTAAAACTATTACCTCTAAGTGTTGTCTTACCTGTTGCTTCATTAATAGCTCGCCAGGTTGCCTTAATTTTATTCGAGGATTGTTCAATTTTGTTCCTAACGAATAATGCCTTAGCTGTATTGCACACTCTTTTAAATATCTTGGAATAATTCCTAACATACTCAGTGAAGTTCGAATCAGAATTGTATCTCTTCATACCGTACAACTCGTACATCTTTGCTCTGCTTTTGTAAATACCTGCAGTAGCCCACTCACTAAAAGCTCGAGATTCCTTAACTACTTTCTCCTTAGTCCTAAAAGTATTCTGAAATTCCTTGTTAACTACATTAAATAAATTATTGAAATTTTCATTTGGCGAATCAATCTCCATTAAATCAGGACTCATAGCATTCATTCCAATCAAAATTTTATTCCGGAATTCATTAAACTTATGCCTAGGTAATGGCCTAACTAACACTTTCTGTATAATGCTATCACTATAATACGGAAACCTTGCTAATTGACCACAGTGATCCGAAGTTAATTCAGAACTAACTAATTTATTCAAAACAGTACAATTACTAAATATATTGTCAAGACAGGTGGATGAAGTTGCTGTAATCCTAGTTGGTTCAAGGAACAAAATTTTTAAATGAAATGATTTAAATAGATTTAAAAATCTACTAGTCATTACTGAATGATCAAGAATATTTACATTTAAATCACCACAAACTATAATACCTTTCTTATTGCTCCTAATTTTAGTAATTGCATCTTCAATAACTGATTCAAACAAGCTAAAGTTACTTAACGGTGGACGATATACACATATGATAATATGCTGCTCAAGTTCTACACATGACAGTTCCACGGTGCGTTCTATAGACAAACTTGCTATGTCTTTCCGTTCTTTACATGTTAAGCTATTTGAAACAATAATCAAGCATCCACCATGAATAGCGTGTTTCCTAGAGAAGGCACTGTGTACCGTGTATTGCGATTTATTTAAGAATTTAATTTGGTACTCTTTTAGCCAGTGTTCTGTAATACACATAACTTGTATACTGTGATTTTCTAAATATAAACTTAATTCTAAATCCTTGCCAGATAGACCTTGTATGTTTTGATGTGCTACATTCAGTTGAATTTGTCTACCCTTTGTCCTAGTCTTAAGTTTAAAGAACTTGTGTCAGTATATTCAATAGAAGAATTATAAAGATAGCAACTATTTACAGAAGCTAAATTCTTGGATACCCTACATGTACCTGTGTCATTATGTAAATTAAATGCTAGTAATTTAGCAACTTGTCTTCTATAAAATAGTGGCAGATACATAGTATCTTTGGTCAATGTAAAATTACTAATAAAATTATTAATGTCAAATAATAAAATAAAATCTTTATATTGCCATGTCAAATTGTATAAGCACAAGTTGAGTTCATGAATATAACTATTCATTGTTTCATTTAAGCTATAAGAATAAGGCAAAGCAAGAGTTATAAATTTGCATTCAAATTTCCTGTGAAGCGATAACATAACTTCTGTCAAATTAAATATATCCTTTTTAGTCACCGTTGGGCTATCACCATATGTGATAATTATTGTAGACTGCCTATCAAATATTGTTGTATTTAATGTATTAATTAGATATGTAAATGAAGACCCTGGATAACAATAATTGATAGTATTGTGTTGTGTCAGCTCACAATTTATTAAACTACCTAAACCTACACCAAGCCTATCTGAGAACATATAAACTTTATTTGTGCCAGAATTCTTACCTAAAGAAGACTTACCTGTTCTATTATTCACTGAACAAGTACTTTTATCACTATCGCAAATAATCTGGGACTCACAAGTGGGTAATGTTGGTTTTATGATATTCAAACAACTATTGGTATTTGTTAAGGCCTTTACATATTCTAAATTTTGCCTCCCCACTTGTGCAATCTCATCATATTTCATAATATACTCCTGAACCTGATTTTCATATTGCGTGTTCATTCTACTTATTTGAGATTGTAAGGAAGTAATTTGACTTATAAGATCCCTAGTATGTTTGTCGTATAACATTTTGCCATTAATCAACTCTGCATTGTAATTGTCTAACTCCATTAACAAATCTGAACGCTCAGAAACTAAACATTTATATTGCTGAGATGTTATCTTAGTTTTCCTATATTGCTTTAGACTAAGAATGAGTTTCCTAATATGTTTATTTAATTTATTATACTTTCTATGCCGTTTCAGACAATTAATGTTTATTTTTAATTGTTTTGAATCTAAGCCTAATCTATTACCTACAACCTCTGAGTAAAGGTTCTGAGTTTTATTACTGTTTAATATCTCTACAGTTTGTTCTAGTGATTTAATCTTAGTAAATGATTGTTCTAAACAGCATTCTAGTTCCCTAATGCGACTCATAGACCATGAATGGGCATCATTATTAGCGGTCAATAAATGGATTTCTTCCTGTAACCTATCTCGCTGGGCCAGTGTGTCCATATACTCAATATGGAGTTCTGCGAGTTGAGCCTTCAGGTTGGAAACCCTATTGTTGACAATCCTGATGTCCTCTTCACAGTCTGCACGCTCCCTCAGTAGATGGTTATTCTCCTCCTGGCACTTCTTTAATTCCACCAAGGTTACTCTCAGCTTGTTTTCTAGATCCTTCGCTGTGGCCTTCCTGGTCATCATAGTGCTCATTGTGGAATGGCTCATAGCCAAGGATATGCCAAACACCTATGGACAGAAAAATAATCAAGATGTTAGAGAAGAGATAAAACAGTAATGAGTAGAAGTTTATAGATAATAAGTAAATAAATATATATAAAAATTAATTATACTATTGCTAGAAGGACAGTAGATAAACAACAGAAAGGGAAAATATATATAAAAATTAAAGGTGTTATTCTTTTTTTTAATGATGCAAAATATGTAGGTAAGTAGAAAAAAAATATAATCTTGTGAAATTTACTAATTTATATATTTTTTTGACCAACTTATATATGGGCCTTGTCAAAGATATAAACACTTAAATTAATGTGAAGTGTTAAGTGTAGTATGTGTTTGTATGGGGCGTTTGTTCAGTCTTCGATTTTGCTTCCACGTTTTGTCAAGCAAAAGGAGACAGAAACTATGCCAGTGTGTGATGGACGAAGCTCACGTTGGTGTGAGCCGAGTAAATGTGTGATGAGGAGTGTAAGTTAATAAGTAAAATACTCCCCGGGTTTAAAGATGATTTCAAATCCGTCCGTTGACAGCTGGTTATTTATAGATCTGTCCGCCAAAAACTGTTTGTATCGAGGTTTCAAACACCAAACTGAATATCTTTCACACTTTACTTTACTATTTACTTTCTATTTAACAACAATAATGAGATATAAGCATTAAATATTCATTTAAAATTAAATAAAACTTTTAAAATTACGGAGCTACGTAATTTTACGTCTGACGTTTCCAGTGTTGCCAGTGTTTTGTTGTTCTTATGTTTGTTCTTATTGGCGTCTGTCCGCACTTTGGAAGTATTTGTCGCTAATCGCGTTACCCAAATCCGAAGTCACGCTTGTTTGGAGGCACGTGCCAGGCGAGCTCAACCCCGCTGTTTGTACCTCGCGCGGATGTTTGACCCCTAGTTTGATAGGCCATGCGCTGTAGTAGGGTCAGGAATGGTTGAGTCGACCAGAAATTGATTGGCCTCGAATGTCAGTTTTGAATACTTCCAACTTGCCGGGCCTGCGAACTCTCGCTCTTGAGAAGGTAGATTCTGCCTTCGACCCCGATACAGCTCCCTTGACAAGTTGTTAGGTGTTACTGCTTGGATAAAGCGTTTTGTTTTTTATTTTAGACACCTTCAACGGAAACGACTGACACCGTTTCTCTCACCACAAGAACGACAGGAGTCTCTCACCTTTTGGATTCGTTCTGTGCAAATGACGCACTTTGAGAAGGAGATTGCTATCCTTAAGTCAGGGTAATCAAAATTGTCGGGAGCTGTATCTAAATTGAACCCCATTTTGGACGATGCAGGTCTCTTGCACGTTGGAAGGCGTCTCAAGAACGCCAACCTCCCTTACGGGGCACGTCACCTCCTTTTGTTACCCAAAGACGGTCATTTGGTACGTTTGTTGATAACTGACCGTCACCTTAAAAATTCGCATGCTGTTTGTAATGCTCTGTTGGCCATTTTGCAACGCGAGTTTTGGATTTTGTCTGCCCGAAGAATTATTCGAAATGTAGTCTTTCGCTGCATCCCATGCTATAAGCTCAAGGCTTCTACCATGCAGACCTTGATGGGAGAATTACCGGCAGATCGCGTAACTGAGAGCAGGACGTTTGACGGTGTTGGCATGGACTTCGCTAGTAGCTTTTTGGTGAAAACTTCAACACTTCGAAACAGCAAGACTGTTAAGGCCTACTTGTGTGTCTTCGTTTGCCTCTCCACAAAGGCCATACACTTAGAACTGGTCTCCTCGCTTACGACCGAGGCGTTTGTAGCCACATTTGACAGATTTGTATCCCACAGAGGGCTGCCTTCCTTCATGCGTTCTGATTGCGGCACTAACTTCAAGGGCATTTCTAATTATTATTTGAACGGCGTAGTTAATTTCCTTGAAACCAACACGGCTGATATAGGCAATAGGCTTGCCCGACGTGGGATAAATTGGTTGTTTCCCCACTAAATTGTCCACACTGGGGTGGAATATTTGAGGCCTCTGTAAAATCGGCTAAGACACACTTGCGCAGGACAATTGATGAATCAGTCCTTACATTTGAGGAACTCGCAACTGTTTTTTGTAAGATTGAGGCCGTTTTGAACTCTAGGCCATTGTGCCCGATCTCCTCACATCCGAATGACTTGGAGTCCTTTACGCCGGCCCTTTTTTAATTGGTCGCCCACTTGTCGCCTTACCTGAGTACCCCTATATTGATACGAGACCTGGTCGTCTCTCGCGTTTTGAATTGGTACGCCAGATTACTCAGAGCATTTGGAAACGCTGGAATTTGGAATATTTGCACATACTCCAGCAACGCATTAAGTGGACCAACAAGACCGATCCACCCAAGATTGGAGACCTCGTTTTGATCAAGGAAGTGGCGGAAGGTTAGCCACCTTCCACCACTCAGATGGCGCAGGGGGCGCATTCTTCGTTTGGTAACTGGGGCTGATGGAGTTCTCCGATTTGCTGAGATCTTGGTGGACGGTTCGATTCTGAGGAGGGTGGTTGCAACGTTGTCACGTCTACCAACTGATTAGCGGACCAGTAGGCCGGTCCGGGGCGGGTGGATGTTTAAATAGTAATATTGTCTATGATAGTTAAATGAAGAATATCAGTTTAGTAACATTTTATTTTGTCTATTTTATTTTTCGACTCTGGTCACACTGTAAGATGACACATCACTTTTTGTTCTTGCCTTGAAAAATTAACACGTTGTCGTCTCTTAAAATATCGCCATTTAAAAAGCATATGGTTAAACCAACTTCGCGAATTGTACTGTGTAATAGTCTTGTAAATACATGTAATTGCCGCTATTGACCTCCGGCAAAGTTTGCAATCAAATTGTGTGAATCCGGTGTCGACGTCCACGTGCCCTCGTGTCCTGAAGACATCAGTTTGGAGGAACGGCTAAGTGGATAATTCATTCAATCTATTTTGGCCAATATAGTTGTAGGTTTTGCCTAACTTAGTTCCAGGCCTGACATCAGTGAAGGTTCAGGTAATTGTAATTTGTAATTTCATCGCTGAGAATCTCAGTTATATATGTTAGACTCTTGTCTTGCTTAGAACAACTGGATGAATCAAATTAACTTTCTACTGCACTCTGCAAACAGTTTCCAGTCTGTCTAGGCAAATTCTTAACAGCTGTGGTTTCGACTGTTCTCTTACACAACAGATATATTCCTGCAATATAAAAGAGATGATGTTGATAATTATCATGTAATACATAAAAGTTTCTATTCTTCGAAACGATATTGCAAAATTCAATAGTCCTACATTTCTGTCATTAAAGATAGTATCAACTTGACGTGCTGTTGTCCCTCAATCTCAGATTCCTTAAGCAAAACGTAAACCGTATCTTTTACGACCGTCAAAGTGAGGATTACTATCGCACTTTCGCAGTGCTAGCGGTCGGGAAGATTTCCTCTGTCATTGGACTTTACGACGGTAGTGTGAATTAGAAAATCAGAAATAAAAGGAAATACTTAGTTATAGTAATCTTAATATATAAAATGCTTGCGTTACTGACTGACTGACAGACACGCTACAGCCAACACTATTGGGCGCAGGAAGCTGAAATTCGGCATGTATATTCCTTGGGGACCGTAGGGGTGCACTAAGGAGGGATTTCCCGAAATTCCCACGGGATCGGCCAAAACGGGTAAATTAAAAAAATGCAGGCGTAGCTGCTGGCGTCCTCTAGTACTTAATGTGGTTGGTTCTATAACCAGACACTCTGAGCCCATTGACTCTATAGATAGTGTCAGAAAATGCCAAATTTATTTGCTCTGCTATTCGCTTATCAGAAGTTCAACCCGATTGACTCCTACAACTAAATCTAAAGAAGTATATCACCCTTTAACTGGCAGTTGTCTAATCATGTTGATTTTTATCTTTTGATTATTATATGTTTTACCTTTTGCATGAGCTCTGGTAAAAAATATTCTAATACGTATGTCAAGGTAAAGGATTTTGCTTCGAATATTCGCCAAGTCATTTTCCTTTCACGGACCAATTTTAATAATGAAAAATCGAGCCGGTTCAGATCGCATGGTAAAAAAATTCGTGAAGGCCAATAATGTATTTCATAGGCTTAGAAAGCATACCTTAGACTTCGAAAGAGTCGAAGGTCAGCGATCGTAATCGGTACAATGCTAGAATCATGATGAGGACTTTTTTCATACCTTTCCTATGATACATTGGACCATAATTGCTGGCAAACTGTTATAGAATTCATGCAAACTATGTGGCGATTTTAGTCAAATATCGATATCATTGAATGCACAGCTTTTATTGCATCTAATGAACAGTTTGAATATTTGACTATGTCGTTTTGGCTTCGAAATGCACCAGAGTGTATTTCGGTGAACCGTTTCAATTGCCGTGGGTGAAATTCAGTTACCATTAAATATATCCTCCCCTTGAACGTTAACAGAGCGTGTATTACGACCTCTTTCAATATTGGGGAAGAGAGAACAAATTTTTAAGAATAAAAACAATTTACGGTGTTGCGATAGTAATGTAAAAGCAAGAAGAGCAAATATTTTATTTAAAATATTCAAAACTGATACAATAATTACAATTTTATGCATTTACATTTTGCGACATCCTGATTTCTTTTTCAATACTTATAGTAAATTCAAAGTGTTAACCAGAATTTTACGTAAGCTATTATAAGGTGCCAGTTTCGGCAGACCTTGATATCTGTCATTTAAATAAGCAAATAAAATTATACAATTACCATTCTATTTTTGAACGTATCACATCCGGATAATCAATATCATACCGACATTGCGCTAATGCTTATTCTGTTGTAATGAAGCTAGCCTTAAGTTTACCAGCAAAGGGACTTCGGTTAAATTATACGTCAATTTGTAGACATATTGAACGGTACTTGTTACCCGGCTGTGCCTACACTTCAATCGTTAACTGCTGGACAGGTGACTATGGTCTAGTCGGCTATAAATTACATATACACCGAGGACTCTATTTATTGTAGTGGTATTGCTAAAGGCAGTAACGATATTTATGTATACTATTTTATTTTATTTAGGGAGCTTAAGGCTGTGTTAACAAAGCAGATATGAATATAAGTTAATATATTATGCTAATTACAAGCTCCCACATATGGAAGTTTCCATTTATTAGTCTCTAGATGTTTTGTCAAACATCTAAATACTAATAAACACCAATATCGTTCATGTTCATGACACGTTGTTTTATGTTCCAAAGCGTTTGATAACTTTTTAATTAATATTGTGAACGTGATTTTCAATGAGACCCTGCGACATACTTACTCTTTGTCAGCTTACTCGTTGTCAACCCGGCGAAAGAAGCCAAATGGCTAAACTGGCTATTTTCTCTTAAAATTATTCTCGTCCGAACTACATATATCCTTCTTTTTATTCCTCCATCCACTCTACTTTTTCACAACAAAAGAAAGACAGGAAAGGTACATAGTTTTATATTCTAATTACAATCTTACTTGGTTATGTCTAACTATAGCTATATGCAACGATGATGATGATGATTTACTTTTTATTTTTATAAAGTTAATTTCGTGATTTATCTCTGCTTATGTCTAAATTACCACAAAGTTTATTTCATCGACACAGATAAAAACAAAACGACAATTCTCACATCCTCAGGTGTACCCAACATTTTCATTTATATGAAGACCCCTTCATTTTTAAATATTTATATTAATATATAAGGAAAAACTAACATCCCAAGAAGCGCACTGAAAAAATGTGTTTTACATGTCCACGCTATATATCTAAGTAAACATTACCTGAACGCGTTTGAGCCAAAAAGTATTCACTGAAGGTTCTTGACGCAACATTGACGAGACGAAGTGAGCGACATCGGTGCTAGTACTGACTGACAGCGGGCGGGTAGTTACGCAATACAATTTTAGTTATATGTGTATAGAATATCTGTAGTAGATTGCTAAAGAACATTTTAATTTATCACCATCGTCTTATTGATAACATAGTAGCGTTCAAGACCCCTTGGAGTATGGGTTATTCTTTGTAATCTAATTATATTTGACAAAATCTTGTTGGCATTTCCACAGAGTGACTGCCGGTTGATCTCTGCAATCCAAATAGATTAGTCTAAGGACTCTAAGGGTAAAACCGTGCAGTCAGTATATTTAATGCTATTAATTCCCCGTCATGATTGTCAAAGAGCTGATGATCTTTTTTGCGATTTTCTCGCCGCTTATCGCTGGGTTCTATATTATGATCGGTATGTTCTCTTCATGGGATTAAAACTTACGCGGTCTATAAATGATGACATATTTTGGGTCATTTTGCCGTTATTTAAATGTGTCCATAGTTCTCCGGGACGCATAATTCGTTTAAGTCGTGAAATTAGAGTCAGTTGTAGAGTTTAGAGTTGTATTATCTAATAAAGTTTATTATTTATTTATGTACTACGCAAAACGCATATTTATTTAACGACACTTTCAGTGTCCGAAGCGCATGCTGGACATGTAATTGGGATAGCAGTGATACAACAGTGATTAAATGTAACATATAATTATATTTAGTGTATTAGTCACGTGGTATACTACTTACCTGGTACGTACCATGTACAACGAGGTGGGAAAAATGCCGGCTTTCAAAAGTAATACCAAGACCTGTACTGATACTGATATTAGAATCTAGATATCAAGATAGAATTGTTTTATTTAATCTAATTTTGCACAACAAGAATATTTATCCTATTACCTTTCAGCACTGCCGTTTTTGCGTCCATGGAACAAACGATAGAAAACTAACAGACTGCCACGCAGAGGATCGCGGGTTCAAAAATGCACTTTAACTACTTGAAGTTATGCGATAAGGCATGTTTCTTCAATTTTTTATTTATCGTTTGCTAAACGGTAAAAGAAAAAAATATCACGAGGGAATCTCTTTGTCGAAGCGTTTACTCTACAATGTTCTCGGAAGACCTGTGAAGTCTGCCAACGTGTACTTGCCCAGTGTTGTGGACTATGGCCTAACCGTTCACATAGCGAAAAGAGGCCAATGCCCAGCAGTGGTACATAGAATTTACATACTGCGCTGATATTAAAGCGCATCGTAGTCCGCTGGCAGTTGCACCGTACACGAATAGACGATCTTATTCAGTGTTGTAGATGTATGACATATGAATTATTCATACCATATTTTATGTTTCCAGTGTGCGAAGTGACGCCGTGTATGTTTTAGGACGTTGATACCCGAATCACGGTGTTTTCTGTCTCGATGAAGTAAGGCATCTCAATATAACGTTGTTATTTTGAAACAAGTTGTGAAATGTCTCAACTTGTTTTAAATTGGTAGCTGTTCAGTTTAAAAAATAAACTTTTTAGTCTTTAAAACTGAATATACCTATAGGTACATAAGGTCAGGTTCAATATTTGATTTATCCATGGATTAGGTTACTACATATACATGGTCTGCCTCGTTGGTCTCGCGACATAAATATGCGCGTGGGATTGGGAGGTCTCGGGTACGATTCCCGGGTCGGGCAAAGTGTTATTGGGTTTTCCGTTCGAAAATTCTTAGCAGCACGGAGTCTGGTAATGTGCCCGGTACGGCAATAGGCTCGCCCCCTATTACGTGGGAAATCTACGGTCAGATTCGTGAACGCCGATATTGAGAAACATTTGGCGGCAATCAGCTGACAGAGCGATTTGGAAAAGACGAAACTTTATTATGATGTTAAATAAATCAGCCTGTAGATTAGGGCCGGCATGCAAAATGTCATTAATCGACTGACCCGAATGTAGTCTTACAACTAGCATCTAAAACCACACGAAGTTTAGTAGAGGTTTTATCTTCGCGAACTACGCCGTGATGCGGGATATAATATGAGGGAAGAGAGTTGCCCTCGTTGTTTACAACTACACTCAAAAAACCTTTATTTTATTTTTATTTATTTGACTTCTTGCACAAAACAATATAATTTGTACAAAGGCGGACTTAATGCCCAAGGCATTCTCTACCAGCCAACCTTTGGGTGGTGCAAAGACGAATCAAAGTGGGTGCTAAAACTGCATGTAAACTACTAATCAAGATACATAAAATATTACGTATAAATATACATATAATTTGAACTTATAAAATAAATATAGTACATACCTACAATATATAAATACATATATATTCCTACTTATATACATATGATATACATACATATAAATATACTAGGAAGATTATTCTGCCGATTTTTCGAATAACTGCCGTCGTAAGCTAGCTTTAAAAAGATCACGAGAAGAGGACATCCTAATTTCGAGAGGGAGTGTATTCCACATAAGAATAGCCTGGATGTAGAAAGACGAGTGAACGAGAGTTGAGGTATGAGAAGGACAGAGAAGAAGAAGATTATTGGTAGAGCGGAGATTTTTATCATGGCTGCTGTAGAGATATTGAAATTGAGAGGATAGATAAGACGGGGCATTCGGAGATGTTAAAATAGAATATAGTGTAGTGAGCGTACGTAGATTACGACGTGCACGGATAGGCAGCCATCGTAATTTAGAGCGGTGAGTGGAAACGTGGTCATATTTACGGAGATTGAAAATGAACCGAATGCAATTATTGAGAAGTCGGTCAAGCTTGTTGAGTAGATCTGCATTCGGGTCGAGATAACATGCATCACCATAGTCGATAATAGGAAAAATCAAAGTTTGCACAAGCATTGTTTTTATTTTAGTTGGCAAGAAATTCTTAAGGCGATAGAGACATCGCAGTGTTCCGGTGACCTTTTTACTGACACTCGCAATCTGTGCACGCCCGTCAAGAGCAGCATCAAGATGAAGGCCGAGATCCTTTATACTGGGACTGAAAGGTATGACAGATCCATTAAATATAATGGGGGGAAGGGCCTTTTCATCCACTTTGCACATAATACGTGGGCTTCCTATTAATATAGCTTGGCATTTATCGGGATTCACTGACAGGCAAAATCTGTCAGACCAGTCCCGAATCGTATCAAGATCTCGGTTCACCTCGTTGACAGCAGTGCTGAGATTGTCTACTCTTGCCTGGGCGTAGATCTGAAGATCGTCGGCATATAGATGATACGAACTGTGAAGATTGTAGGTTAGGAGGTTTATAAATAATGAGAAGAGAATAGGAGAAATAATACCACCTTGAGGAACGCCAGAGTCGATATCACGCCATCAGTTGATGAGCGTTCATTTACGCGAACTGACTGCTGTCGTCCTCGAAGATAAGAAGAAAACCATTCCAGCACGTCGGGTGAAATCATATAGTAGGAGAGGACGGCAAGGAGGATATCGTGGCTGACGGTGCCGAAGGCGTTTGAAAAATCTACCAAGACCAAAACTGTGATCTTGGTATCCTCCACGCCCGCCCTGACATCGCCAGTCACTTTCAGTAGTACCGAGACAGTGCTATGGCCGGGTCTGAAACTAGATTGTAGTGGAGAGAGAATATGGTTTTCGGAGACAAACTCGGACAACTGTTTATGAACACATGCCTCAAGCACCTTTGATAGGAAAGGAAGAAGGGAAATAGGTCTGAAATGAGAGGAGAGAGAAGGATTGGAGATTTTTGGCACAGGACGGATCAAGCCTTTTCGCCACACTGATGGAAACTGTCCGGATTCAAGAGAGAAGTTAAGGATGTGGGTAAGGGGAGTAAGGAGAGAATCTAGGATAGTGGTGACCATAAAACGGCTCACGTTATCATAGCCCACCGCTTTTGATTTAATTGATAGGACAATCTTTTTGATTTCATCCGACGTAACTGGAGAAAACTTAAAAGGATTAATATTGGGACGCAATAATCCAGAAATATAAGAAAGAATTTGACACTTCATCGTGTTGTCCATCTGGTTGGAGGCAGTAAAATGACGATTTATATCGTCCAACTCAATCATTATAGGAAATTCATCTACCAATCGATGTTTCCCAATGCCAAAACTGCCTAAAACGCTCCAAATACTAGCGGACGAAAAAGAATCTAGATTGTCAAGGATGTGTCGGCGTTTAGCGTTGCGTATCATCTGATTGTAACGATTCCTGGGGGCTAATCGTGCTATTTTCAAACGTTCAAACGTTGACAACGTAACGTATTTGGTGAACGTTTGGTTTTAGTTTGGCTGATGTCAAACATGGTATCGTGCTAATTGTATTGAGCGTTCTAACCGTAGACGCAACCCTTACGTTGGGCTTACGTCAAACGTTTAGTGCTTGACACCGGTTTTTGAAAATAGTAAGTACTATTCTTATACTAAAGAGGCTGTAGCGACATCGCGCCATGTGCAAGCACTATTTTAAAAATACAATTAATGTCATTATGTGAATGTCTTTGAATGTCAATAAATATTATAATATGAAATCATGAAATAATTTTATTAAAATTACATATACGGTAAGTACCGAAATATTGTTTACTTTTGTAATAAGTGATTTATGCAAAAAACAATTAATGATCACACTTGGTCATATAGAAGTGGTTTTAATTTCACTAGAGTAACGAAGGTGAATTCAAATGATGATGCACCACAACATTACCGCAATTGCAGCTTCTTCTGCTATTTGGCGAGCCCAATACGAATTTTATAAGATCGTTACAATAAACAACACCTATTTTTCAGATTTGGAATAATTTATAGAGCAGAGAAAGATGCTAAACAAACCCCGAATTGTCAGCGTTCGGCATAATAGTCATCCTTTCTATAAAAGAAGAGATAGACGAAAAGCTGGAGAATTTGAATTGGCTGACTTTCTAACTTTTCAGGTACGCATTTCAATTACCATTACGTAAGATCCTACAGTATTTACTCTCATTCTGAACTTGTGTCATAATATTATGCATAAATATTCAACAAAATAATGTAATTATATTATACTTAAACACAAAATATAGCGCAAGTATGAGAACAATATTAATCTTAAGTTAAATGTCAGCGGGTTAAGTTATTTTGGTGGGACTTATATTTGAGTAAATAATTACTGAATAATTTATGTTTTAATTTTGTTCACAGTAGCCGAGGAGTAAGCAGAATAATAAGCCGCTCGTTAGCACAACCACATGTACATAATTGCAAGTTAACAAAAATGAGCAATTTGCTATGAGCCAAATCGAGACCATCATCACTTCTTGGACATTGAATAAGAATAATATACTATTAATTAGTTTACTAAAATAATGTAAACCAAACCAAATACATAATTACTAGAGGACGCCAGCAGCTACGCCTGCATTTTAAAAAATTTACCCGTTTTTCGCCGATCCCGTGGGAATTTCGGGAAATCCCTTCTTAGTGCACCCCTACGGTCCCCAAGGAACATAGGTACATGCCAAATTTCAGCTTCCTGTGCCCAATAGTTTCGGCTGTAGCGTGTCAGTCAGTCAGTCAGTAACGCAAGGATTTTATATATTAAGATTACTGTGAAGTTCACGTTGTAACAATGGCCTAACAGATGTTGTTTGTTTCAACTCTACTTAAAATTATATTTTGTATCAGATTTCATCATCTCAACACAGTGAATAAATAAAATCGAAATGTGAAATTGGAGCTTGCTTTTTAATATACACACCTACTCTATTCCTTTAACTATCTATTGAAGTGGTCCAGCGGTAGTCTGGGTAACACTGGATCATCAGATGTTGGACTCGATACCCGATTAGAAAGTACGCTTATGTTAGCTCACACACTTGTATCACATCCTGCTGAGTCAGTGGTTAGTCTCCCTTGTAGATCAGCTTATTGGTCTAGTGGTACCTAACCCTGACTGCTAAGACGAAAGTCATGAGTTCGATTACCACCCAGGTAAACTTTTTGTGCGATGAGCAAATTACCATAACTGTAATACTCGTATGTGTATAAAAGCAACATTTATAGGTATATATTGATCAATTGTCTGACTACCATGACACTAGGTTGTGCCTAGTTTGGGACCACACCGCCAGGTGTCACAGAGAATTAATTTATTCTTATGTTTCTCTTCTTCACGGATAATTTCTTACAATTCACTTAGAAGTTCACCCGGTCTAAGTGGTCACTAAGGAAGAAAGGCGGCACCTACCCTAACCACTCTCATACTAGTATGGGCTGGTGGTACTTGATGGGCGAACTTATTAGATAGATATTTTCTTAACAGACTCCAAGGCTTGTTACTTTTACTATATATGCAAAGTGGGCAACAGTGATGTTTTGTCATGGCGGGTCTCGTGGCAACAAAGACCCGGGGCAGGTTTTCCCGTGATTATGCCTTTGCAATTTCACCAAGCGAATAGCTCCTGTGGCCTTCCCTTCGCTGATCGGTCAAAGCAAGCCAAATTTAAGAGCCCTGAACCAACTAGTCAAAATAGGCTGGCCAAAGACTAGGCTCTGACCGACTCATTGAACTATTAGGCACCCACAGATTACATGAATATTACAATTCTGTGTCAGCACCGCATTGTGCTTCCCACGCACGCACATTCAACTCGCTGCCACCCAGCCCTAATCTAAGACTTAGGTCTGTTACCCGAGGTAGTGGGTTGGATTCCTAACACGACAAATCTTTGTATGATGAGCACTACGCTTTTGTCTGTGTCTTGGTTAAATTAAATAATTACAATACCTATCTAGGTACTTAGGAAAAATAATTATAAATGAACGTTTATCAGTCGTCTACTTGCTGTATACAGGCGTCTGAGAGCGCAGTGACCGAGTAGGCAGTATTTTCGCTTAAGCCACCCAAAGAACCTATAACTGTGACAGTATTATGTGTATGGTATACATATATCCACATAGTATTATTGTTTCAGCCTTTCAAAAGTGAATTTCTAGGAAGGTATCGCGTCGAGATGTAACCTTTTTGATGAGATGCCTTCCTAGACATGGTTATAAATATAGGGCCAAGCAAGCTTGACGCCAATCTTGCAATAATGAATTCTACCGCAACTATAAGCTATACTCACAGGCTATACTAAAGAGATATCTATAAAAATTGTCTTATATGAAAGAATGTTGTTCACTCATTTAAGTTGCAATCAAACGTATTATAAGCATATATCACGAAATTGATAATTAATACAAAATTATCTTAGTAATTTTCTCAAATTTAAATTATTATATAATTGAAAATTTCGTCGATAGGAACTTTTGGTTTGACAACGTATAAGACGTTCGCAAACGTAACGGTTTTGGTTTAAAACGTTGTCAAATAATAGCGCGATACCATGCAACAACGAGAGTTCGCTCGCACGCTGTCACCTAGCTGTCACTGGACGTATCTGCCCTACAAAAACCAAATCGTTTACGTTCAAATAATTAGCACGATACGAAATGTGCATAACGTAACGTTTTCGGTTGAAGTTTGGTTTTGGTAAATACGTTGACGTTTAGCACGATTGCCCCCCTGGCAGTTTTGAAAGAAGTCCAGTTTAAATCACAGCGATCCTTTCGGTATTTCCGAAACGCTCGGTCTCTGCGTCTCATCGCCATACGAACCCCTTCTGTCATCCAAGGTGCTGGAGGTCACCTTGGTTTAATTTTCTTAATGGAAGCATGAGCGTCATATAACTTGATAACTGCCTCATTAAACAGTTGGACCTTATCGTCGACTATGCTAGCTTCAACCACATTCGTCCAGACTACCTCCGAAGCATCTAGCCGTAGCTTGTCCATGTCCATGCGAGCAAAACAACGCCTATGCAATACTTTGTGTGCAGGTTTAGGAGGTTAAAGGACATAGGAAAGGTAATTGAGGTCATGATGAGAGAAGCCCGGGGCAGCATATTGGCCGTGAGACGAAGCAAGGGAAGGAATAGAGGTAATGATTATGTCTAACCAGGTGTCTTCCCCATTGGGGTTGTGGTGAGTGGCTAGAAGAGGTAAGACATGTAGATTGGCAGTGTATGGTGCAGAGAGTCGAGGTTGTTTGAAGTTGAAGTTAGAGTTATGGGTTGAGTTGACACAAACCACAGATTACACTTAAATCACAGTTTATTTCTAAAGTTATTGTTAGTATTACACTTGTTACGATTTAGATGCTAATCCGCGGCGATCGATATATCAACTAACTATACTTATTATTAGGTACACGTTATAAAGAAAAGTAATGTAGGTCGCGCATGTAAGCAAAATGCGTACGGAAGCTAAACGTCTGTACGTTAACCGTACATGCTCCCGAGGGAAAAGTGGATGAGCATCTATTACAAATATTATAAGTTATTATAAAATTATGTTAGTAAAATTAATAAAATAAGTAGTATACACAGTTATTAAATCTTAACTAGACATATTAAAATCGAAGCGACGTTCCGGCTGTACCACGCTGTTGGCGGGTTCCGATGTCGACGGCAGGTGGCGCATCTCTCGCATCTCGATGTCCACTGCAGCATTAGTCTCTCCTTCGGCCTTCTTTCTGCTTGAGATTCTTTTCAGCTCAGAGTTTTTAAGGCATCGTTTTCTGACGATTCTGTAGCCAAATAAGGACGCGATACCTCCCAGCAGCAAGGACGTCACCGAGTATAAATATATATCGTGACTGGACATCGTGGATGTATATGACGTCACAGGTAAGTTCTCGTCTTCCTTTTGATAGGATATCTGTTGTTGTATGTTCGTCAATTCAACTGCAGTAGATATTGCAGGCTCCGTAATATTCAAACGTGCATTTTTCCAACCAAGGTCAAAAATGTTGTTTATAGTTGAATTTATTGTTGGCACGTTGATATTTGATTCCATGTAATATTTACTTCCTAATTGGTTGTAAGTAAATATTGCAGCATCCTTTTTCTGTAGTATGCATTTAGGTTTCAATGCTAAGACACCAGTTCCGTCAATGACCGCCGGTGTAACTTGATCGCTGCACGTGACGCGCATCAATTGTTTATCGCATAACGTAAACAGCCACAGGTTAGGTTGGTGTAGTTTGACCCAGGTCTCCCTGCAAGTTACATCATCGATGACGCATGACAATGATGTTTGTTGGCTAAAAACTTTAGCTTCACAAGGTGCGGTTTTGTCATGTAAGCTGTATACAGGCTGCCTCGAAATGCATATATACCTGTCTTCTCCGTACGAGTTACATTGGTGCATGTCCTGCTCTTCCATTGTTATGTAGCAGTTTTTCATGAAGTTTATGGCTATGAATTTTGATTCAGGTCTTACTATTCTCAAATGTCCTTCGCTTTGGAATGGTATGGGTATTACACGGTATATGTTGTAGTCTCCGTCACTTAACAAAGGAATGTGTAATTCGAATAGTATGTAATTGGTTGTCAATCGCGCCTTCACATAAATCAAGTCAAAAATCTGCTTGTAATCCTTTTGGATATCTTGAACTGGTAAAGAAACTCCTTGTGGTAGTTTTCCGGATATGATATTGAGCTGTTCAATCAATTGAGATGCTGAAAACAGATGTGTATCCAAATGCCCCTTGTAGATGTTGCCGAGAACGTTCATAAGCATTTCTTGTATTCGGTTCAAGTTGTTCAATATCAATGTTGACGTCACGGCAGCAGAGTTGATATCATTTGCCGTGAATAGCATTTGTGCCTTGTTGTCTATTTTTGAGATAATATTACTCGTTTTGTTCATGTAGGCATGCATAATATCCAGTTGTCTATTCATGAATTCGGTATTACTTTTAATAACATTGTTTTCGGATTCTATTATAAGTGTCTGATTCCTCATTAATTGGAGCAAATAATTATCGTTAACGTGTAGATTTTGAATGTCCCTTTCATATTTTTTGGCAAAGTCTTGGTCTAGGACACCGAATAGTGTTCTCGCTAGACTGCCAACGCCGTCGAAATAGCCTCTTCTTTGCCTCGAATGCTGCGATAAAAGCATGGTGTTGTATTCGGTTAGATGCCGCATTTCGTTTTGCAAGTGGTTGACAACAGCTTCGCAAGCTGTATATTCGTAGGATATCCTGCTACAAAGCTTATCTATTTGTTCGATGTGGTAGTTGATTTTATCTGTTGCATGCCAGTATGATGTTAAATTGTAGTATACCACAAGAGTCCACTCATCATGTATTAGTTGGAGTTTTCCAGCGTCATCAAAGTATATAGGGTGATCATTTTGTATCTGTGTCACTACAAAGTTTGGTGCGACAGGTGCAGTTTCAATTGAGTTTATCCCCGTCATTGCTATCATAGTCATAAGTACAAGTGAGAGTACGCCAAACTTCTTCGGTTTTATACACCTTGTCGTTTTATGATCAGTTCGAATGTTCTTCTCTTTCTCTCTCTTATTGCCGTAACTTTGTTTTACAGATTCGATGTCGGTTCTCTGCGGTAACGGCGAAAGTTTTATAACAGGGCGTTTCAATTGACCACTTTTAGTTTTTAGCGTAACCACCCGGACGCTCCCGTCGGCACCAGGATGAAGTTCTGTTACTCTTCCGAGAGCCTATCTACTCGCTGGTAAGTTTTCCTCTTTGATCAACACTAAACTGCCTTCCTTAAGATTTTCTTTAGGATGTTGCCACTTGCTTCTCACTTGCAGTTGGTGTAAATATTCGCTCGACCAACGCCTCCAGAAATGTAGATTCATTTGTTCTATTAGTCTCCATCTGTTCCTTAAGTCATACTCGTTAAAATTTTCCTCTATGTGTGGTCGGGATAGCAAAGGACCGCCGATGAGAAAATGACCAGGTGTCAGGTATTCCAGATCGTCCACGTCTTCCGATAACGAACACAACGGTCGTGAGTTTAAGCAAGCTTCGATCTGTGTAAGTAAAGTACTGAATTGTTCAAAAGTTAGTTTTTGTTCTCCTAGGACTCGTTTTAAATGGTATTTCATCGCTTTAACGGCAGCTTCCCACAGTCCACCAGCCGACGGCCAGAGAGGTGCGTTAAAATGCCACTGGATTTGTAAATAGATCATTTCATCGAGAAATTCTGTGCTTTGGAAAGTTTTGTTTTGTTTAAAGTCTGCCTGAAGTTGTTTCGCGGCACCTACAAAGTTTGTGCCATTGTCTGAAAACACATTCTTTGCTGTACCTCGCCGAGCACACATTCTTCTAAATGCTGCAAGGTATGTTTGTGTTGTAAGATCGGATACCAATTCCAGATGTACTGCTTTGGTTACCATGCAAATAAAAATGGCAATGTACGCCTTACACGTTTTTACTCCTCGCCCCTTGTTGATTTTGACATCTACGTGTCCCGTAAAGTCCACACCGGTATTCGTGAAGGGTCTCGTTGGTGTCACACGTTCCTTCGGCAAGTCAGCCATCAGCTGCGTATTACGATGGGGCTTAAAACGATGGCATCTTACGCACAAGCGTAATTCCCTTTTGACAATTCTACTCCCTCCAATGATCCAGAACTTTAAGCGTAAGTGGGCTAAGGTTAGTCTAGCGCCGCCACGTAGAGTGATGCGATGTGCTTCCTGTATGAGCAGTTCAGTTAATCTCCCTCTAGCGGGCAGAATGATAGGATGTTTTGTCTCGGGCTGTAGTAAAGACTGCGCGATTCTACCCCTCACTCGTAATAACCCATTGTCGTCGAGAAATGGAGTTAATTTGAGTAAAGGACTTCTGCTAGATATTTCCATTTGTTTCTTCAAACATTCGATTTCTTCTCCAAAATGTTCTCTTTGAACAGTTTTGACTCTCAGATCCGTGGCCATGGTTATTTCATACGATGTTAAATAATAGTCAGTTTTGTTATTGTGCGAGTTCATTGGCTTCATTTTGTGCACTACTCGTAGAATCCAAGCAAGTACTCGTATTACACGTTTGATATTACTGTGTTTATTTAATAATGCCGTAATTATTTCACACTTGTTATAAACTGCTACGCAGCATTTTGTTTGTATTGGGTCAGTGTGTTTCAGGTCAATGTTTGTTACGTACGTCAGTTCACTTCCCTGTTCAGTTATATAGTTATAAGTTTTTAACCACTGGGGCCCTTGCCACCAAAGGTTAAACGTTAAAAGTTGTGTAGGCGACAATCCTCGCGTTGCGCAATCCGCAGAGTTTTCCTCCGACCTAACATAGTCCCACTGGCTGGCAGGAATACAGTTGTTTATTTGTGCTACTCTATGAGCAACAAATCTCTCCCATCTGTGTACGTCACCTTTCAACCATGCCAACACTACTTTTGAATCGCTCCAACATCGTATATGTAGCCTTTTAGTTGAAAGCGTAATTTTGATCTTTTCGATAAGTTTAACGAGCAATAGCGCGCCACAGAGTTCCAAGCGAGGTAACGAAATCTTTTTACTGAGCGGGGCCACCTTGGTCTTAGCGGCAATTATAGTTGTTATGTAATCACCGTGATAATTCGTTACTCTGCTGTAGACAACACAGGCATAGGCCTTTTCACTCGCGTCACAGAACCCGTGTATCTCAATAGATTCGTTGGTACACTGCAACCACCGTGGGACAGAAATGTTATTGATGAAAGAAAGATCTTTTCTTATCATTTCCCATTCGTGAACTATCTCCGTAGGCAGGCGTTCATCCCACTCGACCTTGCTGACCCATACTTTCTGGAACAGTAGTTTAGCCTTTATTGTTGTAGGCGAGAGGAACCCAAGTGGGTCGTATAATTTACTAATTTCTCCTAGCAGTATGCGTTTTGTTACGTTCTTTCTTGCAGGCAAATGCCAATTATAAACAAAGTTATCGTTGATTTGGTTCCAACTCATGCCTAACGTTTTGTTTATTTGTGTAGAGTTCGTTGTTTGTTCCGGTGTGAAGTTTATGTTCTGCTTGTCATGCTTTTGATCCGCGTCTAGATTTTCTAAGATACGAACATCATTACTAGTCCATTTCCTTAAATTGAAACCTCCTTTTCTCAGTAGCTCAACCATTTCCTGAACTAATTTTTTCGCTGACTCCAAGCTGTCTTGGCCATAGACTAAGTCATCCATGTAGAAATAATTCTGTAAAGTTTTTGCAGCCACCGGGTAATTACCCTTTTCGTCGTTTGCGAGTTGATGTAGTGTGCGCATCGCGAGGTAGGGTGCGCTTTTCATACCGTATGTTACTGTACAAAGTTCCCATTCCTGTAAAGGTTCCATCTGAGAAGATCTCCATATTATAGTTTGTAAGTTTCTTTGTTCTTCAGCCAGCCATATATTTCTGTACATCTTCGCTATATCAGACGTAAAGACGTATTTGAAAATTCTCCAATTTGTTAACAGGGTAAAAATATCCTTTTGCAAATTTGGGCCTGAGTACATTATGTCATTGAGACTGCTGTTAGTTTTCGTTTTGTATGAAGCGTTGAAAACAACCCTCAGTTTGGTTGTCGTTGACTCTGCTCTCAACACCCCGTGATGAGGTAAGTAGACGTGATCTTTGTTCCTGCCCTCAGCAGGGACACGTCTCATGTGACCCAAGACATTATAGTCATCCATGAAGCGCTTATATTCGTCGTTGAGGCTCTTGTTTGTTAGCATTTTTCGCTCAAGCTGTAGAAACTGGGCTGTTGCTTGAGGTCTTGTAGCACCTAAATTAAAGTTACCAGACTGTTTCATAGGCATCTTGACAACATATTCGCCAGTGTCTAATCTCTTAGTTGTTGATTTGTAAAATTGTTCACAGTATTGTTCCTCGCTAGTTAATGTTGTAGTTTCAGCAATGTCTTCACTCTCCCAGAAACGTGACATATCCTCTATGTTATTGAGCGTAATGAAACACTTGAATGTTTTTACGTTGCCGCATAAGATCCATCCTATTCTGGTTTGTTGCGCCACAGGGACGTTATTGTCACTCCTCATAACTCCGTTCAGTATTAGTTCCGAGTAGACGTCGGCACCCAAAAGTAGATTGATTGGGCCTGACACATTGAAGCGAGGATCGGCTAATTTCAAGCTTTGTAAATAATCCCAGTTTTCAATGGTAAAGGTTGTAGTTGGCAAATTGCTCATTAGCTTTCTCATTACCAAAGTTTCTACGTTAAAGTTGTAATCTGAATGAATGAATGTGCATTCCAAATTAATTAGAACCTCTGCTATTCCCGGAAAGTGACCCAATACCGGACACTACCGCGCTGAGTTTCTTCCGTGGCAATCTAAGACGCTGAGCTGCATCTTCCGATATCAAACTAACTTGGGATCCTTGGTCCAGCAAGCCCCTTAAGGTAATGTAATCCCCGTCAATGGTTTTGACTTTCAGAAGTACTGTCGGTAACAAGACTTCTTTCATTTCGTTAGTTAGATTGTTAACTACATGAGAATTCGTGGATGATGGCGAAGTGTTTGGAGATGATGGCGAAGTGTTTGGAGTTGACGCCGATGCTGCTCGACGGTTTTCAGTTTCATGCATTAGAGTATGGTGCGCTTTGTTGCATAATTTACATCTCTTTCGTGACATACATTGCTGTTCACCATGACTAATCAAACAGTTTTTCCATAAATGCAAGTTACGAACTGTGTCATGACGCGCCTGTGTGTTCATGTTTAGGAATTTGTCGCATTGCATTAACACATGATCGGTTTTGCAGATTGTACAATATTTGGCTGTAGTGAAGAAGGTTTTTTGCGCTAATTGTGGCTTGTTAAAGTACGCTGACCTCGAAGCGTTATTCAATTTATAATTATTGTTACGGACTTGCGATGTATTATTCGATTGTTTGTAAGGAATTACAGTTTTGTTCGAATGGGACATTTTCTGCTGGTTATTCTCTTGTAATGCCTCTAATGCCATAAATTTGGATTCCAAGAATTTTGTGAATTCGTCTAAATCGGGCAGTCCTCTGGGCTCCTTCAGGTCTTTAACATATTCATTATAGGAAACATGGTCTAGCTTCTGTACCAAAAGATGAACAATAATTGGATCCCATTTTGATATATCTACCCCAATGTTAATGAGCCCGTTTAGACATTCCCGCATGACATCGTGCAGTTTTCTTACGGACGCTGCACTCGCGTGTTGAATTATAGGATGATTCAGCATGGTATTCATGTAAGATGTAAAGAGAAGACGCTTATTGTCATAGCGGTGTGATATTATGTCCCAACAGGAAGAGTAGTTGTCGGCACTGATGCCTAGATGTTGCACAAGTTTTTCCGCCTCCCCTTTGAGCTTTGTTTTCAGATGCTGCATTTTCTGAGCCTTCGAGAGCGACGGGTTGTTATGGACACTCTCCATGAAGAGGTCTTTAAATGCCAGCCACTGGTTGTAATTACCATAAAAATCTGGTATAACGATTTTCGGTGTTGCCTTCTCGTAGTGCGCGTTATTCCATATTTTATGTTGCAATTGCTTGCGTAAAGTGTCGTAAATGTTTTCTATAGCCAAAAATTTCTGTTTGTATACTACGTTTTCTTCTTGTAAGATATAATCTAGTTCCCAGTTCGCCTTTTCTATGTGTTCCCATTTAGTTTTCAGAGTATTCAAGCTATCTTCTAGCTCCCACTTTTCCATTGACGTATCAAAGGTCATCTTTTCCACGGTACGTTCAAACGCTCTAAAATTACAATATTGCTGTCGTAGAAGATCCTGTTACTTTTCAGATGTTTCTTTGGCATCCCGAGGTGGCACATGGAAGTCAATGTCACTGAAAGTAAACCGAGAGGGTTTGTTTTCATTTTCCTTCTTTGGTGTAGTAGGAGGCAAATCTTTGCTTGAGCTGTTACCAGGCAATTCCGCCTTCCGTTTCAACATATCGTGCAAAACGTTTTCATACATCTTCTTTGTTTCATTAAAAACGTTTTCCGTAAAGTATGAGATGTATGTTACGCCAGATTCTTCTAAAAGTTGATGGTTGTGAACAAACTTCTCCCATAGACTATTAAGCCGAGAAAGACGTTCTTCCAAGTACGCTAAGGTTTTCCTATCAGGAATACCTTATATAGTTAATGTCTATAGTTAATGTCTGTCGTATCCTTTTTATAGTTAATGCATAGTTGTTTCAGGTTGTTGAAGATAATTTCTTGTTGGTTGATAAGTTCCTCGACGCTCTTTCCCATTGTTGTTTGATGTATGTATTAAGTTGAAGTTGACGTAAATGTTATAGTTGGAGCACACGTAGAGCTGTGTAGCCGCAGGTACTAGTCCAGTTGTTTAGCTACATATATATCAATAAGTATCTTAATGCACTTACCGAATCCCACCTAATTACCTTACGAAGGACCACGCTGTATGGTGCAGAGAGTCGAGGTTGTTTGAAGTTGAAGTTAGAGTTATGGGTTGAGTTGACACAAACCACAGATTACACTTAAATCACAGTTTATTTCTAAAGTTATTGTTAGTATTACACTTGTTACGATTTAGATGCTAATCCGCGGCGATCGATATATCAACTAACTATACTTATTATTAGGTAGACGTTATAAAGAAAAGTAATGTAGGTCGCGCATGTAAGCAAAATGCGTACGGAAGCTAAACGTCTGTACGTTAACCGTACAGGCAGACTCGAGGATACGGAGAAGGTGTAGTGAACGGGAAGAATGATGGGATAGGAGGTCAGTGTTGAAATCGCCCATGATGATGTAATGTGAATACTCAGACCCCAAGGATTCTAGAACCAATTCTAAGTCGGTGAAGTAATTTATGGAAGGTGGACAGTAAACAACCCCAAGAACCAATTTAGTTCCCCTGACCCAAACCTCAATGAAAAGAAATTCCGCTGAACCAGAATATTGACAAGGGGATGAAGAGATGATTTTGTATGGAAGGTTACTGCGCAGATATATCGCTACACCACCCCCTCTCTTGTCAATTCGGTCATTCCTAATGAGGACAAAACTTGAGAGAGGGTAGCTTGTAGAGAGAAGATGAGGTTTGAGCCAGCTCTCGGAAATTAGGATGGCGTGAACATTAGTACCAGTAGATACCTCAACCAGGTCACTAAAGTGGCTAGGTAAACTTTTCGCATTTCGCACACACGACATACGTTAAATAAACGGCTTGGACACGCATTGAAATTCTGACGTTAAATGTCACCCAGTGTGAGGTCATCTAATGAGCAAAAGCTTTCATTGTCAGATAATTGAGTGGAATTATTGGCAGAGTAAAAAGAACAATCTTAAGTTAAAGACATAAATAAATTATACTATAAAATACTTATATAAAATAAATGATATATACTTAAACTAAACTAGACAGAAGACTTAAAATATTATTATGCACTGTAATAAAATTTATACCAATATGTACTCTACACTGTACGTTATCTATGTAGTCACGAATGACGTCATTATAGGCGCCGCGTAACTTAAGTGATGCATCAAGTTTACGTTCTAAACAATGAAAACGTCTAAGCGCAGCAGCGTACGAGTCGCCTAACGAATAAGGGTCACCATAGAATGGCAACGCCACAACGTATCTGCCACTGTCGTCACGAACAGTGGTAGCGCGGAAATGTTGTTCACACTCGAGATCCTTACGGCTCATCGAGGGCGGTGCGGTAATCTCTTCGAGCTCCCAAAATCGCTTGAGAAGAGAATCAATATTATTTTTTTGAAGAACAGAACAACAACAAGACGTAATATATTGAGAGGTATGTAACGTAGGTATGGTACCCATAATCACATACACAAATACCGTCTCAATAGCGGCCGGTAAGTTATATTGCTCACTACGTACCACTTTAGTTAGTAGCAAGTGCGGAAATATTGCAGCTCCGATCAAAACATCAATGTCTGCCGGATTTGCAAACTCCGAGTCTGCCAGCGGCAATGACTCAAGGTGAGTGAGTAATGCTACGTCCACATTAGCGTTCGGCAATGCGTCCGTAATACGCTCCACGATAAGCGAAGAAATGTTAAAGTTAATATTCCTATCAAAACGCGAATGTATTTTAACATCTACGGAACCCTTGCAATGTTTTTCTGAACCCCCGATCCCTTTGACTACTAAGTTAGTATTTTTAAAGTTATTCCACAATCCGAGGCGTTTGAAACAATCAGAAGTTATGAAATTGTTCTGAGACGCGCTATCTAGCAGACAACGTACCATGTGCGGCGATCCATTAATATCATAAACGATAACTTGCGCTGTCGCTAACAGAACTGTCTTGGACGCCATACACTGCGGCTTAGCCACACGCTGATCATTATAGATGCGCGAGGGCCGTCCGCGCGTGCGCGTCTCCCGCGCAATGGATGTCGTACACAACGACATTTCATTCTGAGACGCGGAAGGCGCAGTTATCGTGGCCTGCACTTGCGACGTAAGTGTGTCAAGGTTACCGGCTTGGCTCGACAACGGACAACTTTATCAAAGTGCAACAATGAGTGGTGTCGCTGACTACATGAACGACATCTCGTCTTACTAGAACAATCACTCGTTTTATGCTTTATACTTAAGCAATTAATGCAAGCTTTGTTATCTTTTAAACCATTAAAGGCGGGACACTTATAGAAATGGTCGTGCACTATATTACTGCAGAGACACTTCTGTGAATTATTATTATTAGATTCCGAGCAAGTTACGTAAGATTGCGGATTAGGGACCGAGTTATTATTACTATTTCGCGCTTTATTCGACTTTTGTTTGCTATTGTTATTATTAGATGAGCTAGATGAACTAGACTGCGTATTATGAAATATTCGACACTGATCTTTGATGAAAGAAATAAAACTATCTAGTGTAGGTATTTTATTATTGCGTTCCATCATCTCGAATGCGCGAATTGTTTCAGTGTCAAACTTTTTTAAAACGAGTTGAAGAATCATAAAGATCTTCTAATTTTAAGTTTTTAAGAGAATTAACTGCGGTAACAAAGTTGTCTATAAACAGCTGGAAATTCGAAATAGACGCGGCACCGGACAGTTTAAGATTTAAAGCTTGATCAAAGTAAGTAGACGCTAGAACACGAGTATCTTGATATCTATCAAGTAGTGACTGAAATATGACCTGATAATTCTCAGCACTGGGTGTGACACCTGCAAGTTCGGACTGGGCCTTCGGTGACAGTTTACCTATTAAATAGTACAACCTGTCAGCATCTATCAGAGAACCATTATCGTGCACGGTAGACTTAAAACTCGCATAGAATAATGGCTAATTTCGTATATCGCCATCGAATGACATGAGCTCAATTGGCGGTAATCTCGGCGTCCGAACCGCAGAAACGGGCTGTGGTGAATATTTACCCTCCAACTGTGATTGTATGCGCTTGATGACACAATAAAGATCCTCGAATGAGGTGTACGCCTGATAATTCGGCTTTTCATCAGGATTAGTAGAAAGCAATCTTGCGTTATAATCGTCTAACAACTTATGAAAATCTGTTCGAATACTATCTACTGTCATACAATGACTAAGAAATGACTCCCTATCAATATCGGAAGCGGCGGCAGTTTTTGAGCGCTCGTAAATGTTTTGAGTACGCTCAAATAAAATATTACGTTTAGCTTCTAAGATTGTCAACTCTTTGTCTTCCGTCATGCGTGGCTTCTTTTGTTGTGCCATGCTTACGTAAGTATAAGCTAATGAGACCGAATCAAAATAAGAATACCTAAAGTACCTATTATTTTACCTAAGTAGGCAACACTTTAAGGCGGTGGAATTAAAAGGTGCTTGAAATATGAGATTTACAAGACAACTATGATAGTTCCAGTAATAATAATTGGGATAGTAGGTAGCTACATAAAAGTATATTACCTACGGATGCGTGCGGAAATAGCCCTGTAATGGGTATGTAAATGGATTAGGAGTATAGCTAGGTGCTGTAACTGCCTAGGTAGGTACTTCTAGAAGATACCTACGCGAGCGAGATAAACAAGAGGTTACGTATAAACGCAAATGAATCCGGCTTCGTACGGACCAAAAAATGGTTCGGCGTTACACCGAAACCGAATGTTCCTAGGCGATTTGGAAAAATTATTAATATTGTGGACTGTAAGGATGTGGGTTCTTATCGCCTAGGAAAGGAAATATGAGTGATTGGGTTCATGGGAGGAATAGGAGACGGGGGCATGGGAGCACACCTTACCTTGCACGTCAGTCTTCTTCCTTGCAAATGGCGGCCGCCTGGTCTCTCTTCGGGAATCCTGAAGCTTCACTAATCACTCCGTCTGGATCCAACCCAGAATTATACAATTTCACTCCACTTCACTCGCGGGCGGTTTATTGCGTTTATGGTATAAAGCGGTAAAAATATGGCGGTGCGGTACACGTATTCGGCACGACACGGATTATTCTAGACTGCGTCGTAGCGTCGTTGAATTCTTGCGACCAATCAGCGAGGCGTGCCTTTGAGAGGGAAGGAATAGAAGGATCGCTCGTATTGGACGAGCAAGCGAGGAACGCTTGTCGTTGATGTAATTAATTTTCGATAGAAAGGTAGATGGCGCTACCAATTACAGTAGTTTTAGGAACGTGATCTTTATTATAAGATTCATTTTCTTGTGTCATTCATTTTAAGAGCAATCACTACTAGGAATATAATGTTATTGAAACTTTGTCTGAATTTTATTGGATTTTTTGTTTGGAATACTATGGTTACCAGTTTCTGGTAGACGTTAAAAAAAATCATGGTGAGAACTGAGAATGATTTGAGACTTGCACATGTTCATCAAATCATTATTTATTTTCGCCTTAGGTATCGGCTGCCTACTTGCACAGAGCGCAACATTATAAGGTATACGTTATCTCCTAGTAGACGCTTCGATGACATAAACCAATAGCCTAGCGGAAAATGCAGCGAGTGGACATGGCAACAGTTTGCCATGCAGAGGGTATAGGTTATAGGTTATAGGTTCGAATTCACGGCACGTGCCAATGACTTTTCAGAGTTATGTGCGTATTGAATTGAAAATTAACATTTGCCCCCTGCCTCGGCGAGCACAGTAAGCCGTTGGTCGCGGCTGTTATGAAGATCTTTGACAGTCGTTTTAGGGACTCAGTACCTATGAATAAACTGACACTAGTCTAAACCATAGAATAAAGCATTTGGGTTGCGGGGATGTCAGACAGGCAGTCGCTCTGTGTATAAGCTAATATTCAGTCAAATTAGACTACAAAGCACACATCGGTTTCTAAGTGTTCTAACTGGGATAACGCTAAGAGGATGATATAAAGATCTTTAGGTTTATTTGGCGAGTCTAATAAGATTCTACTAGCTAAAAACATTTTATATGATCGCATATATATCCTACACACATTACATCATGCTTTTCTCGGTTCCCTAAATGCCCAAACCTATTGAAAATCCAATACTAAGTTTCAAGAAACTATTTAGTATGCTACAGTGCCTTACAGCACCATCGCCACTCATAAACTCATAGTCTAAGTTTCTTAGCATTTTTCGTTTCCTGTCTTTCCATTCGGCAGCATGTCGACGTCCGATATTTGTCTTTCCGGGGCTTAGTGTTCCTATTCCTGGAAGTCTTTGGTGTCGCTACTGAGAAAGAAAAATAAGGAGTGTTCGCTAGCAGAGTATCAACTAAATCAGTGAAAGTTGAGAGGATTGTAGTGAAAAAATAACTTTTTCGACATGCCAAGGACAAAAGTGGTTTACGTAATCAAAATCTAGATGATTTATTGTGCAATGAATGAATGGCGTGTTATATTCGCAGCAATTAACAGAGAATCTTCACTGGGTCCAAAAGAAAGCGTGTGTGATGAAAGCTCTTTTCCGCTGTTTCGTACACGTGCCAATGTCATAATTGTTACTGTCCCTTTGCTTAATACCTTCCACAACATGACATTTATAGCCTATACAGTGTTTGAGTTGTTTAGCTGTACAGAGGAATGGATACATAGATAGAAAAGAGAGATACAGGGAAAAAACAGAAAATTTTATAATTGGTATAGTATTTTTTACTACTTATACTTTTAAATTAAGTTAAATTTAAAATTATGTTTCAAATTGACTTGAACCTTTAAAGTTAGGGTACAAATGTTAGACAGGTGCCATTATTATTCCAATACACTGTTACTTACTATGAGGGGGGAACTTATACTATGGCGTGTTTCTTCGGAATCAGTTAAAATGTCCACCGTTCCCTTTATCTCATCAATATCTGCGTTAAAGGGGTCGGTGATTTTGTGAAACAAAAACAAAATTAATTAATTTATTAAGGTTTTTTCAATCTTATACTATAGTAACTTATGTTTCGTTTCGATGTAAAATATCTTAAGTATAACTTAGGATATAAAAAGGTTAACAAAATCCGGCGTAAAGAATCGTAAGTCCAAATAAACAAAATTAATTTACATTTTGACAATAGTAAAATATCTTAAGTCATTACTTACGATAGTTGAAAAGTATCTAAAACCAATGTATAATATAGTAAGCCCTAGATTTAACTGTGGGTATGATGTTATTTTAGACTATTACTTTGTTTATTTGTAATTAATATTTTAAGACATTCCACTTACCTTGCACGTTCGTACAACGACCACAAAAGGGTTAATGGTACACACTTCATTATAAAATTATTAATCATTTATGTTTTGTTTTGTAGATTCAACGAATAATTTTGTTAAAATGGTTCAATTACTACATCAATCATTTATAAAACGATCAAGATTTAAAAATTGTTGTGTAAACGTAACAAAATTCAAAAATTTGAAAAATTACAACAAAAATCAAATGACCAGTACAACATGAAACAGAACGTTTTCGCACGCACCAATCACACGCTACCGCCCATAGAAAAACAGTTGTCAATCTGTCAAAACACACGTTAGATGAAAATACCGAGAGAGTACTTAACAGAGGTTTAAATTACGCGATAACTCCATCAAGAATACCGTATGAAACCATTATTTGCAACGTTGAGGATTGCCTAGTCAAGAACAATGTGAGTAAGGAAGATTTCGAGGCCATACGACAGGACGTCTCTGCTGTATTACGTCAATCGAAAGTGCCGGCAAGGAATCTACCTAAGAGCGAATATCTCGCACTGAAGAACTTACAAGCTAGGCCTGAACTTACAGTACTCCGAGCAGATAAAGGAAATGCAACGGTAGTGATGGACACGTCCGAGTATAAACAAAAAATGGAACATCTTTTGTCGGATGAAAGTACCTACAAGTTGGTTAAGTCAGACCCTACGAACAAAATACTCCAGCAAACTTGTGATATTGTTAAGAAATACTCCGAAAAACTTAATTTGGACGTGAAATATTTAATACCATCGTGTGTAAAACCTCCTCAAATGTATGGGCTACCAAAAATACACAAGGAAAACGCTCCTCTGCGCCCGATAGTTAGTCAGATAGGCGCACCAACTTACAGACTGGCTCAACACATGGCAAAGATTCTCTCACCCCTCAGAGGCAACACGAGAGCACATGTGAAAGATTCCTACCATTTTGTCAGTGAAATCAAACACCTACATCTCTCTGACAAGGAAACTATGGTTAGTTTTGATATACAGTCATTATTCACATGCATACCAGTACATGACTGTGTAGAAATTACTAGAAGGAAGCTGACAGAAAACAACATGCCTGAGGAATATGCAGAAATACTCAAACACTGCCTGTCAACGGGCTATCTGTTATGGGACAAGAAATACTACATACAAGTAGACGGTGTAGCAATGGGCTCTCCAGTATCGCCTGTTGTCGCTGACATCTTCATGGAGGACTTCGAGGCGCGAGCCCTGCAGACTGCCACCATCACACCGAGGTTCTACAAGCGGTATGTAGATGACACTTTCACAATTTTACCAACAGATAGTGTTAATGCTTTCCTAAACCATCTTAATTCTATTAATAACCAAATACAATTCACAATGGAATTAGAGGCAAACAAGTCTTTAGCTTTCTTAGATGTACTTGTCATCAGGAATAAAAACAACTCCTTAAGCCATACTGTGTATAGGAAAAAGACCCATACAAATAGGTACTTAAACGGTGAATCTCACCACCATCCTAAACAGTTAGCTACTGTAGGAATGTCTCTGTTTCAGAGAGCCCGCGGGATCTGTGACAAGAAACACCTGGACGCTGAGCTTCAACATGTCAGGCAAGTTCTGCAAGACAACAAGCTCCGACCGCCGCGCCACTGTCACAGATCCCAGAAGAAAGAAAAACCAGCCACAGTAGAAAGACAACCTGCTGTCCTCCCATACATCAAGGGCGTGACCGACAAAATTGGCTACATCTTGAAGCGAGCTTCTATCAAAACTTACTACAAGCCGCCAACGAAGATCAGTCAATTATTACCATCTGTCAAGTGTCAGTTACCCTTGCAAGAGGCCGGTGTCTACAAAATTGACTGTGAATGTGGGCTCTCATACATTGGACAAATCAAGAGAAGCATAGGCATTCGACTCAAAGAACATATAGCTGACATAAAACATAAACGCTCAACAAAGTCTGCTGTGTGTGAACATGTGGAACAAGGACCCAACCACTAACTGCGATTTGATGAACCACAGATACTCGCAAAAGAACATCGTTTTCTTCCAAGGATGATACGAGAGGCTATTGAAATTAAAAAACACCCTAATTTCAATAGGGAAGATGGTTGGAATGTTCCTCCAGCTTGGGACCCTGTCATAAGGCTAATGAAACCCAAGAAGGACAAAGTCACCAGAAGACCTAAGGACACTGTGAGCTCATTCTGCGTAAATAGTAACACCAGTAGTTGAAAAATGTTCGGGTACTTTGAGATAACTTATACATTCAAGAAAAAGACAAATATCACCTCAGTCTGCCGTGAACATGAATTCTGTAAAGAATTCGAAACGTCGGCTAGTAATAAATTAAAAATATAGTTTCTAGATCTTTAGTTTCAAATGTAATAACTTAGTGAAACCAATACAACGCGATAAAATCCGTAAACTGTAGTTTAATTTCAATACTAACTCAACCGTAAAAGGGATAGGCGGATCAGTAAAACATTGCAAGGGTTCCGTAGATATAAAAATACATTCGCGTTTTGATGGAGACATTAATTTTAACATTTCTTCGCTTATCGTGGAGCGTATCACGGACGCATTGCCGAACGCTAATGTAGACGTAGCATCACTCACTCACCTCGAGTCATTGCCGCTGGCAGACGCGGAGTTTGCGAATCCGGCAGGCATTGATCTTTTGATCGGAGCTTCAATATTTCCGCACTTGCTACTAACTAAAATAGGACGTAGTGAGTGATATGATTTACCGCTCGCTATTGAGACGGTATATGGGTATGTGATTATGGGTACCGTACCTACGTTACATACTTCTCATTGTATTACGTTTTGTTGTTGTTCTGCTCTTCAAGAGATCAAGATGGGTGCTAAAACTGTGTGTAAGATAAAGCACTAATTAGCTATGCTATGCTATGCTATGCTATGCTATGCTATGCTATGCCATGCCATGCTATGCTATGCTACGCTATGCTACGCCATGCTACGCTATGCTACGCCATGCTACGCTATGACATGCTACGCTATGCTATGCCATGCTATCCTATACCACGCTATGCTATGCCACGCTATGCTACGCTACGCTATGCTACCAAATGCTACGCTATGCTACGCTATGCTACGCTACGCTACGCTACGCTACGCTATGCTACGCTACGCTACGCTATGCTACGCTACGCTACGCTATGCTACGTTATGCTACGCTATGCTACGCTATGCTACGCTATGGTACGCTATGCTACGCTATGCTACGCAATGCTATGCTATGCTACGCTATGCTGTGCTATGCTATGCTATGCTACGCTATAATAATAATAATATTCTACCACATACACACATCACCATCTAGTCCCAAACTAAGCAGAGCTTGTACTATGGGTACTAGATAATGGATAAACATACTTATATACTTTTTTTTTGTAAATTCATACATATTATACATAGAAACACCCAGACCAAGACAAACATCCATGTTCATGCACACAAATGTTTGACTTGAGCGGGAATCGAACCCGTGACCTTCGGCGTAGCAGTCGTTTACACTCCCGCTGCGCCAACCAGTCGTCAAACATATGCTATGCTAAGCTACGCTACGCTACACTATACTATACTACACTTCCCCTTTGTATATGGATGACCTTGCCTGTAGTGTCATACCCGCTCCGCTAGCAATTTCGCTTTGTGAAGAGCTCATTCAGCTTTTCAAGCGAGGCCAGTTTGATCTTGTCAAATGGACAAGCAGCTCTAAGGAGGTTCTCGCACGCATATCAGATTCTCGTAAGGCTTCTCCAGACATTGAGTTTGAGAAGTCTGTACCGCATAAGGTTCTCGGTTTACGCTGGGACAAATCCTGCGATAGTTTTCGGTTTGACTTCTCACCGCTAGACGATAAGTGCACCAAACGCACTATGCTGTCCACAGTGGCTCGACTATGGGACATAATGGGTTTTGTGGCTCCCACAATTTTGTACGCCAAGCTCTTGACAAAAGAATTTTGGCTATCAAAGTGTGAGTGGGATGAAACACCCCCTGACCATATGGTCGCCGCTTGGGGCCAGTTTTGTATTGAGCTGACCACGCTCAATCAAATTACTATTCCGCGTCATCTTGGGTTGGTAGTTGGATGTACCATCAACTTAATAGGTTTCGCTGACGCCAGCGAGCGTGCTTACAGCGGAGTTGTATATCTGCAAGTCCGCATTGGTTCTAACTACTCGGTGCAGTTAGTTTGTGCCAAGTCTAAGGTCTCGCCTGTTAAAACCATTTCGGTTGCAAGACTGGAGTTGTGCGCGGCCATTCTGCACACTACCCTATTAATAAAATATACGCATTTTCCGACTCCAAAGTAGTGCTCGCTTGGATTCATTCTTCTCATCACCGCTGGCAGACTTTTGTCGCCAACCGCTTTAGTAAATTGATTGAACTTGTTCCCGCTACATGTTTCAATCACGTCGCGGGTTATCGTACTCGTCTTCAGGAAGAACTTTCCATAGATTATATTGACTGGAAGTTTATTCCGCCAGCATCTCCACATTTCGGTGGATGTTGGGAAAGCATGGTCGAAGTAATTAAGGCGCGTCTCTTCAAAGTTATAGGTCAACAGATCCTATCTTACGAAGAGTTTTTTACTGTCCTTGCACAAGTTGAGGCACTGATCAACTCGCGTCCGCTCACGGCATTGAGTAGTGACCCTGCAGAACCATCCGCGTTAAGCCCTGCACATTTTCTGAACACAGTGCCATTATCGTCATTTCCGGCTCCTGAAGCAGACTCTTCAAGCGTGCTCCAGAGACATACTCTGCTGGATAAACTCGTGCAGTCGTTCTGGCGGCGCTGGCGTGCGGAATATCTACACCAGCTTCAGGCTAGATCCAAGTGGAATAGTCCTGCATCCCCTATACAGGAGGGTACGTTGGTCGTCATAATACTGTAACGTAAAAAGGACCTTTAGGGTGTCCCCTGTTACGTTATCCCTACTAGGGTGTGTTTAAATGAGAAACGTGGTTAAATGTTACAATAAAAATTGATTTAATTGCCAATTAATTTTAGACATCATATAGCAAGCGTTACCTTAATGAAAAAAAATACTATTTATATGATATTAAAGAAAATTTACACAGGGTCGCGTGGTTCGGCGAGGGGTGGGTTGATGTGGAGAATCCTGCTGCCGGTTGTCCAGGAGATGTTGGTGACTTAACTCGTCTGTAGCCGCCGCAAGAGAGGAAGCTTGCAGCCAACGCGTCCGCTTTTATAGGAGCTCGCGGTGCGGTGGGGGCGGAACATGCAGGCAGCCGGGAGGCGGTGTCCTCTCGACGTCACAGCGACGTCACACACTCCCCCCATTAGGCCAGAATTTTCCCAGAGGGAAAATTCTGCGGCTGGTAGGCGGCAACTGCATTCGGAGACCCTGAAACAGATGAGTGGTAGTGGTGTCAGTAGGTTAAATACAAGGCAACTATTAACCCTGAAAGAGGAAAAAAAAACAAGTATAACCCTCGGCCATTCATACGTCACCAAGCATTGAACGTTCCTATAACCTGACATTCATCACATTCAAAAAGGCCTACACACAATCATACGCATGAACAAGCCAGCATTCATTCACGATGCGAGTCGTATTCATTATAATACACGACGCGCGAAGAGGTATTATACGTGAGTTTTATAGCAAATAGTCACCCAGTCTATGTTGGTAGGCACCACCTGACCACCCATATTCGATAAGTGAAATTAATTGAAAGAGTATAAGTCGTAAACCAATATTACGATCTTACTATATTACGATACTAACAATCATACGATTAGTTGGCAGTATCACAAACAAATTGCTCATTAACGCGCTCGATGCGAATTGTAAAAGCATAAAAAGTGTTCATTATAATTAATTATAAAGTATAATACAATGTTTTGAGCCGAGTGATCGGCTGACGTAAACAAGTGAGTCATCACTGCGCGCTTGGCGCCGGCCGCATTCCATTCTCGCGGACAAATAACTGGTTTCTGATTATGATACAAAATCAACAACGGCAAATACACAATTCGGAATAGGTTGCAATGTATAGTACATCACCGCAGGAGACAATCGATGACATAGTGTACACAACCATAGCCAAAAACACAAAAAAAAAAAATATTCACGACAAGATGTAATGTATAGTACATCGTCGAAGGAGACTGTCGACGACATAGTATACACAACCATAGCTAAAAAACACAAAAAAACGCAAGCGAGAATCGAACCACAGACCGATCCGACAACAACTTTTTAACCACTGAGCCATAAGGGAAAAAAATTATTTTTATTATATTTCGATCAGTCATTACTAAAGCTATATATAACAAGATATTTGGGTACATGATTTAGCTGTAATTAGAAGTTAAAGGTTTTTATATTATTTGCAACCAAGTGTTAAGTTATTTTAGTGATTAGATCATTAGTGATGAGCATTAATCATTACATTCTTAAACTTTGTAGTGAGTTAATTTAAGATCTTTTATATGGCAGTCACCAAGCGAAACATATCTGATATTTCTAAAGTTATGTGAAATTAGATAGTTATCAGATAGTTGGATAATTAGTTAGATAAATAACAGATTATTTGTAACAATATTACATGTAATAAACTTTATTACAATTTATAACTGAAACATTTATTCATTTTATGTTAGCATGTTTACATAAATCATTAACACAACACAATGCATTATCTTGTGAGCTTCGACTTGGAAACAAAAGAACCATTGTTGGCCTTCACAAATAATTATGTAGGTAATTATAACTTCGCATACATATGCGTCTTACATTGTTGTTAATGACACTGTACCCAATCGTTTATAAACACATTTATGCTATAATAGAATAAGATTTAATTATTTTATTCAGCTTTTAGGTTAAAATAAACGACGGTGAAATTCGAAATGGTATTATCTTTAACTTGTAAATCAATTAATTGGCTTTAGTTATTAAAGTATAAAAATTATTGATTTATGCAGAAGTACCCACATTAGTTATTTAAGTATTGAAATTATTTATTTAATTCGTATGTAAACAACCACTTTAGTTATTTAATGAGGTATAAATATTATTTATTTGATTCATATGTAAATAGCCACTTAGTTATTCAAGAATATAAGCTAGTGATTCAATTTATGTGCAAATACCCACTTTAGCCAAAGTCAGTTTCAATTCAATTAAGTTTGATAAATTCAGTTAGATATAATAACATTTGCGCCAACACAAGAACACAATATAACCACCACCTAAACTGGTCTAATAAAACCAGATGCATAGCACTAAGCAAAAAGGAAACAAGTTACACATTGACAACCAAGCAGCTTTCCGGCCGTCAGCGGCTTAATTTTACCATTTATTTATCATTATATGCTTTATATATTTCAATAGAAACCAGACATTGAAAGAACAATCCTAGCGACACAAAACATTACAAAAAAATATAACTCAATAATTGCGACGCAGGAATTTTATGTTTGAGTTCACAATGAACAGTAAATGCATAAATAGATGCAATTGCAAATGACATACCGATAGGCAGTAACAAGGAGATAAAATCGAAGACCAAAAACAACGATTGTAGCATAATAAACATTTGACAAAGCGAACAACTAATAATTCTACGATGATATTCGTATTACTATACCAAATAGACAATAATTACATTCGTTCATTATTGTTAGTGAGCAACCTGCATGTGACACGTGTACATTTTATAAATAAATGAACGCGGAATTCTAGCTAGATACCTAGTATATAATACGCTAGCATCTTAGGTACGTTCATTCTCAGCCAGTCCAACTATGTTAGGTACACGTGGTATAATAAAGATGCAACTTTCTTAGTAAGAAAGAAAAGAATAGTTAATTTTAAAAGATAATCGCCGTAGTAGGCGGTAAAAGTATTAAATAATACCGACTATATAGAAATATATCGCCGTACAAAATCACTAGCAGAAGGTTATAGTAGAAAATAGAAAGAAATGAAAAAGAGAAGGGTGTGAATTCGTTCCATAAGTCAGCCAAAGCAGATTATTAGCAATAATTACCAGTAGCACTTAATTACCTTAGTGGCATTTAAAAAAACTAATCGCGAAGCAATACGATCAAGGTGACCTTAGCACGTCGTTAGTGGACGTGAGGTCATAAATCGCAAAATACAAAGAATGCGATCGACGAATGTGACCTTAGCGCGTCTTTAGAGGACACGTGGCCGCAGTCGAACGATTATAACTCGTTACTTATGCGGTTGATACACAATAATTATCACACGCGGTAACAGAAATAGTTATAATATAGAAATGCTTACCAAGCGTAGTAAGACAAAATTTGTTTGTTGTGACCGGCGCAACACAAAACCGACCTTCCGTGCACAACAGAACAAAAAGAGAAAATGTCTATTGTGATCAGCACAACACCACCGACTTCCCGAGCACAATAGAACAAGCAAAAAGAAACAATATATGCCACTAAAATAATTACACACTGCTTAGGAACGATTTCACACATACACAAAAAATAAAATAAAGAAAGACTCACCGGCAGCGGATTCTCAACAAAACCCTACCTATAATATTCCCGTGGGTGCCACTGTAACGTAAAAAGGACCTTTAGGGTGTCCCCTGTTACGTTATCCCTACTAGGGTGTGTTTAAATGAGAAACGTGGTTAAATGTTACAATAAAAATTGATTTAATTGCCAATTAATTTTAGACATCATATAGCAAGCGTTACCTTAATGAAAAAAATTACTATTTATATGATATTAAAGAAAATTTACACAGGGTCGCGTGGTTCGGCGAGGGGTGGGTTGATGTGGAGAATCCTGCTGCCGGTTGTCCAGGAGATGTTGGTGACTTAACTCGTCTGTAGCCACCGCAAGAGAGGAAGCTTGCAGCCAACGCGTCCGCTTTTATAGGAGCTCGCGGTGCGGTGGGGGCGGAACATGCGGGCAGCCGGGAGGCGGTGTCCTCTCGACGTCACAGCGACGTCACAATACATGATAATGCTCCGCCGCTTTCATGGCCATTAGCCATCGTAGAGAAATTGCATACTTCCAAGGATGGTACAACCCACGTTTTTACCGTGAAAACCGCTAAGGGGAGCTACGTGCGCCCTGTTGTTCGTCTCTGTCCGCTTCCAACTCAGTGCGATCTAGCCTGAAGTTGGATCTATCTCTTAGTTTAAGTATATAGTTAGTAGTTTTCGCTATTATTGCGTTTGTAGTTTTCGCTAAAGTTAATTTAGCCTATTGATGGGTTATGCGGTAGTACACCCAACATAGCTAAGTTCAATTCTATTTTTTTAAAGGCAACCCTTTAGGGCCGGGGGGATATGGTAGCGCCATCTACCTTCCTATCTATAACTAATCGCATCAACGTCAATCGTTCCACGCTCGTCTAGTGCGAGCGATACCATGTTTCCGTCCCTGTCTCCCATTCCCAAGAAGAGGCACGCCTTTCGCGGATTGGTCGCTGCGATCGTCGACGCGAGAAACAGTCCAGAACTTTCGTTTCGCTAATTACGTGTCGGCCATACCGTACCGCTCCGCGCCGCTCCCGCTATAATTATTACCGCTTATACAAAACCGCTCGCAAGTGGAAGTGATTTGTGTAGTGAAGTGAATCAAGCAGCTTCATCCCGAAACCACCAGGAGACTGCCCTTCTGAGACGAAGAAGATTGCCGTACAAGGTAAGTGCCCCCCCTCCCCATCCTTGGAATATCCTATACCCACTCACAATCATCTCTCCCATTCCAATCCTACATCCTCTTCCCTTATTCTTTCTAGGCGAGCAGAACTCGCCCTAATACAGTCCATTTTCCTTCTCCAAATCGCCTAGAACCTTCGGTTTCGGTGTATCGCCGAACCAATATAATTAATTTTGTTGCGGGGTACTTTGTTTAAAGTTATTTGTAATGAATTTTATATCAACAATAAAATTCGTAGAATATAGTTAATTCCAATTTATTAAAATATTCAGTGTATTCATTGTAGATAAAGTGAGTATTGAAATATTGTCTGTGTTTAAATTTCAACTACAAAGCTTTAATTTTGTAATTATGATTCTGTTTAGGGGATGAGGGTGTCCCGGCATTCATTACGCAAATCAGCTAAACTTATATAAGGACATTGTATTACATGAATGTTATTTTATGAATTATAGATGAATAACTCTAATACAGAATTGTACACAAAATTATGACCCGACAATTTTTAAATTTTAGCTATTGCTTCTACAATTCTACAGCCGATATTGTTCAAATATCAGCGTCCCGCAACTCCCACTTCGTTAGAAGCCACGTTTCTAGGCCGTCGGAGCCGATAATAAACATTAACTAGCAAAATCACTCGATTTCGTTTGTAAATTGTGCCACACATAGCTGAAAAAGCATTTTTCATTTACTGATCCACCAACCTCGCCGGCTTTGATCGTGGTATCATAAGTCTTAGCTATACAGATGGAATATTTTTTAATATGCTACGCCTACGTTTGTAGAGTATGTCTGCAGTTTCTTTCAATTTACCTTACACACCGCTGGGCAGAAGCCTTGGAGAGTGGGGGCGAAGCTCTAGCCGTTAGCCTTGACATTGCCAAGGCGTTTGACCGGGTCTGGCACAGGGCACTTCTATCGAATTTACCATCTTATGGATTCCCCGAGGGACTCTGCAAATGGATTGCCAGCTTTCTGGCTGATCGGAGCATTAAAGTCGTCGCAGACGGCAGCTGCTCCGAAATGAAGTCGTTCAACGCTGGCGTCCCACAAGACTCGGTGCTCTCCCCAACGCTGTTCATCTTGCATATCAATTACTTGTTGTCAATTGAGAACATGCATTGCTATGCAGATGACAGTACGGGTGATGCGCGGTACACCAGCCACCAGAATGTCCCTCGGAGCCAGGTACAGGAAAGATGATTGCAACTTGTGTCTGAAGTCGAGGACTCTCTAGGGCGCGCCTCCAAATGGGGTGAAAAGAACCTTATTCAATTTAACCCCACTAAGACACAAGTATGCGCGTTCACTGCGAAGAAGAACCTTTTCGTTATAGCGCCTCGGTTTCAAGAGTACCCCTGCATATTGCCGAGAATATTGGGATCCTCGGCGTCGAAATATTGAACAAAGTCCAATTTGGGAGTCATTTGGAGGATAAAGCCAAATTGGCAAGCAAGAAGCTGGGAGTGCTGAACCGGGCTAAGCGGTACTTCACACCAAGCCAACGGCTTATGCTTTATAAAGCGCAAGTCCGGCCACATGTGGAGTACTGCTGACATCTCTGGGCCGGAGCGCCAAATTATCAGCTTGATCCACTTGACTCCCTACAGAGACGAGCTGTTCGAATCGTCAATGATCCCGATCTCACGGCTAGGCTAGAGTCGCTGGAGCAGCGGAGAGACTTTGGTTCTCTCTGCGTATTTTACCGACTCTTTCACGGGGAGTGCTCCGAAGAATTGTTTAATTTGGTACCAGGGTCACCCTTCTACCAACGTACCACACATCGACGCAGTAGAGTTCACCCGTACTACCTGGAAGCGTTCTCATCTAGTACGGTGCGCTTCCAGCGGTCTTTTCTACCACGTACGTGTAGGCTCTGGAATGAACTACCTGCTGCGGTGTTTCCCGAGCACTATGACTTGTCCTTCTTCAAACGAGGTTTAAAGAGAGCATTACTTTCACGGTAGGCAGCGGCTTTGCTGTGTATACCCTGACATTAGCGAAGTCCATGAGCAGCGGTTACCGTTTACCATCAGATGGGCCGTTCACTCGTCTGCCACTATCAGCAATAATAAAAAAAAAATTGTTATTGCTTTTCATCTACCTACTTCCAGATTAAATTCGCTATGTTATATTTTTAGATCGTGATTTAATATTAGCTAATACCAAGGGATTTGCATTTATAAAACCTTTTAACGAATTAAAAAGTATTAACAAAAAATTGGCCAAGTGCGAGTTGGACTCGCGCACGAAGGGTTCCGTACCATCATCTATAAAAGAAAATCGCGTTCGTTGTATGTATACTTAAATACTTTATAAGTTTCTACCTGTTTATTAAGATCGAGTAACAAATTGCTTAAAAATTAGTTTGTTGTATGGGAGCCCCCCTTTATTATTTACTTTTTTTAAATTAAATTATTTATATTGAAAGGTAATATACAACTACATATTCTGTGAAAATTTAAAGCGTCTACCTGTTACAATTAGTAATTTTGAGCAAAAAATACGAAAAACAACACGTTTATTGTATGGGACCCCCCTTAATATTTAAATTTTTTAATTTTTAGTATTTGTTGTTATAACGGCAACCGAAGTACATCATTTGTGAAAATTTCAGCTTTCTAGCTATCATGGTTTATGAGATACAGCCTGGTGACAGACAGACGGACAGACGGACAGAAAGACAGACAGACAGCGAAGGCTTAGTAATAGGGTTCCGTTTTTTACCTTTTAGGTACTGAACCCTAAAAACTGAGATTTTCGCACAGCGGCATGTTGTAATTATGTTATATTTATAAGCACATCGCATCATCATAGCAAATTCGTATGCTAATTTTCAAGGCAGAACTCACTTTTATGAAATAAGGGAGCATTCGTACGTTTACTTAAGTCTTGTATAAACAAGTGCCGATACGGGTCTGGATCAAATTAATCAGGGAGTATAGATTTTCCCTTTGATGGAAGCTATATTTTTTGCCATCCTCTTTGATGTCATAAGGAAATGTCTAAAAAGACGAAACTGACACAGATTATACAAGAAGCCCATTTTCTAGGTGTTATGTTATTTAAGTATAAGCCCATGACGTAAAATTCGTCTAAAGTACAAAGTTTCACTTTACAATTCTAATTACGATCATTATTGCGAATGAAAGTTTCTGAGTAGAACTATTCAATGCATTATTTTGATGCACCGGCAAAATCTTAAATCGCTTTCCACCGACGCACGTAACTAATACCTAGCACAATCTGTAGAGGATGCACAATTGCGATCGAACTACAACACTAGTTGCTGAGTGGACCAGGAAGCTATTTTAACCATTGCACCATCCATCCAATCAAATCACTGAACCGCACGTATCACACCTTAAACTGCCGTATAAACGCCCATTATTCCCTCAGTGACATTTATTTTTGTTTCCGATACGAAATTATCAAAACAAAACAAAAAATAATCTCCATCTAAACGAAATTTAGGTATTTGAATTGCGTTATAGAGCGTGTTAATCGAATCAACGTGTTTCTCTTTACCGTCACGTAGAATATGGACGGCGTTTGCGTAAACGCTGCTAATGGCCCCAGGGCTTGATGTGTCGTATATCTGTACTAGTTTTCCGCGTTGTTGGAGAAGAAAAAAACGTGGGCGTCCATGACATATGGCGGGGTAAACTTATATTAATCTAACTGATATTAAATTGGTTTATTTATTATGGGTTTATTAAATATAAACAACAATGCTCTTTATAGTTTTGCACTGCAATTAATTGGAAATGATAAAGAGATTTTAATTGTTTTGTTTGCAATTAGAAATGATAATTCTGCTTCAATTAGGAACAAAATAAATTGAAGCATGTTATCATAATGCAGCCTTTTGCAGTGCCTGCTGGACATGGGCTTCTCCAAATTTAAGATTTGAATTACATTGTGGTCACGCTAGCCAGACGGGTTGGTATTTATAATGTCGAGTTATCCGTCCCTTTACAAAGATATTATTTGCTTCGTTACGAAACCCGCGGAATGAAACTGGTACTTTGTATTCTAACATGCCACTATACGGAAATTTATTAAAAATTAATTAAAAGCAAAGTTATTAAAACTCTTAAGTTATGTAGCAAAAAATATTGGAGGGTTGTACTCATCCTTTCAACATTTAACGCATTTTAAACTTCATTAAATAAAGATCCCTAATGAGATTTTAGTCAGTTCTATTTACCAGTAAGTAAGTTGAAAGAATATAAAAAAGGTGTTTATTTTGTACTAGTGTCAGTATATAGCGTCTATACTATATAGACGTACAGATGAAAAATAATATGACGATAAAATAAGTTTGTCAATATATGTAGTTCTTGGATATTGGTTTTGCTCGGAGCTTTCTAAAACGTAGTCAGTGTGCGAAGACTATGTTGTATCCTCCAGCCTGTCTTTAATGCTTTGGTACAAATGCTTTATCCTAATTATATTAAATTTATTCAAATAATAGTTCATGTTTTAAAATTCTGCCTATATAAAACACTGCAGTTTGAAATTTACCTAAGAAAAAAATAAAAACAAAATATTTCATTGATAAATTCACGACCTTTTAAATCAACCAACAACTATTTATATAACGTTAAAATTCATTCCATCCCTGACCACAATGGGGCAGGAGTGGACGGAGTGAAAAGCTGAAAACAATACTGTTCAAGGAAAATTACAGGAACAAACCACACGGACTGTGAATAGAGGCAGCGACTCGCAAAATTGATTGAATTTTAAACTTTTGCTACCAACTCGTTTGATCCGACAGGAAAATGAACGGGTAGCTACTACATGTTTATTTTTAACTGAGGTTTCAGATGATAGGTCTTAATTTTATGGTTAATGAACGATGAAATTTTACGTGAGATCTTTATCCGTGAGGATTCAATTTGGAAAAATGTAAATAAACAGACTTAACTTTGTAAGGGTTAATCTTTGATCATTATCTTTTAAAAATTACTGCAATGTTTGTATAGCTTTTTAGAGAACGAGTCAGTGATAAGGTATCACTAAATGCGTGTGTGCTTTCGTACATGAATGAGTGCGTCATCGCGTTCGTGCATGTATCCTCACGTTCGTGCGAGCGTAGGTGTGTATGCGTTCGCGGGTTTCTTCCATCGCCCAGAGCACGTCAATAGAACGCCTTATAGTACAAGGGCAAGTACGAGAGCACGCGATGGAACGCCTATATCGCTGGGCTGAACAGGTGAAGTCTGGTCTACAAAATATACCTAATACCACCACAGCAGGATGGCTAATACGGAGAAAAAGAGTACTAGCGATAATTGTATATAATGTTCAAAATGTCACCGCTAAGCATGCAATTACTCACTATTACTGTAATTGCGTCTCGGGCGGTTGAGATCTATTGAAAGTTGTACTCATATGAAATCAATTAGTACATGAGGATACGTTTTACAGATTTCAGTACCAGCACAGTCGTTAGATAGATTATATAAATATAAAGTACTGAGTATTTTAGTTAAAGTTCATTGTGTTCACTTTTATATTCAATGACTATTCGTTTTCGAGGCTTGTAAACAACTAATTATAAGTATGATCGCACACGGGCTACAAGCGACCGCCAAGCTTAATTGATAATGCAGTGTAAAAGCGCAAACTGAACTGCGAACAATAGTTTAGTTACCATCATAATGACCTGCTAGCGGCAAATCGTCGCCGCATCCGTCGATACTCACCAATCACACCGCGTAGGAGACGGAAGGTAGCAGCAGTAAAATTGCGTTATCTTATCGTCCATTATGATATTGCAATTCGTCATATTAGTGGTCACCGGCTATTTTTATAGATCGCCAACTACAAATCGGTATCACATGTTTTAGCTACAGTTGTTGCTGCTTTTAGCTGTAACAGGCAGCGTTAATAGCTATAATTGTGGCCCGTGTGCGCAAATGCTAAAATTGTAGCTTTTTAATCTTAACAAAATGAACAGTCAATATTTAAGTAATGGTAAGAAAATCATATTCCGGTAGCCCCAAAAATAAAAAGTTAACATTAAAAAAGTAATTTCGCTAGTAAGAAAAGATTTAACATAATAATATAATATATCAAATCTATTACATAGCATAAAGTAAATTCACGCCAAGCCTATGTACGTATATGTATATCAAAGGAAGGTTTATTGCAGAACACGACAGAACCCACGTTTTGCCGGCTATATTTAGATCCTAATATAAATTTATACCGAGCATTCTTATTGGAGCTCTCTGCTACTAAAAAAATCCGGTCAGAAAGGTTAATAAAGTAGTGGCAGTTGTTTTTGTATAACTTTGTAGGTAAAATAAAATATATTCTCAGTCAGTCACATTCAATCATTCGTGGCGGCGCAGCGACTCAAAGTGAGTCTTGGCCTCTGACACGAGATCTCTCCATATTTTCCTGTCGAGGGTGCAATCCTTCCAGTCCATTTTACGAAGTCCTGCTAGTTTTTTACAGTTAGAATATATTTTATTCTTTGTTGTAAATATCTATTTTTGTAATGTACATATTGTAGGTGCGCTGCCCAGACTAAATACGACTTCTTGCTGGATTATCAGTACCGCTAACCTTAAGATATTCCGAAGACAGACAAGGTCGGAAGAAGACTACAATCCAGGCTAGCGAATTCTTCCAAAGGCACGACCTTCAGTAATAAGGAATTCGACTATTAATTATGATATTGTGGGTTTCCAGGCTTGTTATATATATCCCCTTTCATCATACAAAATAATTTAGCGGGTCTTAATCGCGTTAACTTTTAACTTATTTACGGTATACATTTTTTCGGTTCGGGAGGTACTTAGGCGCAACGGATACAAGAAAAACATACTCCGTCGGAAGAGGAACGAGCGTAAACCTGAAGTAAGCAGAGTGCCCGCTTACATGCCGTATCTAAAGGGAGTGACGGACAAAGTTGGAACAGTACTCAAGAAATACTCCATCAAGACTGTATACAGTCCGCTCTCTAAGATAGCACACAATTTGCGTACCCCAAAGGATGTCATTCCTCTCCAAACACCTGGCGTCTACAAAGTCGATTGCAGCTGTGGTAGTTCATATATCGGGCTGACTAAGCGTACAATCGCTGAAAGAGTAAAAGAACATATCGCAGCTGTAAAAAACCGACATATTAATAAGTCGGCGATAGCTGAGCATTTGTTGGAGTCTGGACCAAACCACTGGATAGAACTGCATCAACCACAAGTCTTATCCACCGATCGGCTACTTGGAATCCAGTCATCAGCAAATGTAAACACCGCCGCAGTGATAAATCTCAACAGTGTGTAGACGTCATTAGTGTAGTGTGTCGGAGTACCGATATTGCGAACTTAAATAAAGACTAAGTGAGGGTAGGTGCCGAAACACGTACTTCCACAAGACGGCGCTGAGCTCTCATCAGTCTCTCCGCGACCAAGCTCGGTGCAAGACGAGCGAAACGTCGGAAACAAATAGGTATTTATACCGTAAATAAGTTAAAAGTTAACGCGATTAAGACCCGCTAAATTATTTTGTATGATGTATACAAATCGCGAAAGTTTAAAATCGATTACCCCATTTCAATTGAATTCAGGCTCTGATTATAAATACTGGCTTTTATATGTAAGTTTATCTGTGCCTGTCCCTGCAACCGTAGCTCTAGCTAGGGCATTTATTATTCAATAGCTAGAGCATTGATTTATTGCTATATAAACATCAGAACAGATTTGATTTATCAGAGCATCTATTATTTTTCTCTATAGCTCTAGTTATTTTAGTAGTATATTATTTTGATTGGTTAATTACAACTGTTAGTAATTAATTCCATGTTCCATTTATTTTGTTGGCAGTGGATGAGTAGCAAACTATAATAGAGATGCGTTGTTAATTATTATGTACTCTTTTACCCAAATTGATAGTTTGGTTATGTTTGGCTTATAAGTTTATCACGTAACAGAGCTTTAATGTTTGAAACCGACACTATCGTCTTTTCGTCATCATTTAAAGCAAAAACATTTTAAAAAGTCAACTAAATAAAATGTTAATCATACCTGGTACGCAGTAAAAAACATGTTATGACCTAAAAGATTGTTGCTGTTATCTTTACTGATTATTTTTTATCAGATTCCACCACTTCTTTAAATATTTAAATATGCTATTTTGTTAGAATAGATCGATATAGGAATACATATTATATTTATCTTATTATACGAGTATAGATGTACCTACTCTATGCCATTGACTGGACTGGCGGTGACGGCTGTGTAAGTGACACCGGATCACGAGGACTCTTGTTTGATTTTTGAATAGAGTGCACTTGTGTTTGCACACACTCGTGTTATATCCTGCATAGTGATATCCACAGCAACTGGGTGCTGTGTCTGAAATTCACTTTAGATGACATTATTATTATTATTCTAAATTAATAGCATAAACAAGTAAAATTTTAGTTATAGGTCAGAGGACCTAAAACAACGACTAAAACTAAAATTTTACTTGTTTATGCTATGAATTAGGAATAATGGCGATAAGACCGCAAACGAGTGCCAATGCTAAGTGACATGAATGTAACTAAAAAAGAGCTTTTAGTTACAAGTAATATCTTCCAGGCAACTTTTGGATGGACAGGACTAGTTAAGCGAATTTATAGTACAATATTGGAAGAAAACAATGTTCATGACAGTAATCTGCACTCTAATATACTCAAAGGGTATGATATATTATGTCTAACTACTATTATTTACTAAATAATGCAAATTGCATCGACTACAAATCTAATCCATCGATCCTCACTATTACTCCAGGATAGTACGTGAAGCTGTTGGTAGAATTAAAAAATATAAAAATTACAACCGGGTGGATGGATATAGATTATTTATCGACTACTTAGAATCCAGCCATCAGCAAATGTAAACACCGCTGCAGTTATACAGCTCATCAGTGTGTAGACGTCATTAGTGTAGTGTGTCTAAATACCGACATTCCGAACAAAAATAAAACCAAGTGAGGGTTTTTTTTTAGTGTCGGCTGACTAAAATTCAACCCGAGTTCCTCATGTACCCGTGTGTCGGAGGGTCGGGTATCGCCGAAGCATTCCCTCGCTACCCCCCGACGGGTATTGGCCCGCCAGAAGGTCAGGCGGGCCCCGAAAAGACCCCCTTGGCGGCGGATGAAGGTGTTGGGCTCCGCCGCCAAAACACCCAGCGGCCGCAGAGGATAGGGAGGACGGCAACGCAACACCGCATCTCCTCTTCCTCTGCAGCCCCACCGCGATGCAACGATGGTACGTCCCCATTTAGTAGCGGGAGATAGGGCGCACGGCAAAGGAACACCGACACGCCTCTCCTCTCGCGACCGCGCCCGACTGCGAGGGACAGAAGAACTGTCCCTCGCACCCACCCCTTTGGACGCATCCTGCGCAGGCCTCCATCAAGCCCTCGCGGAGCGTCCACTCCCAGGATCTCACTTAGCTTTACCGTGGCCGTGGGTGACCTAACCACGGTTACTGAGCCCCCATGCCACGACAAGATGGAGATCCCACGGTGGGGGGAGGTACTTATACCTTCAATAAGTTAATTTTACGCGATTAAGATCCGCTAAATTATTTTGTATGATGTATAAACATCGCGAAAGATTTAATCGATTTTAACAATTCATGTAAAGACAGGACCACTAAACGTATCACTTAGTCTTGTACTGTACCTCGGCATCTTGGTAGGTTTAAGGAATTCATGCAATTTACAAATCAGTAGTATGGCGCCTAACAGATTATAGCCCAGCAATTAATTTGTTACCGCCGAATGCACGGTCTCTACGGAGGGACGGGCATTTCGTGCACATCCGCTGCACTACCCTTCCAAATCTTCTACGGGACTTTAAAATTTAAACGAGTGTAACACGCACCTGATAGTAATTGATAAACGAATATACGTTGACACTGAGACATGGATATAATTATCTTAGCATTCGTCCTGTAATACTCCTCAGAGGATACGTTTTCATCAGAATCACCACACCCCGAGATAGAAACTAAAAACCAAAAACATTCTCTGAATATTTGTATTTTTGTAATTCGATTTGACTCTCTCTACAAGTTGTAGATAGTATTGTTAGTTCAGTGCATGTGACCTTGCAAAGGGCCATTGCAGAGAATTGTTTTGTATTGGATCTATATGTTGAACTTGACTCGATCGACGCGTCGTTTAAAAGTATGATCTGGGGGCACCGCAGTGCCCCCGTCAAGTCGAGCGCGAAGTAACACTGCCGTATCATCCTTTTCTGGAACCATTAGAGAACCTCTAGATGGGACTAGAACTGAAATTTTCGTCAGCTTGTTAGCTATAATCTGTACTTGAAATCCAAAATTTCAAGTCGGTAGATCATTTAGTTCCGAAGCTAAACGAAAGCAAAATTTCGCATTTTTGACACTGACTCACTGATCATCAAAATAGAACTGGTACTTCCCATTGACCTTGAGCGCTGAAATTTGGTACATAGGTAGAGTTTAACGTCGCCATAGAAGGAAAACTATCAAAACTAGGATCATGGAAGATTCAAGATTTTCAAAAAACTACTCTTAAAAAGAAAAAAAATCTGTCTAATAAGAAAATTTAATAAGTCAATTAGCCTATGTGTTGTCAGTTTTCTGCAAAAAGAAGTAAAAAAGAGCGAACCTTTGATCGCATTTTTTACAAAATCTAGAGCGCGTAAAAATGTTCAACCGTTGAACATTTTTTACATGTTAGTGGGTACAGGTCAACGGCCAAGTCACATAACCTTAAATATAATAATAAACAAATTGCAGTAAGAAACCTTAGACTTGGTTCAACTTTATCTAGAAATTTCATAACTTTTTAGAGATAAACAAGCAGCTCTATCGAGACTTGGCTCTTTTTTTTAGTTTTTGGTGGGATCACCTTTTCTGACGATGACCAAGACCAGATAATTGGTATGCTGCGAAGGTGTTCTTTTTGTATTTTATTTATATAGCTTACTATGCCAATTTCTATGTGCAACATAACTAAAGCATAGTAAAGATACCATTAAAATACTACACAGATTTCCTTGGGTATCAATAGCGCACACCACCAACTTTTTAAAGTGCTTCGTGTCTCAGAGAGCACATAAAATACTAACCCATTAGTTTACGCTGGCATCAAGATGTTTGATATCCATACGAATAAGTTCTATGAAATATAATGAGAATGGTCCAAATTATAAAATCGTTTATCCCTGTGCGTTACGCATTGACGCAGATTAGACGAAAATCACACCGTAGAAAAGTCATGTTTTGTTCAATCCGGTTCAACTTCAAAGCGGATCCCGGAATTAGAGGCACAAGTTTTAGTAGTAATTCTGCTACAACGCTACGGCTATAATAATTATATTAACATAATTTTAATATCAAAAAGACAGACAGACGAACAGCAAAGTGATCCAATAAGGGTGCCGGGTTTTTTTCCTATTTAGGTACGAAACCCTTGGGTACGAGACTGCCTCGTTGGTCTCGCGGCATAAATGTGCGCGTGGGATCGGGAGGTCTCGGGTTCGATTCCCGGGTCGGACAAAGTGTTATTGGGTTTTTCTGTTAGGAAATTCTCAGTAACAGCACGGAGTCTGGTAATGTGCCCTGTACGGCAATAGGCTCGCCCCCTATTACGTGGGACCTAAAAATTCATGGCGAAATGTTGTTGTAATATTACACCTCTGCCTGCCCCTTCAGGGATACAGGCGTAAGACTATAAATAAAAAAAAAGGTACGAAACCCTAAAAAAATTTAAGTCATCATCATCCTCTTAACGTTATCTCAGTTTCAATCTGGGGTCCACTTTCTAGTCTACTAAAAAAAATTAAGTACCTACCTAATAATAGGTTTTTCTGTTCTGTATATGTTTATAGTACAGTTAAGAATAATTTAATATTTCTTATCATTAATTTTTGTATGCTCAATAGCAGCACGGAGTCTGGTGATGTGCCCGGTAACAGCAATAGGCTCGCCCCCTATTACGTGGGACCTAAAAATTCACGGCGAAATGTGGGTGTAATATTACACCTCTGCCTACCCCTTCGGGGATACAGGCGTGAGTCTATAATACCTTAAAAAAATCATGCAAGTATATACGATTAAGCAGACAAATTAAACTCTTGCACTGTATTTTGATAGTTGTTCTGAATGCAAGCAGGTTATCTCGATAAAGCATCAATTAAAAATTAACGAGAGTTTAAACATGCATATTTAATTTTATGAGTGTTTCATTTGAAACAATATCAGTTAAAAGTGTTTATTATTTTACTGAAATTAACGCTGCGATTCGTTGTTATGGTTTGGCTAACCAAATTATTTAATAAAATATTCTAGGTAGTAAAATAATTACCAATTGACCACTAAATAATAGAGTTAAAATAAAAGTTATTTTTACCAGCACCGACTGGTCGGAGCATATTTTTCTAGTTAGAGGAAATTCATTCCTTCACTCAGCCATTTCTACAAGAACGAAAGAGTCATAAGATGAGTAAAGCTGCAAAACTCAAGATTTTTACATTTTCATAGACTGTTAAAACGCATGTTATGTGCCGTAAATATTATCTACCAAAGTAATTTCCTTCGAACATGTTTGCTTAGAAGTGAGTATATATATTCCCATTTATGTTAAAACTTTATCATACATGTATTTTGAATAGTTGACTCCCAAATACTACGAGTAGTAATTTTGGCAATGAATGGGACAGGTTATTATTGAAGATCGATTTATGTATAAAAAATCTCACAATAAACAGCACACGATTCTGACTCACTGCTGACCGTGAGTTGTTATAGATATCCACCACTAAAAAGAGCAAATATAACTACCGTACCCAGATCAACAAACCAGCTTGCAGTAACTACAACACAAAATTTAAACTCCCGACGTCTAAAAGTGCATATCTAACTGTTTACCAAGTAGAAGCTTCTGGCAAAGGCTTACATAACAAACATTAACGCGCTCAGTACCATCGGCAAGCAATTAAAAGTTAGCGTCATTTATCTAAGTTCGACATTACGCCTATACTCATTTACTGTTTTTGCTAATCGCATTCACCATACAAGTTTTAATTGCCAAGTGGTCAGGCGGAAATTTATCTAGTGTGGTTTTATTCTACAAAGGTTTCTTGCGTATATATATATATATATATACAACTTGTAACAAGTTTAATGCACATTCTGAAAGTACTTTGTTCAGAATCGGCTACTGAATCCATTTCTGTCATTTTTAATATCATTTTATTTTAGTCCTAAAATAATTAAAATTACGTAAATTATAGTCACTCATCGCTTTGAAAAGTCGAAATACTTATACGAAAATAAACCTTAAGTCAACGTAGAACGGCTTCTTTTTAAATGCATTTGTTTAATGGTTCCACGTACAGTAACGCACACATTAATACAACATAACAGTCGGTACAAGACAATAACACACAATTGACCACCAAAATATCTATCATCTTTCTTTCGCTTACGTATTAACAGCGGGAAAGAGCGAGACGTAATGTATCTCACTTGTCACCGTGCGTCGGTCGCCCGCGCTTGTAGGTACTTACAGCGCCGGCTGGGCGGCCATTGTTGCGCTTAGATAAATAAAATTAGTCATCTACCTTGATTCTCTGTGAGTGTAGTGAAAAATATTTTAACAAGTTTACTTGTTTATTTACAAAATGTGTATTACCAACATGGTAGTGCCCCCACGCATTTTACGTAGAACGTTCGAGATCATCATTATGTCGAATACAAATGGATCGATCGCGGCGGTCCTATCCAGTAGCCTCCTAGGTCGCCTGACTTGACAGCCCCTGCACTTTTGCTTTATGGGGACATACCTACCTATTAAACCACTAGTTGATTGTGACGAGACAACAAGTGCCGGGGAGTTAAAATAAGATAGGTATCAGCTGCTTTTGAAACAGTGAAAATAAACACTGAAGTGTTAAGTTAACTAAAGGAATATTTAAGCCAGGTGGTGGACACCTGGTGTCAGCATTTTAAAAAGAGGACGCTGAACAAGTGACAATAAGCCTGTGAGTCATTTGGTTATTCTATTGAGTATTGTAAATAAATTATGATTCACAACTTTAAACACGCCGTTCTTCTTTAATTCTCTCATTGATACACTTTTACTTTAATTTCTAATGGATACATTACTATTATATATATATATATATATATATATATATATACAGAGTGTCATGTCGTGTATACAGGGTGTAACAAGACCCTTAACGAAAACGGAAATCCCATGTTGTACCAATCAGTACGAACATTTTTTACTTCGGCACCATACCTGGGAAATTACTGGTTCAGGAGATATTGAGGCTCAAAGTTAGTATGGAATTTTTATAATAAGGTACAAAATCGATACATTTAACCCGCCAATATGTTCTTTAGATGCCCTATAACCCCATGGATAAGTAAGTATTTCGATCATTGCACGCCTTTAATTGTGGTTTAAAGAATGTGAAAACTCAAAAATAAAATCGTTTCCCAGGCATTATTTTTGGTTAGTATGATTTGGCATGATGTCTACAACGAGTAGACTTCGGCTCGGTGATGGGTCTTGTGACACCCTGTATATATATATATATATATATATATATATATATATATATATATATATATATATATATTTTTTTTTTTTTTTTTGCCGTGTGGTTGACGGCATAGAATACAAGTGTCACCACCCCCTATCTTCCCGTGGGTGTCGTAAGAGGCGACTAAGGGATAACACAATGCAAATACCATCTTTGCGTAGAGACGGAAAACTCAACATCAAACCCTATACGACTGCCTCGTTGATCTCGCGGCATAAATGTATGTGCGCGTGGGATCGGGAGGTCCCGTTATTGGGTTTTTCTGTCACGAAATTCTCAGTAGCAGCACGGAGTCTGGAATTGTGCCCGGTACGGCAATAGGCTCGCCCCTTATTACGTGGGACTAAAGTATATCTGGCGAAAAGTGGGTGTAGAAATACACCTCTGCCTACCCCTTCGGGGATAAAAGGCGTGACGATATGTATGTATGTATGTATATATATTTATATATAAATGTTTATTGGTTGGTAGCCGTGAACGGGATATACGAGGTTTATAAATAGGGTGTATAAATAATATAATATAAGTGAGTAAAACTCAAGTTGCTATTGCGGCCAGATAAATTAGAATGAAATCTCACTGCAAGCTTACAGCGTTCATAGGCTTTTTAATTTTAAATTAATTGTACTCGTCATTTAATATTTAACTACATACTCAATTTCAATTTAATTTATTCAATAACAATTTTACATTGTGTCTGAATTTCTTATAACTTTAAGTACATTACATTAAATTCGATATATCCATTATGTATACATATCAAACCATACTGCATTTATCAAAATTAATTCTTCAAATTTGCCAAAACTATAAATTACATTAAATTCAATTAAAAGTATTAAGTACACATATCAAGACCATACTACATGGATCAAAATTAGTTACTCAATAAAAAAATTAAATTATGCAAAGTTATTGGATATTTATTATATATTATGATACAAACATACGATACGATGATACTGAATACAAATTTTAATTAGCTATAATCATTATTTAATACTGAGTTCAAGTTTTAATGTAGTCCTTTAAAATTAAGTTGATGTCAATTGCAATGCAGAATGTCAAAATTACAGAAATTAAATTATGGATGTAAATCATTCAATCAAGATGTCATCTAATTAAACTGCCATTCAATGTCAAAATTCATGTCAGTTCAATAGTATAATAATATTTTTCCACCAAGAACTGCTTAAGTTTGCTCTGGAAACTACTCTTATAAAATAAGTCTTTGCTGTCTATAGGTATTTTATTAAACAATCTAATACACCTGTAAGATGCGCTATGTTTAACAATGTCTAAGTTAGGCACATCCTTGGACTGCAGATCTTTCCTTCTAGTTTTTTCCCTTTTTTGCCTTTCCTCATCAGTTTCATGTTCATGGATGTATTTTTGTAAATGGCTTAGTAAGACAAAACTATACAGACTCGGCACGGTCAGTATACATAAATCCTGGAAATGAGGTCTGCATGAATCCTGCTGTTGAATTTTGACCATAGTTCTTATTGCTCTTTTTTTGTAAATTAAATGCTTTTTGCAGACTATTGTCATAACTGCCCCCCCAGAAAAGAACACTGTACCTCAGCCTTGACTCAACCAAGGCATGGTATACTAATTTTAAATGCTTGATACCTACATCGCTTCTGAGACTTCGCAGGACATAGCAAGCCAATAATCTTTTCTAAGTGTGTCAACTCCTGTTTCCAGTTTAGTTGGTCGTCTATGTGAACTCCTAGAAATTTGACAACTGGTTCCTGGGTTACAAGTTCTCCGTTCATAGAACAGTTAATTCGAGAAGTATTTTTGGCCGTCGAACAAAAAAGCATAACATGCGTTCACTTTGAGGCTATTAACAGTGAACCAGTTATGAAAGATCTCCAAGGCTTGGTTTGTTGTGACATTTAGGGTACCAATGTCACTCGCCGACACTACCGCATTTGTGTCATCAGAAAACACGAACATCTCAACAGAATCAGTGGCAGAGTCTTTTACATGTTGAATTAAGTCATTAATGAATGTGATGAAGAATATCGGGCCCGAAATAAAGCCCTGAGGAACACCGGTGAGAACTGAACAAAGTCTGGACTTGCATGTATCTTCGTAACGAATGTTACTGTTCGATTGCGAATTGTTACCCCTTGCCATCCTTGTCTTTATCTCTACGATTTTTCTTACGGTACATTGTTAGTTTTCCTATTCCTCAAATACGAGGTGATAAGTTCCAGGGATTTGCCCCTGACACCATAATACTCAAGTTGGTTCAGAAGCAATTTGTGATCCACTGTGTCGAATGCAGAGCTTAAGTCAATGAAAAATGCAGCTACTTTTTGTCTGTTGTATAATCTACCTACCACATCATTCACAAGTGTAGAAATGCATCTGGTGTACCAATATTGTTTTGATATCTATATTGTCTTGGGTCAAGTACCCTATTTCTATTAAGATGTCTTAGTAGTCTTGATTTTATAAGGCATTCGAAATTTTCCCTAATGTGGGCAGTAGAGAAATAGGTCTGTACATATTTGGGTCAGTTTTAGATCCTTTTTTGTGCACTGGTATCACTTTGGACTTTGCACACTATTTTAAGTATTACTTAATGATTAGTATTACTTAATAATCACCATCATAAATGCACATAAAATCTCCTCTTTTCATTTAACGAAGCTAGAGTGGGTTTCTCTTGTGAAGTAGGCACGCATTAATTGAAAGTAAATTGGATGAAACATTGTTAAAAAGCTGCTTGATTTGAACCTTGACTGGCGCGATAAAAACGCGGCTTATAATTTGGACTATAATAAAAGTTTAAGATATAATGCAAGATCTGATTTTCATCTACGCTCAACCGAAACTGTAACATATCTAGGAACATCAGAAAATATAAGTTAAAATATTTATTTTTGCTGAGATAAGACCGTTTCCCTAGGCTTAAGTTTGAGTGAATAGCTTTATCTTATCGGTTGCTTGGGGCGATGTCGTTCTGTCAGCTTAGGTGGATTTAATGTACCTTTCTCTCGCAAATAGATCTTAAATTTCTATCTTGAAAATCTATCGATGGGCACGGAATTCAGATATTAAGGGTATTATTATTGAGCGAATAAGTTATCCTGACTATGAATATCTTCTTATTTTGCTATGAAGCATTATTACCTAATAAAATATTGCTACTATATCCGTAAACACAATACTGATAAATTATAGTAGGTGCACAAAATACAGCCACATCTATTCAGTGTTTTATAGTGCAGAATCATATTTATTGAATATGCGGTCATCAACTTAAATAAGCTTAATTTTGCAAACAATATTGGTTATCAAATGTCCCTAAATTAAATGTGCTTAGGCGTCTCATAGTATAAATATACTGATATTTGAAACATAACATATCTGTAATAAATCAGAGCCTTCACCATAAAATGTGTTTTTATTTTATTAGTTATGAATATTAAGTATACCTTGACTAACATCATAATTATATTTACTCAAATAACAGTACTTTACAGATACCAAAACAACAATATTTAAGGAGGTCATTAACATCAGGACGACGCATGTATCTTTCAACAAGTTGTAGATAAGTTTGTCGGTTATATGTAGAAAAGTAGATAGTGCCTTATATTAGTTGTCGTTTCATATAACTACCTCTTTACGTAACTTTAGAGGTTTAGAGTTCAGAAGCTCGTTTAAGTTTCCTTTACATTCGCTTCAGCAACTTTGAGTTTTACGTAGTTACTTTTAGTCTGTCTCTATTTTCTTAAACTTGTAAAGTTACCTACTTTCTTGGTCTCGTAAAAGATACGTAAGTAGGTAATCGATAAGTTTAGATTGGATTAGGCAAATAAATATCAGCGGCTACATCGTTTAGCAGAATCGTGTCGCTCGATGGTCCCGTCGCATAACTTGGAGCTTCGGATTACGACCGATCGCGGGACCCTGCTTGGATTAAAGTGTAGTCGCAAAGAAGATTGTAGAAATAAGCTCGAACCGCCTACTGCGTATATTTTCAAAGTTATTTTGCCTTTTCCAGCTTTGCCGTGTTTATGACGCCCTTCAGAAATATGTATAAGGTCAACCAGCAAGGTTGAGGTATTTAACCTTGGCTTCAATAGATTGGAGTTACTGCAGTTATTAATATAGGTAATCTTTCGGTGCGGGTTTCAAGACGGTTAATCTTTCTCCACTTTTCGAGTGTAAAAACTCGTTGTTTGAAACAGCAGTGAGAATATCGATGATGATACTAGTTGTAATATATAAAATTTAAAAATATAATATGTGTGTTTGGTAATGTATGAATGACATAACCTAACATAGGAAATATTGTGTATAAATTAAACTAGTTTGTTGGAATTGACAACTATTTATTGAAAACTCTTCAGTGAATCGCATCAAATATAAAACAACTTAAGTTAAGAGTAAAATTAATAAATTTCGGGCGCCAGATGCGAATCATACAATAACTAAATTTGCCAGATAACATCAGTGGTATAGAAAAGGAATTTTAATCTCAAGGTTGGTGACCTTGCCTAGAGAAAAATAACAATTTTATACGGTCGATGACATTTTATCTCTAAGAAATAACAAAAAAATAGCCGAAAACATTGTAAGATGTAAAGCAAGGTTATCTAAAACAATTTAAAAGAGGTTTTGAATTCGAGTTGAAAGCGAGGTATTTTGAAAACGAGGCTATTGAAATCGAGACTGCGTCGATATGTAAGTAAATATAAAATGTTACCTTGTATGCCTCAAATATTGTATAAAATATAACTTTACAAAATAGTCCACCATGCTGTCAACGTCTACAGCGGCGACGCCGCATGCCAATCCACGATTGTACGCAAGCCATCAGCGGTATAATCATTCCAGATTGTAAATAAAATTTTGAGGTATATTAAAACGTGGCTGTAGATTCCACGTTTTATCCTCGAATATATGCCATCAGGCGACTAAAACAATGCCTGAGGCATTTTTAAAACATTCATTTTGTCTGTACAACAAACAACAAATAATAGAAACGAATGACATTACATTTGAACTTCGAACGATCCGACTAAAACATCGTAAAAATCAAGAAATCTTACCATACTGGTGACATTTAGTGACAAACTAGCCTTCCCATGGCTCCTCAATCCAATATTTCCATCATTAAGGAATTTATTTAAAAGATCGTCGTGCTTTTCGACGATAAAAAAAATGCGAGTCCAAATTCTACATCGTTCGACAGGAAAGTAGATGACAGTGTTTCCAGCCTGAGGACCGCCAACTCAACCAAACCATAAACAATTTAGAAAATAAGGAAGGCCATGAACGCAAATAAATTAAATTTAACGTCGAAAAACCGACTAATACTAACCAAATTCACGAATAAAAGGCGCATTGGTGGCACTGTAATGCGATATAAAATCGATGCGTTACAATACATACCAACCCAAAAAAAATAAAAGAAAGGACTCTTTCTTTTATGCCGAAAAGAAGACCAATAAAGACGTTCAACAAACAAATGCCGTAATTCCAAAAAAAAACTCTACATAGAACTCTACATTGAACTCTATGTAAATATAAAAGGTAACTCTACCTAAGACTCTACCAAAACTATAAGTCTCTACTAAACTTCAAGACTCTACTAAAAAAACTTCAAAAATAAAGACAAACAACAAATCAAAATACAAAGCTAATAGCAAAATCAAACAAAATAAATACAAGTAGTTGCTAGAGTTGCTCGAATGAAAGTGCGGTTGGGCACCCTCGCCACCGACTCTGTAAGAGCACAACTCCTAACTTGGATGATTTATTGAAAGTGCGGTTAGGCACCCTCGCCACCGACTCTGTAAGAGATCATCTAAACTCTTGTCTAATGATTGTTTTTAGAAAGTGCGGTTAGGCACCCTCGCCACCGACTCTATAGAGAACATCAAAACTCTTAAAGTAACCATTAAGGTTGCATGCAAAAGACAACGCCGCCAAAGGACGCGTCGGGCGTGGACGCCAAATGGTGCTTCATCACAACAAGGCGGTGAGATTCACTGAAGAGTTTTCAATAAATAGTTGTCAATTCCAAGAAACTAGTTTAATTTATACACAATATTTCCTATGTTAGGTTAAGTCATTCATACATTACCATACACACATATTATATTTTTAAATTTTATATATAACATAGTGTCAAAAAAGATAATATTGCACAATGCCTAAATAGGTGAAGTGACACCATTTAACCAGAGTTTACTATGATAAGACGATAAATGTGATCGAGGTTCAAGATATCAATGCCGACGTTTTTTATATGTCAAACGCTCGGTTTAGACCTAAGACTATATATATTAATAGACGGAGGGATCCCATCACTCAAAGGTCTGACAAAGGTCACCGTGTTGGGCCCCATTACCCGTCAAAATTTAATAGAACTTCACTTGAAACTTTGATACTTCGTTCATAGACATTTTGATTTATTCGTATAAAGATTGTGACGCATATACATAGTTACGTTATAGCTTTATCGATACTTTTATTTTACAGACTAGCTTCGGCCCACGTATTCGCCGATGTGGGTGAAAGTTATTGCAAAAAAAAAGGTAGCTTTTGCACTATTGTGATGTAGAAGCTATACTGCAATATTTCTTTGAAAAATAAGTATACTTGAATACTATTATATATCGCAAGAAAAGTGTTTTCATCGATCATCACAAACTTTCAGCTATCGCACACAGGCTATCGCTGCCTTCACGTACAACCTTTACTGTAACTTTAAAAATATGTAATACATATTTTGATGGTTAGACTAATCCTTCTCTGTCTTTTATTTTTATAATAATAATTACATAAACCTGCAGTACTGCAGGTTTGTATAATAATTTTTAGTAATATTCTATTCTCTTATTTTTATTATTCTCTTCGGTGAAACCAAAGGTTTTGTCTTCATAATTATGGACGAAGTTGTCATGATAAAATCTACCTATAGTATATACTGAGGGACGGTGCGATTGACATATGGCGGGCATGTCACCAGCCCGGGGAATCTCTCAGACATATAGTACCGGTTGTTCGAGTTTTGCACTTGGCAAGTATTTGCACAGACACAATCAAGTGGCCAAGATAATCCATCACCAACTAGTCCTTAAAATATAATCTCATTGGTTCACCGTACTACAGATACAGATTGTGCCCGACCCAGTTTTCGAAAAAATGGTCGTACGTTGTTGTCCTGGTATAGGTCTATCATTACAGACAGGTTTGTTGTAGCTAATAAGCGTGATATTGTAGTGATGGATCGAGCAGAGCGACTCGCATTGATAGACGTTATTACCATATTGCATGACAGCAATCTCGTAAAAGCAGAGAAAGAGAAGGAGTTCAAATATTTGGGCCCAGCTCATGAGATTGTCGATATGTGGGATGTGAACTCGGTGACCATTGTGCCGATAGTTGTGTCACTAAATGGACAAATCGACAAGAGCCTTTACAAACATCTAAAGATGCTCACACTAGGCAGCAGAGAAACTAATATTTTTAACAACAACACTTTTTGAGTTCGGTGCCAGTTAGAAGTACGCACACAATTTTATTTTCTTTCTTACTCACCATGCGGGCACCTGGTTTAATTCTTTTAAATTATTTTATTTCTCACTTATTTTAGACCTAGGCGTATCTATAAGGGCGTAATTAATATAAAAAATATATATAATATGATTTCGTAAAAAATTGAGTTTTTTTTTCTAACTAAGCCAATGACACTGTCAGCGACTTTTTCTATTTTATCTTAAATAAATGTGATTCATTACGTGTGAAATATTATTTAAAATTTACCCTGAAGTTAAATTTTATTTCTAATCTATTAGTTAACTCGCTTATTACTGCAGCCTGCTCTCGATTTGTGTTTTAGTATAATTATGTAACTGAGCATACTGGGCTCGTGCCTTCTTTCAATTTGAGAAGGCCTAATTTAGTTTGGAAGATTTTAGACAAACACTTGACGATCGTGATAATTTTCTAAATAATAAGCATATAACTTCCAAAAGTATGAAATACATAACGTGGTTTTGTATTCGAAAACCATTATGTGGTAATGATCTCGTCATTGATCCTATCATTGCATAAAGGTAGTGATTAATAGTGATATTGTGAATATCAATTACTTTATTCACCTTAAAAAGGTAATTTAAAAATATATTTTTAGCGTAACTTATTTACTAGTGTTTAAGTATAAGCTGGATTTATTCACATATTTTAATTTATCTGAGGATTTAACAACATTCAATTGATATTTATTCTGAGTAAACCAAACCTAAGGATTTATTGCAAACATTATCGATATTTTATCGAAATTCATTTTGAATAAGCACATCACTTAAGAGTAAGTGATGTGCTCACACAGTAAGAGATTGCTTGATAGTGATAAGGCCGCCTATTGTACTATCTGTTATTTTTCTTTTTGTAATGATTCATTAAGTACTTTCTTTGGCATTTGTACACTAAAGATGATGATGATTATTATTATTATTATCACTAGTCTAGTTAAAATTTACGACAATTTCGAAGATTCGAAATGACATTTGTAGATTTATTTTTCTCTTACATGAGAAAAAAATCATATGTCAGAGTGAAGTAAATATATTGGGTAAGGTTGCTATTTTTATGCGGTCTCTATTACTTCCTTACTTTATGGTTTAGACAATTGGTAGGGATATTTGGGACTTCTCTTGAGAACTGTTAAAGTTTGGTCTCACCACTGAGCTACCGCCGATCCATGTCTCTGCAGAAGAATATTTCAATGAAGTAAAATTTAATATCAACTTAGATTATAACTAACTATAACAAATTTACGTACAATTTAAGTTAGTTTTTTAAAGCCTTTATTAGTTTAACTTTCTCGAGCCTTTTAGTAGTATAATTAATGTTTCTCTACGCATACGCTATATAACTTTTTAAATTGTTGTTCAATATATTATATCTCGTGTAAAGTGCAATTTAAATGCTTGCAACATTTACACGATTCGTAAATTAAATCTCTCTTCGCTACAATAAATAAAATTTTAGAATATGTAGAGTGGTTAGATATTGTTTAAGTTACAATATGAATACTCAAAAGCTTTCGACAAAAAATCTTAGCGTATGTTTGTTTTTCAGTGTATAAAAATGCAAAGTGATTTCATAAATTTTGTACATATTTTTGTTCATGTTTAACGTTTTGTGTTTTGTAAACTTAAAAAATGAGATCGTTGGGTAGTGATTCTCTAATGCTCAATTTCAATTCCAAATATTTCTCCCCAGAACAAACGCAAGTCACGTAGTCGTAGATAATTTTGCGATCAAAACGCGATTTGGCTTCATTGTAGCCACTATATTGCCAGTCGGCAATATTAAATTGGTTATCGTTAATAATTAAACATCTTTCCGACGCACTACCGTCCGCCGATCATAGACAAACTTTTGTCAATCTCTCAGAACACACGTTAGATCAAAACACCGAAAAAGTACTGAGCAGAGGTTTAAATTATGCGATAACTCCACCCGGAATACTGTATGAGACCATTATTTGCAACGTTGAGGATTGTCTAGCCAAGAACAATGTGAGTAAGGAAGATTTCGAGGCCATACGTCAGGACGTTTCTGCTGTATTGCGTCAGTCGAAAGTGCCGAGAAGGAATCTACCAAAACCCGAGTATTTCGCACTGAAGAACCTATGGGCTAGACCTGAACTAACAGTACTCCGTTCAGATAAAGGAAATGCAACGGTAATGATGGACACGTCCGATTATAAACAGAAAATGGAAAATCTTTTGTCGGATGAAAGTACATATAAATTGGTTAAGAAAGACCCTACCAACAATATACTCAAGCAAACGAGTGACATTGTGAAGAAATACTCCGAACAACTGAATCTGGACGAGAAATACTTAATACCATCGTGTGCAAAACCTCCTCAATTGTATGGTCTACCGAAAATACATAAAGAAAATGCTCCACTGCGCCCTATAGTCAGTCAACTAGGGGCACCAACCTACAGATTGGCTCATCATATTGCAAAGATTCTCTCGCCACTCAGAGGCAAGACGAGAGCGCATGTAAGGGATTCCTACCATTTTGTCAGTGAAATAAAAGACCTACATCTCTCTGACAAGGAAACTATGGTTAGTTTTGATGTATAGTCATTATTCACATGCTTACCGGCACATGACTGTATTGAAATAACTAGAAGGAAGCTAATAGAGAACAACATGCCTGAGGAATATGCAGAAATATTGAAACACTGCTTAACAACTGGCTATCTGTTATGGGATGAGAAATACAACATACAAGTAGAAGGTGTGGCAATGGGCTCTCCAGTATCGCCTGTTGTTGCTGATATCTTCATGGAGGACTTCGAGGCGCGAGCCCTGCAGACTGCCACCATCACACCGAGGTTCTATAAGCGGTATGTAGATGACACTTTTACTATTTTACCAACAGATAGTGTAAATGTATTCCTAGACCATCTTAATTCTATCCATAACCACATAAAATTTACAATGGAATTAGAGGCAAACAATTCTTTAGCTTTCTTAGATGTACTTGTTATCAGGAACAAAAACAACTCTTTGAGCCACACTGTGTATAGGAAAAAGACACATACAAATAGGTACTTAAACGGTGAAACTCACCACCATCCTAAACAGTTAGCTACCGTAGGAATGTCTTTGTTTCAGAGAGCCCGGGGGATCTGTGACAAGAAACATCTGGACGCCGAGCTTCAACATGTCAAGCAAGTTCTGCAAGACAACAAGCTCCGACCGCCGTGCCAACGTCACAGATTCCCGAAGAACAAGCCAGCCACAGTAGAGAGACAACCTGCTGTCCTCCCATACATCAAGGGCGTGACCGACAAGATTGGCTACATCTTGAAGCGAGCTTCAATCAAAACTTTCTACAAGCCGCCAACGAAGATAAGCCAATTATTACCATCTGTCAAGAGTCAGTTACCCTTACAAGAGGCCGGGGTTTACAAGATTGACTATGAGTGTGGGCTCTCATACATTGGACAAACCAAGAGAAGCGTAGGCATTCGACTAAAGGAACATATAGCTGACATTAAACACAAACGCTCGACGAAGTCGGCTGTGTGCGAACATGTAGAACAAGGAACCAACCATTACCTGCGATTTGATAAACCACAGATACTCGCAAAAGAACACCGATTTATTCCAAGAACGATACGTGAAGCTATTGAAATTAAAAAACATCCTAATTTCTATAGGGAAGATGGTTGGAATGTTCCTCCAGCTTGGGACCCTGTTATCAGGCTAATGAAACCCAAGAAGGACAAAGTCACCAGAAGACATCAAGACACAGTGAGCACATTCTGCGTAGATAGTAACACCAATAGTTGAAAAATGTTCGGGTACTTTGAGATACCTTTTAAATTCAAGTCAAAGACAAATATTACCTCAGTCTGCCGTGAACATGAATCCTGTAAAGAATTCGAAAGCTGGCTAGTAATAAAAATGTAGTTTCTAGATCATTCGGTTTAAATGTAATAACAGTGAAACCAATATAACGCGATAAAATCCGTAAACTGTAGTTTAATTTCAATGTGTAACATTCGCGTAAACCCAACAAAATATTATCTTTCCGAAGATGCACCTCATTATTACGGAAACTAATGTCCAATGGACGAAAATTTTAATTTAATCGAGGATCACTTTACTTTCATATAATCTTTAATATTACCAAATCCTGCACTCCTCCATTCGTACGATGCGCTAAGGAATTGCACAATGTAATCGCTTCGCAAATAAAATACCGTTATAGCAAAATTAACCATTCAATAAGCAAAAAGTCACCGCGCCGTGGATTTGAACCCGATTTGCTCTGCATGGCAGTCTGAAAGTATGGCCATCCTTATAGGTAATATGGATTACAGCGAATTAAAAAAAAATTTATAGAACTATGATAAAAATGAATAAAATTCAACTTGAACTCGATCCGTACAAGCACTTTAACATTCCAAGCATTATTGTTTGTATTCACTGGCAAATAGCTAATGTGTCACAACGGGCTTACATGTAAATTGCACCCTTATCTTGCAATGCAACTAATTGATTTTATTCTTTAGTGAATATTATTCCTTAACCATATGTAGATACGTTACATATTTGCCTGCATATAATAATAATAAAATAAATCATTTATTTCAGGTTATTTACACCCATACAAGAAATTGACATAGAGACAATGAAAATAGTGATAGTAATAACACATAAACAACATACAAAATTATAAGCAAACGATATTAAATAAATACATTAAGTCAGTCAGAATTAAAATATAAGTAATAATCATAAATAATTGTAATAATAAAATTTTAATTAGATTTAAATGCGATGAAAAATATATTTCAATTATTGTAAGTAAGTTCAATCAAGTCCAATAGCAATTTAAACTGTAATAAATAATAATTAAATAAGATTGTACATTGAAATTGGTAATATTAAAATAATATTCTACCACATACACACATCACCATCTAGTCCCAAGCTAAGCAGAGCTTGTGTTATGGGTACTAGATAATGGATAAACATACATATATACTTTTTTTTTTGTAAATACATACATATTATACATAGAAACACCCAGACCAAGACAAACATCCATGTTCATGCACACAAATGTTTGACTTGAGCGGGAATCGAACCCGCGACCATCGGCGTAGCGGTCGCTTACACTCCCGCTGCGCCAACCGGTCGTCAAAATCTGCGTTTTGAGTGTGTTACTGGTGGTTTATGGTTTAAAAAAGACAACTCCCGCATTAGGACTAAATCCTGTGTCGCGGGGGACTTTACAAACATACAACTAACGGACACAATGAACACCCAGACTCGAAACAACAATTTGTGAATTACACAAAGTGTTGCCTCGTGTGGGGATCGAACCCACAACACTCGGCACAGTGTCAAGCGGTGAGGCGGCCGCTTAAACCACTACGCCAACCGTGCAGTCCCGCTGGTACTGGTATATGTCTATCACAGCAATGTTTAATAATAAAGCAGTCCAGCCTTTGCGCGATCATCGACAGAACGGTGTTGGAACTGGCCCGCACCCTGCGCACCAGGAATGCAGCGCGCTTTCGCATTATAGCGTTGAAGCAGTCGGTTCGTGCTTCCGCGAACATGCCCAAGGCGCTACAATATCGGGGCAGCCCCATCACCGCTCTGAATGCATTATTATATTGCACGCGTAGGGCGCTATATGCATTTTTGTTATAGTCAGCCCATAGGCTGCATGAGTAGAACGATGTACAGTACGCTTTGAAAAGCGTAACTTTAACCTCTCTAGAACATCGCGAGAATCTACGAGCGATCATGTTCGCTCTAACAGACCGCGCCCTACGCTCCCGCTCGATGTCCGCATGATCCCTGAGGTCTGCAGCGACTAAATGTCCCAGATACTTAAATTGTTCAACCCTTTCTAAGGGAACGCCATTAAGTTTAATTTGAGGGATGTTACTGGGACATCTTGCACCATCGGCCTCAAAGACCATATATTGACTCTTCTTGACATTATATAATAAGCCGTGGCCACACGCGTATTCCTCACATGTCTGTATCAGCTTCCTCAAGCCACAGACCGATGCTGACAGGAGTACTATGTCATCAGCATAGCTTAAATTGTTGACACAGACGTCATCAATGTGGCATCCGACGTGTTGATTACTGAGCGCCTCGATCAGCTCATTAATGTACAAATTACATAAGGTTGAGGACGTTAGGCCACTATAGCAGTGTTACTCCACACTCTAGCTGATACGGATCTGACATTGCTCCCGCCCATCTGACGGTATTGGAATGGTGTGCATACCAGTACTGAAACAGTCTTATTATTTCGTGTGGCAGGTCTACTCTTTTCAGCTTCTCCCAAAGCAGGTTATATTCTACAAGGTCAAAGGCCTTAGATAAATCGAGGAAGCACGCATACACAGGTGTCTTACGAGTTGTGTAGTATCTGACAGTTTGCTTTAGACACAGTATGGCACTTTCAGTGGATAACCGGGGACGAAAACCGAACTGGTTATCGTGTATTTTAACGTAATCGTTGAGATGTGTATTAAGCAAACCGTCAAAAACTTTTGCTATGATGGTAGCAAGTGATATGGGCCTATAGTTACTCTTATCGGTTAGATCGCCAGTTTTATTTTTCACTATAGGTACCACCACCGTTTTCATGAAATCGTCAGGTAAGTACGAATGGCTTACGCACAGCGAGTAAAATGTAGCCAAGATCCTAGCGATGTGGGGGCCCGCATGTTGCAAGTGCTCAATGCTAAGTCCATCATGGCCTGGGGACTTGCCCCTTGACATATCTTTTATAAATTTTCTAACTTCTTTTGCTCGAAAACAAGTCCCTACTATTTGATCATCCACCTTAGCATTGCAACCGCACCATCGGATCCAAACGAGACTTCACAGCGAAGTGGTTCTTAAAAAGATTTGCTATATCTTTGGGACTACTTACACCATCGACACTCACAGGTAGGCCAGGCCGTACATTTGTCTGACTGGTACCCTTCCAGAAGCCACGAAAATCTCCTTTGCTATGTTTTACAGCAAGAGCGTCCATCTTTATTTGGTCTTGATGAGTCTGACACCATTTCAGTCTAGACTTAAAGACTCGTCTACTATCACACATTTCCTTATAAATGTTACCTGACTTAGGCTTACCAGAAGAAGCCCACTCGACAAACTTAGACCTAGCCTTCCTGTGAGCCTCGCTAACGTGCCTATTCCACCCTGCCACGCGCGAGCCACCCCTGCCATTCTGCGTGCCACCTCGACCCACCACGCTGCGTCACGAAGAGCGGTCACAATGTCAGAGTACAGATCGTCAAGAACACGCCTGTGGCCACGATCATTACAAAAACGATCAGCACAGCTTGCGCACTCAGAAGGGAAGTCAATTAATTTTAATCTATCGTTACACTGTGTGGTATACATTGCGATTTGGTATTCACTCTTTACACCCCATACTACCTCTCTATTTACATATATTTATAATATCAGGCAAGATCGTATTATTTAACAAATTGAGGTGACAGGTTATAAGGGGAAAATGATCAGACCACCGAGTGCTATAATCAATCTCCACTCCCACAACAGCCTGCCTCGCAGCGTGAGTTGCAATACAGTGATCTAGCCAGCTGCTAGTCCCGTGCGCGTCACTTATAAAAGTAAACGTACCCGAGTCAAGCCCCAACATATCTACGTCTACACATAACCATAGTTGGTCGTTACAAATATTAATAAGTTCACTGTAAAACAACTCACCCGGGGCTGCATTGTAGTCGCGGAGTATAAACACTGACTCAACTCCATACTCATCAATAATCGCACTTACAACACTCAAACAGTCTGTGAAAACTTGTAAATTATCAGCTGTATTTGTAGGCATATAAACACTCATTACTATTATAGGTCTATCACTTGTTGTTATTTTAATAGCACACATTCGCGAATTGTTACACGACAAAAAGGACACTTGTTGAAACACACTGTATCGCCATAACAAAGCAACGCCGCCGTATGGACGCCCTCGCAGCATCCCCGCAGATGTATCAACCGCCGACGTTGCTGTATAACCGAAACCGCTGTCGATCGTGCCGAGATAGGCTATGTCATGCGGCAGCAACCACGTTTCTTGTAGACATATCACGTCACACGTACGGCAACGTTCCCTAATGTCATCAATGGACCGCTTCACATTCTTGCAGTTAAATGTAGCTGATCTATGAAGGCCGCTATCCATTGTTAAGGTTTTCCGCACCGCGAGCGTCACTAGACGAACCGTTTATATTCCTCTGTCCAAAGCTTACAAACCGTCGGAATATGACGTCTTTGGGCCATAGTGCAGCGTCCATGTAACGAGGGAGGTTTGCTTCTAATATAAAGAATTTATAAGCTTTGTGTCCTATATCGAATCTCATGTTTATTCTCTCCAAAGAAACAGTTTCCTGCGTTTTGCTGAATAAATGGTTTATAATGAAGTTCTTTGTGCAATGATGCAACAAGATAACTTTTATTTATTTATTTATAGACTCACGCCTGTATCCCCGAAGGCGTCGGCAGAGGCGTAACATTACACCCACATTTCGCCATGAATGTTTAGGTCCCACGTAATAGGCGAGCCTATTGCCGTTACCGAGCACATCACCAGACTCCGTGCTGCTACTGAGAATTCTTAAAAACCCTGTAACACTTTAGCCCGACCCGGGAATCGAACCCGGGACCTCCGATCAGCAGTCGCATACGCTATCTACTGTACCACGGAGGCAGTCTGTACCACGGAGGCAGTCCAGATAACTTTTGTGACAGTCATTAAGTAAACCCTCGGGGAGTGAATTATTAAGAAATTAATCTCTATCCTTAATTCGTGTTTAACCCATTCATACATGAGCCACATGCAAGCTCATGTATTATTTACTGACAGGGAAGCGGTTAAGCTTATTTCGTCGCAGCTTTTATCGAATACTGTTAAATGGCAGCTAAGAGGCTAGAAAGTAAATTTCTAACTAAACATTTTAAATGCGCAACACGTGACATGTCCTTATGCAATCCATAACTCGTTATGTCGAATTTTCTTCTGCCACGAGTAATATACTTCGTGACCGTTAGTAAAGTCGCCGAAACACAGAATGAATTTCTTCCCTGTACGAGGGTGGCATTTGCTTCTGCATTGTACTTATGTGTCTGCAGAAAGGAGCGGTAGTACGTTGCTTAGCGGAACCGAGTTCATACTGTATTCATTTGAATCATAATACTGGCAATGCAGCATAACAAAATATATTGCTGGCGATTGGGATTGCATACAATCAAGGGCTCGTCATTGTACAGCAATTTCAATGTTTAAACAATAACACAAACTAAACCCTTTTCTGTTAAGGTTGTTGAGCATGTCAACAAAATCCCATAAAAACAATACTTGTCAAAAATACCAAGTCTCGCGACCATAAATAGTTGTGAGATCCATGTAATACCAAGTAGGTTAATTAAAGATCTTTAATGTTTTAAATAAATAGATTGACTCGGCCATCGCATGGAAACACAATAGGTATATCTCATAAGTAATACATATATAAATTAGATTGTTTAATGCGATTGCCAAGTCAATATATTTAAAACATTAAAGATCTTTAATTAACCTACTTGGTATTACACAACATTTTATGGTCGCGAGACTTGGTATTTTTGACAAGTATTGTTTTTATGGGATCTCATTTTTTTTTGTAGATAGTCTTACTTTTGTCCTTTCCTTCTACTTCTTGTACACCAACAACGAATTTTCTTAATTAAAGCTCTAACTGCAAATGTAATTTTGTAATCATTTATATTCATATAGGATTACAAAGTTATTTATGCAGTTGATGTATCTCGAAAACTGGACCGAAATTGAAATATATTTTAGTTTTTCCTTGGTTCATACACTAAACACTAATTGTTTCCTAAATTTGAAGCTTCTACGTTTGCTGGAAGTGCCTTATACTTTTGATGATCGGTCAGTGAGTGACAAAATTAATGATGGTACGGCCGTGCCGCTTTTTTGCTTGACTTGGCACGGCAGTGCCCCCAGCACTGCCGTGCCCCCAGATCAGCGCACATTCAACGCTTCAATCGTTCTGTGTATTAAATTTTCTTGTTACCAAAATGTGGACATTTTTATTTATTATAAATGAATATTACGTTTAATTACAACAATTTTCGAAGTTCTATCCTGAAGAGTTAAAATAATAATAATATACTTAATTCGTTATCTTTTTTTCAGAAATGTGTGGAGAAAAGTACCTGGCCATATTTTTGATGAGTACGGATGAATATTCATACTATTCACATAACTTAAATCAAATATATAATCACTAATTACGGAATACCCTTACACTGGTATCATCGAGTCGCACGTTGAAAAAATGAGCGAACAAACCAAAACACAGCGCGAGGTAAAAAATAAAATGGCAATCCGTCTGCCCTCCAAGCTTTTCCAAGTTTAAATAAAATCCCAGGTTTATTTTAGTTTGTCATTTGTTGACCGCACTTAGCCTCACAGATAGTGCTGGTCACTGTACGTTTAATCTTAAGATGTCGGTCGCTCGCTCACTAAGATGTCATTGCGCCCTAGTACAAAATATTTTACTTCTATTATATTATGTCTTTTTATACATCTTTTGGACATTGCTTTGGTTATTTTACCTTTTTTTTATAATTACAGATGCAAGATAGAGGTTTTTAAAATGCAGTAATAGTTTTATATTAATAAAAAGACCAATTCCCGTATTTTATGTGACATCAAAACTGTAATATGAACGAAATGAGATTAGATTTTGAATTTACTCACAATCGGTATTCTGCTAATTCAATGTCATTATCGTCTTATTTGACTAATTAAATATAGTTCGACGTTGACACACACTTCGACATTTTGTTCAATTTACGATCTAGTCACGGTATCATTCAAGTATCAGTTAATTTCGGAGAATACAATTTTTGATGTAAGTATAACACTCACATTAGATCGATGCATTTCGAATAAATATAATTGGAGAATTGGGCTGAGGTTAAACCATCTTGCAGAGACGTTGAACGCTCCCGCGTTCAACGTCTCTGCTAGAATGCCCCGAATGTAACAAGTTTATGCGACAGTAACAGGCGCGAGGTAAACTACAACGGTTCATTAAATTTTAGGGTCACTCGACTTCTTTACGAGTTTTGCAATCAGAAGCATAATGAAGGATAATTCAAATCAGCCAGCATTGTGTTTTTCCTACCTCAAAGGTAAAAAAATCTTGAAAGAAAGAGGTATCCGTTCGTCCTTCTCTCCATCCATATTTATGTTATATTTCGGTATATCGGTATTTTTCTCCTCTTACAAACGCGCGAACGTGACAGGTTGATTGTCGTGATATACTACGGATTTCAATATTCGAACTATAGATAGATCTGTAGATTTTAGATTCGTTTTTGACCGTTTTTGACATAAGCTCCATACAAAAGATGTCAAACACGAATCTTAAATCTACAGATCTATCTATAGTTCGATTATTGAAAATGGCCGATAGTCGTTAGAATAGATAAGAAGATAACAAAGATAAATAAAATCATTTCACAAAATTGTATAAATGTTGTATTGATAATTACTCATATTCAAATCGTGCATAGCGTTCATTTAATGGAAGCTGTGTTGAATCCGTTGTGTACATGAACTCCGCTTATTTGATAGTTAAACAAAACATTGTGTTATTTAGCAGTGTTTGGTTTCATAATAATGTTAATGTAGATTGTTTAACCGTCCGACCTCAGACTATAATACCAGGGTTAGTGATAGTTCTGTCACAGGTGAGTAATAAAAAAATAATAGCCTAGGGGAGGGACTAACTTATTGCTACGCAGTGGGTCCCGGGTTCGTACCCAGAGCGCGCACCACAGACTTTTCGAACATGCGCTTATTTATATAATTATTTGTTAACTATCGCTTGTTGAACGGCGAAGTAAAACGTCGTAAGGAAACCGATTTGAGAGTTCAAAACAATGTGTTCGAAAATCATCAAATTTGTAGTCTTCCAAACCATACTTGAACAGCGTGTTGGACTGTAGCGTGACCCTACTTATAGTGAACAGAAGCCTATGCCAAGCAGTGAATCCGTAAATAATGGTTCAATCTTGGTACGTACAAAGTCAGTTTTTCATGCAATCACTATTACACGTAGGTAAAGTAAAAGTAAACCTCCGCCCACACTACTGTAAAAAGAAAAATTGAACATTTTGATTCCGTATACACACTCACTGAAATTCCCTCACGCATAAATATAGACGTACAAACGTAACGATAGCGTTTCTCATGTCTGTTCAAATGAAAATACCGTGGACTATCCAAACTGCTTCTAAGTACGACTGTTTCATCTTTTGTTTACGACTCTGAGCGTTATATGTGGCAGTTTACCAAAATTTAAGTCTCGTTTATACTTTCTTTACATTTTGTCGGGAAAGTTGGCAGAACATCGTACGCCTTCAACTTAGAATTACGGCGAGAATGTTGTTGTTTCATGTTCATATGTTATGTGTTTCGTGTGGCTAAGGATTCGTTTTAGGGTGCTGAAATAATGTAAAACGCTGGCGTTGATCGAACCATTCCTTTTTTACGCACAGTTTTTACGCACTGCTGGGAATATATCATAACTTTATATTGTTTGTTTTTCCAATTCCTCTAAGTTATTGCGTCGTCTCTTTTATGATCATCGTCATCTTTAGTAGGAAATTCATATATTCACTCACACTTAAATATTCACCGTTTTTAATCTGTAATAATATTAATACCTAAGCCAAAAGGAAATTATTGTCAGATAGACGGAGTGAGTTCGTGAATAAATCTTTGTGTCCTTTGCATGTCATCAAATATAATATATAAATCTCTTTATGAGTATTTAAATAAAAGACTGAGCTCAAATTGATTCAGAATTTAATTTAAAAGCATATGTATTTGAAACCTGTCTTATATTAATTGAGTAAGTTTCTTGGTTTGTTAACGTTTTAGGGCTTAGCGACTGAACGCGTCATTATGAAAAAGAGTTTATCATCAGCCTTTAAACAGTCCACTGCTGGACTAGGCCTCTCCTTTGAAAGGAGGAATTGGCCTACTATACCACGCTGGCCAAACGGGTTGGTATAGGGTTTGTATCAAGTTTTCCTTCTCTTACAGTGCTGTTCTCTGCATAATATGCTCCCTCTGTCGGCTCTTACGACACCCATGGGATAATATGGGGTGGTGACAATCCGTATTCTTAATCCGTCACCACACGGAAGTTTATAAAGAGTTTATCTAGTAACAATTAATTGAATCATTGCTGAAGGTAAAAGCTAATAGCGAATAATTATGAATATTTCATTTCTATAAATCTTCCTCTTCGTTGTATAATTCTTGCAGGAGGTCGTTCCTGGTTTGGTAAGTTCTGGTAAAGAAAGCGATGAGCTGCTTCCACTCATCTTGTCTTTAACCCTAGAATACTAATCATCGCCTGAGAGGCCGTGTTCGGTTGATTTTTTAAGAATATTTTTAAATTATGTCTATGTATCGCGGCGTGCGTTCGCGCCAAGTGCCAATATAGTGCACCCCGCGACACGGTGGAGAGTGGTCATGGGTTCAGCGGTGAATACTCAGGTATCGAGACCTGACCTCACGATCGCCTGGGAGGCGATCATAAGTATTAACGGTAAGTTTTCTACAAATGCCGTTTTTTAGTTTTTTTGCATTTATCTCTTTATTTTTTTGTAACAATAAGTTTGATTTAACTAAGAATTGATCATTTTGTTTCATAGATAAATCTCAACGAAAACCAGATAACAAACTCATTGGAAAACAAAGATTCGGACAGTGAAACTGAAGATTACGTTGAGGATTATGATTAAGACGACAGTGTGGCTGATCCTACTCTCTTATCCTCGTGCCAGCTTGAAGATGATCTCCAAAATATTGCTCCGAACAATCTTAATACCTACTGGAACATCTCAAATACATACAAGCTCAAGCACCGAGTTAGAAGCTGCTCTACAAACCCAATCTCGATCTCCAAACTGCTGTAATTGTGATAGAAAAATATAGGCTGATTTTAATTTACTCTCAAGCCAAATATCTTATAATAATAATGGTATTTTTACTTTGATGTGATATAACACTTTAACAATACTTAATTAAGATAATAAATTAGAAGCTATATGTGTACTTTTATTTTTTTATTATTATTTTTCTAAAGACTGTTCAAACAAGGGTAATGTTTGATTTAAGGTTGATTTAAAAACTGAAATTATAATTTTAAGGCAAATGTGCCATTAAATTTAAAGAATTGAGGTCTTTCTTCATTATTTTGTTACATTTAATACAAATTTTAATAGAAAAGTCATTCTAAAATCTTGTATCATTTAGGACCTGCCTCCCGAGCGATCATTAGTATTAAGCAGTAAAAAAATAAGATGAGTACTCTAGGGTTAAATCTATTATTCAACTAATTTATTTTAGTGCATTTTAACAAGACGGGCTTTTTATTTTTGGGTACTTACATTGTTTTTGGTTACTACGCATTGTGGTGATCAACCTTACACGAATTCGCGAAATATTAATTATTGGACAATTGGACGACAGAGGATTTCACAGCGCGCACTTTTCGAAGTTAGGTGCTAATTTTGATATTTAGTTTAGTAAACGATGAAGGAAAACTTCGTGAGGAAACCAGCATGTGAGTTGTCTATGACGTGCTCTCAAGACAAGAGAACTTTGTCGACTAGCACTGAGCCAACTTGGTGGATCATGGCCTAAGCTTTCTCATAACGGAAAGAGAGAAAAGGCCTGTGCCCTTCATTGGGACAGGTTATAAAGACATAAATTACTTAAACAATTGTTTGTTTGGGTATGACAAAGTGAATACGAAATATGTGACGACTGCGCAAGAAAGTGTGCAATACTGAAATTATTTTGCTGGCGAGATTCTTGGCATGACAACAACTGCTAACTATCGCCGCTAGTCTTTCTATAACAATGTGAACGAAGAAAATCATCAGTTGAGTGCAAATTAAAACTGAGATTTAATTTAAAGTAGAACTGCCGTCTCAGACGGTACAACACCGAACAGATACTTACTTTTTTGCTTATATTATTTTTCCTAGCGCTGGGAGCGATATGGCTGGTTTTATGGGTACTCGTCGTGTGCAAGCGTGTATCAGTATGTAGCAATGTTTGATCTCGTTTCTACCTAGCCGTGTAGCGTTTTATATAAACACCCCATATGACAATTGAGACATTAGATTTAGTATGAAATGATAGGACCAAAAGACTAATATTATAAAGTGCACAGAAAGTGCACTTTAACATACACGACAGAATTCACGACTATCATTGTCCCTATTATTACATTTTATAAACTCATCGTCGGTTACATCTCCCTGAGCGTCGCAGAGTACAGCATGTAACGCACCAAAATGGCATGAAATAATAAAGACAAATTAAAGTAAGTAATGAACATACATACTGCACGCCTTTTTTCCGTCGGGGTAGGCAGAGACAACAGATCGCCACTTGCTTCTATCCTTGCAAACCTCACGCCCTTCCTCTACATTCATTATTCTTTTCATACATGCTCGCCGGTTGCGGGTGCTTCGAAGTTTTCCGTTTTTCAAGACGTCCCCAATTTGGTCGACGAGCGTCTTACGAGGTCTGCCGCAACCAGCTTGACATACACCTCTGCCATATATATTTGATTCGTCAATCTTTCTTCACTCATTCGCTCCACATGTCCAAACCACTTCTGCATTCCTTTCTCAATCGTTGTCACGACATCTTCTTTCAGGCCACATCGCTCTCGTATTACTGCATTCGGAATTCTATCAATCAGTCTCACCCCACGCATACTACGCAGTGGTTGCATCTCAACTGCGTTGATTCTGCCTTTCATGCTTTTTTTTGTTACACCCAACACTCACTTCCATTCATCAAGGTGGGCACCAGCACTCCATTATGAACCGCCAGTCGCGCCTTTTTAGGCACGGTTTGGCCGTTCATAAAGGCATGCAGCGCTCCATTCACACTGTTCCCCGCAGTCACTTTCCTTTCAATATCACCTTTACATCTTCCATCTCTTGTAAACATGCTTCCCAAATATACAAATCTTTCAACTTGTTCCCCATTTTCATCTTCAATCGTAATATTACACTCATTCAAACTTTCATCCTTCTCAAACACCATCACTTTCGTCTTTCTTGCATTAACTTTCATACCTTTCGCTTTAAAACTCTCGTTCATGCAATCCATCATTTGTTGCAACTCATTCGCCGATGATGCAAGAATGACTTGATCATCGGCGTATAAGAGGCACTTAACACGCAATACTGCCATATCGATCCCGCAATCAATTTCCCTCATATCTTTCATGCGGCTATCCATGAATAAGTTGAACAACCAGGGCGAGGCTGGACAACCCTGTCTGACACCTTTAGAGATGTCAAACCAGTCCGTATAGGCACCATTAATTCGGACACAGGCCCTCGAATCCCTATAAAGAGATTTTAGAGCCCTTCTTATAAAGTGGTCTATCCCATATATAGATAGCACCTTCCATAGTTCCTTTCTATATACCCTATCATAAGACTTTTCCAAGTCTATAAACGCGCAATATACCTTCTGGTTTTTTGCGAGACATTTTTCGGTAACGCAGCGCAAGGAAAAGACTTGATCCGTACATCCCATTCCCTACCGAAATCCCGCTTGCACATCCCATATCTTGTCATTAGTCACGTTTAATAGTCTATCAATCAATATTCTGACATACATTTTTCCAACAACACTAAGAAGGCTGATCCCGCGATAATTTTGACATTCCTGCTGCGAGCCTTTGCCTTTATAAATTGGAACAAGCACTGCCTTGGTCCAGTCATCTGGAACTTGGCCCTGTTTCAAGGACAGATTAAAAAGGCGATGCAGCAGGTTTACTGTAAGTCCCTCGTCAGCCTTCAACATTTCAGACGTCACTATATCGCACCCAGCAGACTTTCCTGACATCATATTTTTTAGAGCTTTCATAATTTCATCCTTTCTAATTTCGTCACCTGGGCCCACACACGCATCTTCTATTATCTCTTCTCGCTCTATTTCACTCATGTCTTTCTGAAATAAACTCTCAAAATATTTTTCCAGCAATCCAGTATCATTCTTTCTTCATTCATGACCTCACATTTTTCATTCCTAATCACTTTCATCAATGTATTCATATTTTTCCCTCGCGCTTCTTTGACGAGTTTCCAAAACAGTTTTATATTGTCTTGGAAACTTGCGCCAAATTGCTTCTCATATTTCTCCTTTTTCTCATTCTTCTTCCTCTCTATAAATTCTTTAACTTTAGCTTTCACACACCTATACTTGTCCTCAATTTCTTTAACACGATCTTCATTCATACCACCACTAGCTTTATTCGTTGCCTCTATTGCTAGGATATCCAGCCATGCTTTTTTCTTTACCTCAACCATACTTCGAGTTTCATCATCCCACCAGTCAGCTTTTTCACTTTACTTACTTCTTCTTTTACTCACGCCGCATACGTCTTCAGCACATCTCACTACGTTGCTTTTAAATACCGACCATACATAGCTCACACTTTCCTCATTTACATCACTCCAGATTGTATCCAGCTGTTCACTCAATTGCTTTTTGTACATCTCTTTCACACGCTGCTCTTTCAATCTTTCCACTTTTATACGTATTAACTCAGTGGTACACGCTTTAATTCTGTGCCGCCAGCGTTTGAACAGACCACTAATTCTACTAATGACTAAATAGTGATCAGTGTCAACATCAGGTCCACGATACGCTCTTGTATCAACTACTTTCATTCTCATTCTTTTATCAACTATCACAAAGTCTATCATGCTACTTAACACATCATTTCCTACCCTAATGAAAAGTAAACACAATACTGTTACATGGACGTTACAATATTCTGTTTAATAACGTGAATGGGTCAATACCCGCCCGTGTGTTAACGCAACATGGCTTAATTCTCTCGTAACATTAATTATTCTCTTAAGTATAGATGCAAAAGTTGCGCGCAGTCATTTTAGTTATAAATATCCGCCTTGAGTATTGTAACTGCAAGTCATCATGAGGTTAATGGGCAGCATTGTAATTAAGAAGAAATTACTATTTACTTCTCCGTGCCTTCCCTTTTAGTGAGAAAAATATCTTCATGATGCGCTGCATATGAAAAGATGTTCAATATTTTCAATAGTTTTGTTTATTTGTGATGAGTATAAGTACAAGTTTTAATAATGTGTACTACGTAGAATTGATAAGTGCAACTTAGGATGAGCATGTTGAGATATGCTAGCTATGTTATAATGCTACTTTCAACAGTCACTAGTTAGATTGCCCACAAATCAATCAAAAATATATATTAAACTTACTATAAATCAAAATCATGTCTATCATGTGTTAATCAATAACAAATCAGCGAAGATAAATAACATTTTTGGAAGACACAAGTGTTGTAGGTTCGTTACCCGTGTGGACAACGAACTTACAACACGACGTTAGTGACGAAGTAACCGAATAAACCATTACGCTGTCTATACAATAAAGAACTTTATATATTCTATGATATGATTTTGTGCAAGTTCATAAAATAGCCAACGTTGACACTTCGCCAACACAAAATAGGGAAAGAATTTTTATCAGTTGCCACCATAACAACAAATACTATCAATTACCATATTCTCCCTATACATTGTCGTAACTGTAAAATTTTTTCATAAATAACATGAATGTGCGGACACAGCCTTTCTTTAACGGGGTGCCAAGCGCGATTTTAGTATATAGCGGTTGCCGCAGAATATGATAATATCCACATTATTTCTTTAACCGTAGGGTTCGAATCTCCACAAATATCTTGGATATAACGACCCATTAAATCACTCTTAAAGTCCAATACAGTCGAATTTCTCAGTTTTATGTAGTTCGAATGTTCTTCAGAATTTTATTAAGAAGTACATTATTAAGTTTCAGAATTAGTGGTAGGTTTTAATGGTTAAGTTTGACTTTAGTGAGGACATGTTAATTTTTATTGTTCCCTGTAAGGAAAATGTGCTGTGTTTAATGACGATGTTAAAAGGGAATTTAATATTAATTTATAATTTTTCATTGTTTTAGTTTTTTTACTGCATTTAATTTTAAGCTATTTTGTTGAATTCGCAATTTATAAGAAATAAAAACCATTGTTCCGTCTTCTCGTTACAATGAATATTTATAAAGGTATATTCAGCTGACCGCTGAACATGCCAGTAGAATATCTAAGTCAAGGTACAGACGCCTTATGTTTGTTCTTATGAAAACATATCTTCAGGCGTGTTTCTTGTTAATAATGCTAATTAGAAATGAAATAACTTTACCTATTTAATATTAGTATCATAGTATCGGTGAAGAAAGTTCGTTCGATTTAAAAAAATAATATATACTAAAGTGAACAAGACATTACCTCTTAAGATCTTATTTGAATTTCTAACTATTTATTGAGATGCCTTTTCATTTTCGCTGTCAGCAGATTAAACAATATTATTGCTTCTGCACGCCATGATATGGAAATCATGCTACTATGTTACTTTAAGTCCATTCTCTATAACAGCAAAAGTGAATTACGGTATAGGTTTTGCTAAAGCTTTGGGTTAACACAATACTTCCAGAACTGGCTATTTAGGTTTTTCTATTTTCTAAATACGTTCGGTCAATTGCATTATGTAACAAAATATCGTAAATTATATTGCAAAGGTTTTCAACTTGCTTACAAATATGTTTCTACATTATCTATGTATAATATAGGCAGCGATAGCCGAGTGGATATACCAACAGACTGCCATGCAGAGGGTATCGGGTTCGAATCCACGGCACGCACCAATGACTTTTCGGAGTTATGTGCGTATTGAATTGTTAATAATCGCTTGTCCCGTGCCTCGGAGAGCACGTTAAGCCGTCGGTCCCGGTTGTCATAAAGATCTTTGACAGTCGTTACAGGGAGTCAGTACCTTCTTAATCAACTGACACTAGTCTAAACCATGGAATATCGCTATCCCTTCGGGTTGCGGAGGTCAGACAGGCAGTCGCTCTGTGGAAAAGCTAATATTCAGCCAAATCCGGTTAGACTAGCAAGCGGACCCCAGATTGAAACTGGGATAACGCTAAGAGAAAGAAGAAGTTATCTATGTATATTTCCCCATCCGTTTTATGTGCCATAACGACCTTATGTTACAGTTTTCCCCTTCCCTTGAAGGGTTATGTATTATGCTTGAGTACTATTATGTACAGTAAATATATACAAGTGATATAGAAGGTGTAACAGTTGCAGCACCTTACAAAATGTAAATTATGTATATTATGCAAAACCTGGCGATGAGAAAGAGTGACCGTGAGTTTTATGGCCCGTTCTTTCTCATGGTTCTACGCCCTTGCTTTGCGAACGTGGCAGTAAATGTAAATGTAGGGTCTTTAAGTAATTATTTAATAAATTTATTATTTTGACGTTCATAAGCGTCACATTGTGACCCAAATGAATAAAGGATTTTGACTTTGACTTTAACTTGCTGATTGCAGCATGAATGGATCGGCTCGACCGGGGAAGTACTACCCTCTCACAGAAAATCGACATAAAGTAACAGTAGCTAAACTGTTGCGTTTCGTTCAGTGAGTGAGAGTACCGAAGGCCCTATCCTCTATTCCTTCTCCCTCATCCCACTCTTCATCCTATCCCTTTTCCCGACCCCAACGGGCGGCAACGCATTTATGTCTCAATGATGTTCTCGAAAGACATGTGAAGTCTTCCAACCCGCACTTGGACAGCGTGGTGGCCTTACCCTTCTCATAGTGAGAAGAGGCCCAGCAATGGGACAGTATAAAGGGCTTATGATGAAAAAAAGTATGTTTATCAATTACTTGATTACTTACCTATATGCCTAGTCTAAGATTGCCCAGTGTAGATCATTTTAAAAATAAAGTTTTTTATCTACTCCAAATATTACACACCTGCACTATCAAACTGTATGAACGCGGCACTCATTGCATGCATCGTATAATACTTACATTTATTTTAATTTAATCAAGCCTTACTAACATTTTAAAAATGTATGCCACAATTGTGTAACGAAGCAATAAACTTTAAAGTATTATAAAACATTTATGTTACATAACAGTTATTGTAAACTTCGCACTAAACCATACAGTTTTATTAAAAAGTAAAATTAAATCACATAAAGCTAAGTCGATGAACAGTATTAATGCTTTTTTAATTTAAACATTTAAAATGCGCGGCTAAGCAGTGGAACAAAGGGTTTTTTGGATTAATATAGTTTTGTTATTTTGTTTTTATTCAAACAATGTATAAAGCTGAAAAAATAAAAAACTTCAGATGTAATTTTATATTAAAATCAAACGGAATTCCTTTATTAATAAAGCTTTGATTGTTTTCTGTAATCTGATTTTTAATAATTAGTTCGATTTTAAAAGCAATCGCTACGAAAACCAAAACACCGTGAATGTACAACATATTTGGGATAGACGATCGGTGTTATGAAAGTTTATCCCATATGAAACAAATTAAATACCATTACTGTTTTTCCACGTGGGCAATTTGAGCAAATGTTGTATTTATCGGTGCAAATTTGAAGTCGAAACCTTAACATTTTTACTTTAAATCGAAATAAATGATACTTTATATTGACTTGAAGGCTAAAAACTGTCAATCACGTAAGCAAAATATGAGTATTATTGTTTTGTTTTTGGTAAACAACGAGAGTAAAACAATTCATAATTAAGCTAACCAATACAATAATTCAAAGAATTTTAACCCTTGTCATAAGTTATTGCCGTTATATTTTCAACATTATTAAAAAGATTCTTGAGGCTCTTAACATAAGGAAACACTTTTATTAGAATATTGCTTTTATTTCTAGTCTAGCAATATACCTAGGTAGAGGCTAAAATTACTTTGTTATTATAATTGGTTTTGAAGAATATGCTCACTCAATAATAGTATGCTATTTTATATAATGCGGCAAACGCGCAGACGAATCGTCTCATGGTAAGCGATTACCGCACATGGCCACGAGCAACACCAGAGGAATAAAAAGGGGGTTGCCGCCGTTTGGCGTGAGAAAAGGAATAGGAGGATGAGTTGGAAGAGGGAGAAGGAAACGGGGATGGTGCCTCCAGTAGTCCCTCTCACCGAACGAAAGGCAACAGTATAGATATTTTGAAATTAAGCTACAGTTTACGGATTTTATCGCGTTATATTGGTTTCACTGGTTACTAATATGATTTAGAAACTACATTTTTATTACTAGCCGACGTTTCGAATTCTTTACAGGATTCATGTTCACGGCAGACTGAGGTGGTATTTGTCTTTCTCTTGAATTTAAAAGTTATCTCAAAGTACCTGAACATTTTTCAACTATTGGTGTTACTATCTACGCAGAATGTGCTCACTGTGTCTTGATGTCTTCTGGTGACTTTGTCCTTCTTGGGTTTCATTAGCCTGATAACAGGGTCCCAAGCTGGAGGAACATTCCAACCATCTTCCCTATTGAAATTAGGATGTTTTTTAATTTCAATAGCTTCTCGTATCATTCTTGGAATAAAGCGGTGTTCTTTTGCGAGTATCTGTGGTTTATCAAATCGCAGGTAATGGTTGGTTCCTTGTTCTACATGTTCACACACAGCAGACTTCGTCGAGCGTTTGTGTTTAATGTCAGCTATATGTTCCTTTAGTCGAATGCCTATGCTTCTCTTGGTTTGTCCAATGTATGAGAGCCCACACTCACAGTCTATCTTGTAAACCACGGCCTCTTGTAAGGGTAACTGACTCTTGACAGATGGTAATAATTGGCTTATCTTCGTTGGCGGCTTGTAGAAAGTTTTGATTGAAGCTCGCTTCAAGATGTAGCCAATCTTGTCGGTCACGCCCTTGATGTATGGGAGGACAGCAGGTTGTCTCTCTACTGTGGCTGGCTTGTTCTTTATTTTTATTTATTTATTTATTTAACTTTCTGCACAACACAAAAAATATGTGGTACATAGGCGGACTTAATGCCTTAGGCATTCTCTACCAGTCAACCTAGGGTGATGCAGAGATAGTTGATAGTAGGTGCGTGATTATTATAAAATTATTATTTGGTATTAGATAATAATTACTAGATATATATAAGTAAATTACTACTTAAACTATATACATATACTTAAATATATACATTTAATATATAGGTACACATATAAAGAATAAATAAGTATAAATACATATATATGTATATGAATAAATACTTGCCAATTATAGATATATACATAAATAATATATAAGTCAGTAAATCCAGTCAGTCTTAGATTATCCTGCCATTTTACTCCTTACAAACTCTCGAGCCTTTAACTTGAAAGTGAACCGATTGTTTGCCATCCTGATTTCGAGAGGGAGCGCATTCCATAATAAGACAGATTGGACAAAGAAGGAAGAGTTGACGAATCCAGAACTATGAGAGGGACACAAAAGTAGACGATTATTAGATGACCGCAGGTTTATGTCGTGACTTGAGCATAAATATTGTAGATAAGGACTTAGGTAAGAAGGAAGAGATGGAGAGTTAAGAAAAGAGAAAAGAGTAGTGAGAACAAGCAAACTACGGCGTTGACGAATAGTTAGCCATTTGAGTTGGGAGCGGTATTCAGAGACATGGTCGTATTTTCGACGGTTGTAAACAAATCGAATGCAGTTATTGAGAAGCCGGTCTAGTTTGTTGAGAAGGTCTGCATTCAGGTCAAAATAGCACACATCACCATAGTCGATAATAGGGAAGATTAAGGTCTGCATGAGCATTACCTTAGTGCTAGGAGGGAGGAAGTTCTTCAAGCGGTACAAAGAACGTAAGCATCCTATCACTCTTTGACTAATAGATGTAACTTGAGCCCGCCAGTTCAGGTGACTATCCATGTGTAAGCCCAAATTTTTGTTCTTCGGGGATCTGTGACGTTGGCGCGGTGGTCGGAGCTTGTTGTCTTGCAGAACTTGCTTGACATGTTGAAGCTCGGCGTCTAGGTGTTTCTTGTCACAGATCCCCCGGGCTCTCTGAAACAAAGACATTCCTACGGTAGCTAACTGTTCAGGATGGTGGTGAGATTCACCGTTTAAGTACCTATTTGTATGTGTCTTTTTCCTATACACAGTGTGGCTCAAAGAGTTGTTTTTGTTCCTGATAACAAGTACATCTAGGAAAGCTAAAGAATTGTTTGCCTCTAATTCCATTGTAAATTTTATCTGGTTGTGAATAGAATTAAGATGGTCTAGGAATACATTAACACTATCTGTTGGTAAAATTGTAAGTGTCATCTACATACCGCTTGTAGAACCTCGGTGTGATGGTGGCAGTCTGCAGGGCTCGCGCCTTGAAGTCCTCCATGAAGATGTCAGCAACAACAGGCGATACTGGAGAGCCCATTGCCACACCGTCTACTTGTATGTAGTATTTCTCATCCCATAACAGATAGCCAGTTGTTAAGCAGTGTTTCAATATTTCTGCATATTCCTCAGGCATGTTGTTCTCTATTAGCTTCCTTCTAGTTATTTCAATACAGTCATGTGCTGATAAGCATGTGAATAATGACTGTACATCAAAACTAACCATAGTTTCCTTGTCAGAGAGATGTAGGTGTTTTATTTCACTGACAAAATGGTAGGAATACTTTACATGCGCTCTCGTCTTGCCTCTGAGCGGCGAGAGAATCTTTGCAAGGTGTTGAGCCAATCTGTAGGTTGGTGCCCCTATTTGACTGACTATAGGGCGCAGTGGAGCATTTTCCTTGTGTATTTTCGGTAGACCATACAATTGGGGAGGTTTTGCACACGATGGTATTAAGTATTTCACGTCCAGATTCAGTTGTTCGGAGTACTTCTTCACAATATCACTCGTTTGCTTGAGTATTTTGTTGGTAAGGTCCGTCTTAACCAGTTTATATGTACTTTCATCCGACAAAAGATTTTCCATTTTTTGTTTATAATCGGACGTGTCCATCACTACCGTTGCATTTCCCTTATCTGCTCGGAGTACTGTTAGTTCAGGTCTAGCTCGTAGGTTCTTCAGTGCAAAATACTCAGGTTTTGGTAGATTCCTTTTCGGCACTTTCGACTGGCGCAATACAGCAGAAATGTCTTGACGTATGGCCTCGAAATCTTCCTTACTCACATTGTTCTTGACTAGACAATCTTCAACGTTGCAAATAATGGTCTCATACGGTATTCTGGATGGAGTTATCGCATAATTTAAACCTCTGTTCAGTACATTTTCAGTGTTTTGATTTAACGTGTGTTTTGACAGATTGACAACTGTTTGTCTATGGTCGGCGGACGGTAGCGTGTGATTGGTCCGTGCAAAAACGTTCTGTTTCATTTTGTACTGGTCATTTGATTTTTGTTGTAATTTTTCAAATTTTTCTATTTTGTTACGTTTACACGCATAATTTTTTGATGTTTCTCTGTTATATATTGCATTTATGCATTTTTCAAAATCAAATGGAGTTATCAATCTGTATATTTCGTTAGACAAATTCTCAACATTTCTATTTATTCTGCGTAAGTCAGCGCGGTGTTCGTGTATCTTTAGAATGAGTAACTTACGACTTGCCTGTTTTAAGATCTTAGCGCTCCCACGTATGTCCTTCTTGGCTGATATTTTGCAGCATGTTGGGATGAGATCGTGATCACGGCATCTCTTCAAGAAATTTAACGATGTTATATATCTTGCGCGCTTGGTTTGTAGATCTTCTAACCGTAAGTTCTAAAGTATAGATATTGTTATTTACGTCGATATTCAATGAGTGTAGTACTTCCCCGGTCGAGCCAGCCCATTAATGCCAAATCAACAAGGCAATAAAAAATCAGCAAAGCTCGACTACCTATAAAATAAACCTATATATAGGTACTATTGACGTTTCATAAAGGCTAAAACGTATACGTAGACAATAAATGTATCAAACATAATTAATAACTTAAAGGAAAATGCCATAGTAATAGTGTTTTGTACCGTTAGAAGTCCAATATCGGTCACAGTTATTTGAAAACAATAATATAAAAACGAGACTATCTAAGCACAATGCACGAGCCAACGTTGGGTAAAGATGACAATATTTTGCATATGTAGGGTCGCTGTGAACCCAGCCATCGTACTCGTATGGCGCCATATTTGTTATGCTTTAACAGTTGAGTTTCACTTATTATTTTAATATTCGAGTGTCCTAAGCACTAGCTTTATTTGGTTTACTAGCTGTGTTTGGGAGTAGGCTCGCATGAAAAGTCAAATTTAAGTGTATTTCACTGAATTTTGCCATATTTCCTGTTTCCCAAATAAAACCGATTCACTTACCTATTACGCAAGCGTTGACGGTCTCTTTGATATTGTTTAATCAATTGAAGACCCTACAAATAGTCAGTACGTGTTAATGGGTATAGTTACTGAAACCCCACTCATCAAGGAGGTGCCGCTGAGCTCACAACACTCTGCAAGTGACCACAACTGATGCAAGCATATATGGCTGATTACATATTTTCCACAAATACCTCAATCATCTCCTAGCGTTATCCCAGTTTCAGCCTGGGGTCCGCTTACTAGTCTAACCGGATTTGGCTGAATATTAGCTTTTCTACAGTGCGACTTCCTGTCTGACCTCCGCAACCCGATGGGATAGCGATATTCCATGGTTTAGTCTAGTGTTATTATTGAGGGGTACTGATGACCTATAACGACTGTCAAAGATCTTCATGAAAACCGGGACCGAAGGCTTAACGTTGTGGCGAGTAAGCAAGTACTCGCACACGACTAAACACAGCACGACATCGTATTATCGCCTACGTCATTTTGGGTCACTACCTGCGATGCTTCGGGTGAACCACTTTTAACCGGTACAATAGCAACACCTCCAATATGGACGCCGGCGCATCTATTGTTCTAAGCTCCGCCCGCGAAGATGGCCGACACTACACCTATTGTCTTTCGATATAAAAAGTGCCAAGTTCGAGAGGTTTTCTAAAAAGTGTCAAGCGTGAGCGTTTATTATTATTAATAGATTTTATGTTTAAAACCCCTAGTGATTAGGATTATTACATTAATTACGCTCTGTACTTTGTTCGCAATATATACTACTCAAGTTCGCCCTTCTTTTATTTACTGTCACGCTGTCTACATAGACCAACCGACATATAAGTGGTTTGGGTCCATAGCAACCACTTCAACGTGCTCTCCGAGGCATGGGACAAGCCATAATTTATAATTCAATACGCACATAACTCCGAAAAGTCATTGGTGCGCGCCGTGGATTCGAACCCGATACCCTCTGATGCACACACACACCCCGGGCACACACTGAAGTGTGTGCCCGGGGGTACACCTCTGCCTACCCCTTCGGGGATAAAAGGCGTAAAGCTATGTATGTACACACTGACTTTTCGAAGTTATGTGTGTATTAATTTTTTTTATTATCGCTCGCTTAAAAATGTGCCCGTTAGATGGCAATAGGGTCGCCCCTATTACATTGGGACTGAAACAACTAGCGAAGTGTGGTGTGTAATACACCACTGCCTACCCCTTCGGGGATAAAGGCGTGAAGTTATGTTATGTTTTATCTTTATCTTATTGATACTAATATCTTGTTACAGCAATATTTTAGTCGTAATATTAGTAAATTTAACCTCTGTTTTTTATAGTTTAAAGTTAATCAGTTATACGTGTAACAGATTACCTAACCTTCAATCTACGCACAAATTATTTACGACATGTAATCTTTTATTCGAGTACTTCGGTACTCCTACATTCAGTTACATAAATATTATATTATCTTCTTCTATAAGCTGTGTGCTCAGTGGGTGCTGGACAAAAATATCTTTCTCTTCGATTAATCAAACCTTCAAATCAGTCAAACCTTCGCAATGATGGTATTTATGTAACGAGTCAAAGCTAGTATTTAACCAACCAACAAAAAAGCAGTCGCCCTCGGCTCCACTTGCTTTACTTTAAATCTTTATTTTATTCCCTCATGTGTAGCATATTACATCGCTTCCTTAGTGTGCATTATAAAAGCAATCTACTGTCCACATTTATTGTATTCTTCATTAGTTTCGGCTCTGCAATGACATGTCAGGAAGGATATAGTTTTCCTCGTTGTCTCCATAACTGTTAAATGTAATTTTCTTTTTTTAAATACAACTCCCGCACAAGGAACAAATCCTGTGTCGCGGAGGACTTTACAAACAAACAACCAACGGACACAAAGTACACCCCGACTCGAAACAACATTTTGTGGATCACACAAAGTGTTGTCTCGTGTCGGAATCGAACACTAAACACTCAGCGCAGTGTCAAGCGGCGAAGCGACCGCTTAAACCACCACGCCAACCGTGCAGTCATTTGTTATCGGTACTAAAATATAAGAACAATAGCTAAACATTAGTTCACAAGGCCACACATAAAGTAACTCTTGTCCAGTTAGAATTGATTTGCCTACAGTTAAAGTAGCTCTACTAAAAATGTATAAAATAAACGTGTAATCGTGTGTATGGTATTGTTATGATATTCAATTTGAAATTAGCAACACGACATAGAATTTATAATATTATTTTTTACTATAATACTATATCTGGGACATTTCACTAAAAAACTTCTCTAGCACCCGGTGCCGCCCGCATGGGAATCTGTTATTGCGAAGAAAGATAGCCTATGTTTCATTTTGATGACCTACATTACCTACTACAAAGTTTCATCAAAATTCATTAAGTGTATTTCGGTGAAACAATAACAAACATACTTGCATCTAGAAATTCATCCTCTATTTTTCGGGTTTAGCAAAGCAGTAGCATAGGATAGATTTGCTAATATCGGTTAAGCAACATACATTGTCACTGTAAGGCTCTCTTTTTATGCATAGAGTTCACGAGTTGTGTAAGTTGAGAGGGTATTGTTGAATTTAATAATTATGCACCCTAACAGCCGGAGGCGCCATGACGATAGCTGTTTTTTATCTTCTTTACATAAATATACAATTTTATATAATAATATAATAATAACCCTCGAACGCCATCTAGACAGGTTGAAACTAGGCAGCTGGGTCAAGAGTTTGATGTAAAAGGCAGTAATTCTGCAAACGGCTCGCATTTTGAGGAAATTCCTATCTCTGGAGCCCTAACCGCCGGTGACTTGGATCCTATTACCGTCGTCGCTGGGAATCTATTTTTATATTTTTAAATGTATTTTTTTTTGTTTTTAGAATGTTTATTTAAAAATGTAAAAAATATGAGAGTTATGAAAATAAAGAGAGATAATAACAATATTCTACCACATACACACATCACCATCTAATCCCAAACTAAGCAGAAACTTGTACTATGGGTACTAGATAATGGATAAACATACATATATACATTTTTTTTTGTAAATACATACAGATTATACATAGAAACACCCAGACCAAGACAAAAATCCATGTTCATGCACACAAATGTTTGACTTGAGCGGGAATCGATCCCGCGACTTTCGGCGAAGCAGTCGCTTACACTCCTGCTGCGCCAAACGGTTGTCAAAATACTCGTTTTTGTATTTTATTTCAACACATTTGATTTCTGAGTCTTTGTGATGATAGCTAGAAAGGCATTCCACTAATACATTTAAAATAGAATCTATTCTAATTCACAAGGTATAAAATAGTAAGTAAGAAGGCTTACATTGTCTTGCCGAAATCTTCAAGATTATTTCTTTGATAATCTCGATTATCATTGTCTATAATTTAATTGCCTTATGAATATGTTAACAAGGTTTCGAAATTTATTGTGTCTTGTTCCACTATACAAAAACGACAGATTTGCATAAATTTCGGTACAAATATAGTACAGTTTCAACGAAGCCGTCAGCGCAATCTAGTCAGTATTATTCTCCATTTATAAAAGTCATTAAGATATTCTTAAAGTTCAATACAATCTAAATTTAGAGAAAACCTGCCCTGTTGCTTTTGATATACTGGGACCTATACCTACTCAATTACTTACTTCAATTCTCTAAAGTAATGTAATGCTTATATTTTAGTCATCATCAGCCCTTTATTACGTAGTAACTATTTAGTAATCTGTGCCTTTATACTGTCCCACTGCTTTTCTCACTATGAGAAGGGTAAGACCATAGTCCATCACGCTGGCCAAGTGCGGGTTGGCAGACTTCACATGTCTTTCGAAAACATTATGGTCTCAGATATGCAGGTTTCCTCACGATGTTTTTCCATCACCGATAAGCAAGCGATAATTAGCAATTTTTTAAAATATTTTAGTGCGAATTGTATATTAAAATTATTCCTTCCACCAAACTTCTTTAACATGATAAAGACACATCATCGTGCCATCGCACATGTAATCGGAGACTAAAATATTGTCTATAGAATGACTGATGCAGCAAACACTAAATCACAAATACAATACAGCAAATATAATACTTTGAGATATCCTAAACATATTCCAATGATAAGCGTTCAAAGGCCCGTTCGACACACACATCACTTTCAACTTGCAATACATTGCCAAATATAAAGGATAGTACAACGTAAACTTTAGTGAGTTCCTCGCTAGAATGGTTTTATATAGGCTGTTACATACACTCGGCTTTCTAGCTTAGAGCTATTATGGAGAGCTCATAAAAATGATAGATCACTGTGCGGTTCGAGCTCTTTACATAGTATGGTTAATCGTACGTTTTCCCCTTTTATCGTATTTCGCTTAGAGCTTTATATTCGCAATATTGTATTGAACGGTATACAGTTTTATTTGAATCGTAAGTCTGTTTCGTGCTCTCAATCATAATGACATTAATAAGTATAAAATTGTATAATGTAGGTACATACACGGGTAATGTACTTGTAATAAAACTGATGTATACGCCTTGCACAAACATTAAAATCTTTGAAAGTGTTTGTAAGCTAAGATGTAAGCTCAATATTTTCTGAACTAGCATATATCCTAAAGGCTCATGAAAAAAAGAAACATCGCTACTTTAAGTGCTAGGTAGTCGTCAGATTCTAGTCTTGTGAAAATACAATACGATACGATTTGAAGTAGATAGATTAGCGTATGAAAAGAAATGTTAAAGCGCCCAAAAATGTTCTCTAAATTGCAATAGAAAGCCTGTGCCATTGCTGTGAACCGAATCGGTTTAATGTTGACGTCGTATGAGAGATATGTAAGATCTTCGTTTCATTCACGTAAAAGATAAGATTGAAAGAAGTCTAAATGCGAATTTTATAAGAAACAAGGCTAAGGCTAAGAACACAACGCTTCACGCAAAATACACGCCAAGACGTGGAGTTGCGGAAACAGCCCGTGCCATCAAATATCAAGTATCAAATAAAACACAACGCTTTATATAAATTTGATCAAGCAATGTAAAAAACCACTATATGCATATTCGTTCAAACACAATATAACATATTAAAATATTTATTACAATGTTGTTGTTAGTCTCATCTGTGCCCGTTAAAGTAGTAGCAGTATTTTTATGTGCTTCATAACTTGGATATTCCAATAAGTTTCTAAGGCGTAACAAAATGGGAAGTGAGATTTTTGTTAAGAAACTCTCGGCAGCAAAGTACGAAAACGTATCCGATAGACGTCAATAGGCTTACTATGTACTTATGTATGTATGACTACGGGATTACGCAGATTTCAGAACAGAAATCTGTGCGCCGCACTATGGAGAAGATTTACAGTCTCAACGGGCTCCTATAGATAGATAGATAGATAGATATACGCTTTATTGTACACCAACATAGCATTAAACAGTACATATTTTATAAAGAGACTTAAAACTACGATAATGTACAATCGGCGGCCTTATCGCCTAGGGCGATCTCTTCCAGGCAACCTTGAGGTGGACAGGAATGATATGAGCAAAAATGTGGAGCGGTGGTGTAGTTGCTAAAAATAATACGAAAAACTTAGATACTATATACATACATATATATACATTATAATTCGATTAATATACGTACATAAATAAAATACAACTAAGTATTAAATATTACATAAAATAAAATACAAATATAAAATATACCTACTTACATACATTATAGGAATATAAGAGACAGTCAAGACAGACAATACAGATGGAGTAAATAAGGCTTATGTAACAAGAAAATCATCAAATTAAATCAGATAGTGATTTTTGATCAAAGTTTTGAAGATATTTAACGATTTTGCTTTTCGAATCTCCAGGGGTAAAGCATTCCACAGACGCACAGCTTGAGCAGTGAAAGATTTCGAAAAGTAATTCGTGGAATGCTTTGGCATCCTCAGTGTTAGATCCTCAGACGACCTCAAGGATTTCACATGTGTGTCATGAACGAACACAAAAAGTTCTTTAAGATAGGAGGGAGTACTAGGATTAAATAGAACATTGTACAATAATGTTAGAATGTGAGTATTCCTGCGAAGACGAATTGGAAGCCACTTGAGTTTATTGCGAAAATCTGAAACGTGATCATATTTGCGCAGTCCAAATATAAATCGTATGCAAAAGTTTTGGAGACGCTCAAGTTTATCTAGCTGCTCTTCAGTGAGATCAGGATAGCTGACGTCAGCATAGTCAATAATGGGCAGAAGTAAAGATTGGGCAAGTGCCCAATCTTTACTTATGCGCGCTTATGTAAACGTAATCGCTACCAAAGTAACTCTTAGTTTGGTTCATGAGGAACTTAGGATTTAGTATTCATACTGTCCAACCTGTATCTATGGCCAGTGAAGTAGTACGAGTAACGTATTTAATCAGGAGGTTTTTAAACAAGTTTGGAAATAAATTCCACTTTGTTTCGAAGCAAAGTAAAAGTAAAGCAATGTGAGCCGGATTCGCTCACTAACAGTCCCAAAGAAACTAGTGTCGCTAAACATTGACTGTACATCGATATAAGTACCAAGGTCACGTGCATAATAGCAAAAGTAAGTTATTAAGTGAATATGACTACACTGCGGCTTTTTCGTTTACATAAATATCTTTTCAAGAGGAGTATCTCACCAATTCGTGAGCGAGAGTGCCGAAGGTCCTATTCCCCTTTTCCTTCCCTCCCATCTCGCTCCTTCTGTATTTGTTGTTTCTATCCTAAGGAACGACAACGCGCCTATGATTTTTCTAGTGCTGCCTGTGTCCATGGGCGGTGTTAATCGCTTACTACCTGGCGACTAGCCTGCTCCTTTGCCTGCTATAAAATAAATAGATCATGAATATTTTTTCAAATCCGTGTCTGTCCGTCGATCTTTTGACGCGGTAGAGTCTACAGATATTACCCCAAGACCTCTAATATCATGACATGCATCTCATATTTGATTTCTAACGCATCTTGATAGCCCTAACATAGTAGCCGACGTATGGGCGATTCGTTTGTACCCGAGTATGGAAGATTATGATTGCAGGCGATGTGTGTATACAACGTGTAACGGAAATTACGCACATCCTCAGATACCCCAATTAGAAAACCTTGTTATAATCATAATTCATGCATTGAAATATTTTTTTTATTAGCCTAAACATTGTTTTTTATCGAAAGTACAAACTTGATTATAAGTAAAATGCGTGGTCACTACAAACCTGCGCACGCACACCAATCACACGTAACGTTTGCTGTGGTAAACAAACGACAACGAAAAACGATACGGTCTATCATTTTTTAACATCGTTAGTTGCTATTGTGATTATCTTAATTTAATAATTATAATATTATACCTAGTTAGCATTATTGATACATTAGAAATTAAAGTAAAAGAGTAAAGTAAAAAATGAAAAAAATACAGAAGAACAGCGTGTTTAAAGTTGAGAATCATTTTTTTTTTACAATAATAGAATAACCAAATGACTCACAGGCTTCCTCTTTTTAAAATGCTGACACCAGGTGTCCACCACCTGGCCTAAATATTTCTTTAGTTCACTTAACACTTCAGTGTTTCTTTTCACTGTTTCAAAAGCAGCTGATATCTTATTTTAACTCCCCGGCACTTGTTGTCTCGTCACAATCTTTTAGTGGTTTAATAGGTATGTCCCCATAAAGCAAAAGTCCAGGGGCGTCAAGTCAGGCGATCTAGGAGGCTACTTGTATTCGACATCACGATGATCAGGAACGTTCTACATAAAATGCGCGGGCTATGTATAATTGCACCATCATGTTGACAATACACATTTTGTAAATAAACAAGTAAACTTGTTAAAATATTTTTTCACTACACTCACAGAGAATCCAGGTAGATGACTAATTTTTTTTTACCTAAGCGCAACAATGGCCACCCGGCTGTACCTACCAGCGCGGGCAACCGACAGTGACAAGTGAGACACATTATGTCTCGCTCTTTCCCGCTGTTAATACGTAAGCGAAAGAAAGATGAAAGATATTTTGGTGGTCAATTGTGTGTTATTGTCTTGTACCGAATGTTATGTTGTATTAATGTGTGCGTTCCAGTGGAACCATTAAACAAATGCATTTAAAAAGAAGCCGTTCTACGTTGAATTAAGGTTTATTTTCGTATATTTCGACTTTTCAAAGCACTGAGTGACTATAATTTACGTAATTTTAATTATTTTAGGATTAAAAAAATGGTATTAAAAATGTCAGAAATTGATTCAGTAGCCGATTTTAAACAAAGCACTTTCAGGATGTGCATTAAACTTGTTACATGTGTATATTATGTTCACCTGTTCTCACATATCTTCTAAGAAGCATATTACAATATGATTGTAAGCCGGTTGTAAATTCTATGACGTCACACCATTGTTATAGACACACTATACAGGAGTACCTATAATAAAGTTATGACACTATAATTTAATATAGAGGCGTCCTCTGGAGGACAAAGAGTATTTAATTAAATAATACATAAGTGCATTTTGAAGGACACTTATTGCTCACAACTTTGTTTGGATTTCTGTCATAGTCATGTTTACATTATTATATTGTATGTTGTCATAAACTGGTTTGATTATTTCTATTTCATCACAAAAATCGTAGTTATATTCTATGCATCATATTATGAAGTAACTTGGGAGAAAATGCCTTAGGCATCGTTATTCGCTTAGTGTATATAAATGTTTTAAATAAAATGTATTCGGTATAATAAAAAAAAAATCGTCTGTTTGTTTTCCTAGTGGTTTGAAGCCCATTATTATTGTTAACCTGAAATTTATTTGAGTCCTTTGACTCGTGCAGGTATAAAATATTATATTTGGGTCTAAATTTCAACATATTCATATGTGTTTATGCAGTTTTGAAAGTCCTCTGCGTCACTTTTATCTTATACTACAGTGAATTTCAGCGGTCACCTTTGAATGTGTGCTGTGTGATCATACAAAAGCAAGTCAACTATACAAGCGCGCCCGGTTGAACAAGAATTGTTGAACACTGATGTAATTGTTAGCCAGGCGGGAAACTACTAGATACTATACAAGGAATTTATTATATAATATTGACTTGACATTAACGAAACATTACAGCACAGATGCGTCTCTTGAGAACGTGGTAGTTAGAAATTCTGAAGATAATATTACCAACACTACTAACTTTATGTATTCATTTTAGGGCTCTTTGTCAAAATTATATAATAATATAATATTCTACCACATACACACAACACCATCCAATTAGTCCTAAACTAAGAAGAGCTTGTACTATGGGTACTAGAAAATGGATGAACATAAATATATATATTTTTTTTTTGTAAATACAATATTATACTTTGAAACACTCAGACCAAGACAAACGAACATGGATATACATGTTCACGCACACAAATGTTTCACTTGAGCGGGAGTTGAAACCGATTAAACCGAACCGACCTTCAGCGAAGCAGTCGCTTACACTCCCGCTCCGCCAGCCAGTCATATAGCACTCAGTGAAGAAATATTTATTTCGCTGTTAGAAATTCATCCAGAATAAAAAATAAGCTCACCAGTTTGGAAGCTTATGAAAAAACATGCGTCTAATAAAGCTTTACAGCACGTATGTAACCTATCTATAACTGATATATAATGTAAGTCTGCGAAATAATTCCAGTCACGGGATTATCTACTCATTTGATGCAACACCGTTTTTGCTCGTCTAAAACAAGTAAAAATTTTATCCGAAGGATACACCTTGTGACGTCACATCGCGCCCCTGCGCCGCGAGCCTCGCTACGAGTGACGCACAGCAGTAGGCCGTTCCCTCGCGCCCCTCCACGCCGCCGGCCCTATAAATACAGGGGACATACGAGGCTTCGCCCTTTGGATTCGCCTCGCCGCCGCCGCCGAAGAAGGACCTCTCACCGCTAGCAAGCACCTGCGAACAAAAGTGAAGAGCTCCAGTCTCGGAAGTGTTGCACGGACCGCGACGTTGTTTGTTACGTGCAGTACATACGATTTTCGTATGTGCTGTACGGAGCAAACACCATCAAGAAACCCAGCGAAACACCATAGTCGCCGAGCGGTCGCAGCCGTAGCGCGACCCCGCTAATGTCATCGCGTCGTAACAGCCCTTCTCAGGGCTCACGCGACGATGAGGACGAAGACGAGGACTTGTCACCGGTGTCCTTAGTGACACCGAGTTCACCATCACACCGTCACGTAACCATGGGTGACCATACAAAAACCATCAACGACCATAAGCCGCCTAGTAACCAAAGGCCATCTGGTAACCGACCATCAGGTAACCATCATAGGCAGGCTGACTCCGCTGTCGCCGCCTCCGCGACCGCCGCCCCCCGCGCCCCGGGGCACCCCCCGCGCACACCCGCCCGCCTGCGGGTCGTCCGAGTGCGCGCAGCGCCGCCGTGATGCAGGCGCCCGCGAACCCGCCGCCGCGACCGAGCGCCGCCGCGCGAGACCGGGCCCCCGCGACCCGCGCCGCCCCCCGCGCACACCCGCCGCGGCCCGCGCCGGCGTCGAGTGGCTCGTCCATACCGAGCTCTCCGCCGCGCGTCGCCACCGCGCGCGACTACGTCGCCGAGTCGCCGCGCATCGCTGCGAAGGACTCCCCCGCGCCGCGCTCCGCCTGCTCATCCAGGAGTGGATCGGAGCTGTCAATGACATCGGCAGACTCAAACCCGAGCGCCGCGGACAATTCAAAAGCAGACCTGGTGCTTCATATTAAGCGCCGCCGACACACCATGTGTATGTCGGCCAACCTACAACGGGCTCACTCGTTGCCATCTGTGGCAATGGACATTGACCAGCCAGCCGCCCGCCCTTCACCAACTAGACGGAGGAGGAGCCCCGACGAGGAGGAAGAAGAGGAGGAAGCGAAGAGGCTCCGTGCCGACTTATTGGGTCAGGCACCGCTACCACAGCGCGACCCCCGCCTCCACCGCCCACCGCCCGCAGCGCCCTCTACTGCCGCACCGGCGAACTACTCACCGCGCGCGTACACGGACGTCGTCCGCTCGCCGCCCACTCCCCGCGCGACCGCCGCCGCGCCCGCCGCCGCCGCCGCGCGCCCCGCTGCCGCCGCCGCGCGCCCCGCCGCCGGCGCCGCGCGCCCCGCCGCCGCCGCCGCGCGCCCCGCCGCCGCCAGCAAGCCGCGCTACCCTCCGGTGATCGTGGAGCACTTCCCGAACTGGGCACACCACCTGAGGGAGATAAAGAACCAGTTAGGAAGGACCGCCAATGCTCGCCCTTTCGGAAAGGGCATCAGATTTACCCCGAGAGAGGAGGAGGAGTACCGTCTCATCCAGCGGTACCTCACGGAGCTAGAAAAGACCGAGAAGATCTCCTGGTTCTGTTACTCCCTCCCAGCAGAACGCAGTCTAAAGGTGGCCATACGCGGACTCCCATTCAATACGACGCCGGAGGAGGTCGAAGAAGAACTCCGCGAGTTGGGGTACGAGCCCGAATACGTGCGGAACATTCGGGCCCGCCGCGACAGACCGGGGTGCATCCTCCTCGCAATCATCAGGAGGACAAAGGACGTCACACCGGGGATCTTCAAGGTCACGGAGATGCTCGGTATCCCCGGTGTAAAGATAGAGAACTGGCGCGGGAAAAGGAAGCCAGCCCAGTGCCATCGGTGCCAGAAGTTCAGGCACTCAAGCCACCAGTGCCACCGACCCTTGGCATGTGTGCGCTGCGGCAAAGAGCACGCCGCCAGAGATTGCCCGCGCCCACTCGAGGAGCCTGCAGCCTGCGCCAACTTCGGGGGGACGCATCCCGCTAACCACGTCCACTGCCCGGTCTTCAAGCGAGAAGCGCGGAATAAGAAGGCCGGGACTGTCGCTCTCACCGGCGAGTCGCACAAAGTGCCGGCACCGGTAAACCCTCAGCCACAGGGAGAGACCGCGCAAGGCGCGACGCTCATGGCTGAGGCGAATGACCCCACAGCTCGCGGAGCCTCGGTCGCGGCAAAGAAGAAGAGGGGGCGGAGAAACCGCAGGCGAGGGAAGGAAGGCGCGAACGCGCCCGCCGCCGCGGAAGTACCCCCGAAACAGGACCCACCACCAACCCAGGGCGGCCCGAGGAAGCCAAGGAAGCCGAAGCGCGACCCGGCGCCTACACAACCAGCACCCCAGCCGTCCGCTCACCCGGTCGCCACCCCCGCCGAACCAACGACGGCCAGGGGCAAGAAGGCGAAGGCCCCACAACAAAGTGAGGGACCAAGGAGCGGCGGCAACTCAACGGTTCAAGCGGCCATCAAGGTGCTGCACGAAGTGCTCACCGCCCTAAGCGCCGGGCGCGACAAACAGGCGATCGTGTCCATTATCCTCAAGGGCCTGGCGGACCTCGTCATGCACGACAATGAATAGGCCCTTGAGGATCCTTCACTGGAATGCCCGCGGCCTTAACAAGAAGGCCGCCCTGCTCCGCCCTCTCTTGCAGGAACAAGACATCGACGTGGCGCTGATAAATGAGACGCACCTGGGACCTGCAGACCGAATACGTTTCCCGGGTTTCCTCATTTATCGGAGGGACGAACTTACGCCGGACGGTACACGCTACCGCGGACTGGCAGTGCTAGTCAGGCGAAGAGTCGTACACCAGCCCCTACCTGCTAGAACGCAGAGCACACTATACTCGTTGGGTGTAGAGCTGCACCTAGGCGGTGCACACCTCCACCTATACGCCGCATACAAGCCGCCCGCAGTGAACATTGACGTCACCGAACTACGGACTATCCTCCAAGCACCTCACCCGGTTGTCGTTGCGGGCGACCTCAACTGCAAGCACCCAGCGTGGAACTCGACGACCACCAACGCACCGGGTGTACGACTCTTTAACGACGCCGAAGCACACGGTTACATCGTTGCGGGTCCGGAGGTACCCACACACTACCCGGACACGCAAACTCACATGCCTGACGTCCTGGACATCGTCGTGCACAACGACTCGCACTGCCAGTTATACCAGGAAGTACTCGACGACGAGCTACAGTCGGACCACCAGCCGGTACTCGTCGTCGCACAGCAACAGCCAACCCGTATCGTCCCTCAAGCGCCACGTCCAAAACCGGACTGGACCAAATTCAGGGACACGATGGAGACCACCACACCGACTCGCCCTATCAGCTCCGCAGCCGACGTCGACGCGCTCGCGTCCGAACTCGCCGGCGCTATTAAGTCCGCCCTTGCCAGCTCCACACCACCCATCAACACCCAGAGGAGGCTACCCCCTCTGCCGGCACACATTTCCAAACTGATAGCTGACAAGCGGCGCCTACGTAGACAGTGGCAAGCTACGCGATGCCCTACTTTGAAGACGCAAATCAACCGGCTGACGGAGAGAGTGAAGGGCGAGTTGAGAACTCACACCGCCGAGAGCTGGGAGAGACTTATCGAGGACTCTCGCGACGACTGGCCGTCGATCCATCGGCTATGTCGTCGCCTCACGAACACCCCAGCTCCGGTGCGACCGCTACTACACGCCGACGGAACACCGCGCTACAAAGCAGCAGACCGAGCAGCTATTCTAGCCGACCACCTTGAGGGCCAGTTCAGGCCTAACCCGATTGTGGACGCAGAACACGCCGCAGCAGTAGAGACACACCTTCGGGAATACTTCGCCACGCCGATAGCTCCCGAGGAGGACCCAATTTTCTTCTCCCCCGGAATGGTGCAGCGCGCCATACGGCAGACCCAGCCCCGGAAAGCTCCTGGGGCGGATGGGATACCAAACGCAGCGCTGCGCAACCTGCCGCACCGTACCGTGGCAGCGTTAGCGCGCCTGTTTACGGGGATCGTCCGCGCAGGCGCCTTCCCCGCCTGTTGGAAGGAGGGCCGCATCATCGTGCTGCCCAAAGCGGACAAGAACACTTTGAAGCCGGGGAGCTATCGGCCGATCACTCTCCTGCCCACGATCTCGAAGGTGTTCGAGAGACTCCTGCTGCGGCACCTCACACCGCACATAACACCCAGACCGGAACAATTCGGGTTCAGGTCTGAACACTCCACGACATTGCAGTTGTCGAGGGTACTGCATCGGATAACGGCGGCGCGCAACAAGCGCGAGCACGCCGTAGCAGTATTCCTCGACATCCAGAAAGCGTTCGACCGAGTGTGGCACTCCGGTCTGCTGTACAAGCTGTCAACGTCCACAGCGCCTCGCCGTGTAGTAAAGGTGGTCTCCTCGTTCCTGCGCAACCGGACTTTCCGAGTGGCAGTGGAACAGGAGTTATCTGACGTCCGCAACATCCTTGCTGGAGTCCCGCAGGGCTCATGCCTCTCGCCTGTGCTTTACACCAGGTTCACCGACGACATCCCCGTCGCCGAGGGCGCCGAGCTGGCGCTCTACGCCGACGACGCGGCGTACATCGCAACCAGCGTCAACGCCGCCCACGCCGCCAAGAAGATGCAGCGCTCCCTCGACCTGCTCCCCCACTGGCTATCGCAGTGGCGACTGTCGTCGAACGTGGGTAAGTCACAGGCTATCCTCATCAGCAGCAAACAGCTCCACCCACTGCCACGCAAACTCCAGGGTGAGTACATCCCCTAGACCCGGACGGTGAAGTACCTGGGGATCACCATCGACCGCACCCTCTCCATGAGGCCGCACGTCCGCAACGTCGTCGCACAGGTACGCGCTACCAGAGCTCTACTGCGTCCAGTGCTCTCCTCTCACCTGCCTCTGCGAGCAAAGCTGGGTGTGTACAAGTCTTACGTACGCACCCGGCTCACCTACGCCGCGCCCGCTTGGTTCGCCCTCACGAGCGAGTCGAGCCGCACTCGCCTCCGCGCGCAGCAGTCACTGTCGCTGCGCGCCGCCGTACAAGCTCCTCGCTACGTGAGGAACGAAGTTATCCAGCGGGACACCCGCATCGAGAGCCTGGACGCCTACATCCGCCGTCTGTCCGTGGGGATGTTCGAGCGAGCCGATTCTTCAATCAACTGACTATTCAACACAAAAATATATTTATTGGCAAATAAACCAACTCTTCAGCGTAACAATTTTAGTCTACAAAATAAATTAGAGGGGTCTTAATCGCGTAGAATTAATTTATTTAAGGTATAAATAATATGTCTCTCAATAAATAGGTCTCTCCGTGACCACGCTCGGTGCAAGACGAGCGAAACGTCGGAAACAAATAGGTATTTATATCTTCTATAAATTAATTGTACGCGATTAAGACCCGCTAATTTATTTTGTATGATGTATACAAATCGCGAAAGTTTAAAATCGAAACTCGTAAACTCTAGACTAATATTCTTAAGCTAAAGAGTTGGTTTGTTGTTTGAGTATTAGAATCCTCTAATACTCAAACAACAGGAAATACTGATATCTACATATCCATACTGATATCTAGATATCAGTATATCCTCTAATACTCTTCTTTAATAGCTGTTTTACATTGTCCTCACTTGTATGTAAGTTTGTTACTCTTTCTCGCAAAAACGATTAAACAGATTTTGAAGAAACTTTGCAGTAATAACACATGGTCCCCGTTTTGTCGCACTTACTGACGAAAGCGGACAAAGCCGCTGACGAAGTCAAGTCTTCTTTTATTAATATAGCTGAAAGTTAACTAGCATTAACAGTTACATTTTATTTCACTCGTTTAACACGTATAAGGAGAACTTGTACGCAATTTAATACAGCCAATTTCTTAACGTTAAAGATCTACATCGATTGTCGCAAGAAAGTTAGTTACTTTTATTATAACGAGTTTAATGTAAAGTTATGTACGTAGACCAATACTAAAAATGGTTTTGTATTTCCACATTTTATTCGTTCATGAAATTCTAGCTGTGTATGTCCCGCTGTTCAACGCACTTTTCTTGCATAGAGTGTTTCTTCTTTACTCCTATCGTAAGGTAATAGCGTAAAGATAAACAAAATTGTTACCTCCGTCTCATTCTCCGCCTCTTAGGGCAGGCAGAGGTGGTATCTGTGTCTACTCTCTAAAATCACGGCGGCATCCACTGATGACCCATAGTGGTGAGGTCCCTCGAATCGCGGTTGGAGTGCTTTGCCAACCACAGACGCTGAATTCAATATACAATAACGTTCTACAATAAAACTCTAAAGGATACAATCAATGAAGCTACTTCAAGCAAATATATAAATTCTATATATTATACAATAACTTTCTTCTGGGCCGTATGCGTTGTACAATACTTTTAAATAACAAACCCATACTTCTTTCTTTATTTATTAAGATGTACCAGTACAAGACAGACTCCAAATACGATTCTGTATGCTTGGAAAAATAGCTTTCCTTATAACTTCCTATGAATATTCGCCTGACCCATAACTTATGCCCGCAAGTTCCCAATGATGTCGGCGGAAATTTGATTTCGTCATATGGACTTCGTTCGGGATTTCTTTAAATGTTTGATTGATTGAACTGCATTATGAACGTTGACAGTAAAAAAAATATATATGCTATGTATTTGTTGCTATGCGGTTGCCTGCGGCTTTGAACACGTCAATGTATTTACTCATATGTCATTTCAATTGCTACGAAACTTCAGAGACAGTGCGCAGCGTCGCAGAGCTTAAGTAATTAATGTCATGCTTTGTCCTTCAAAAGTGAACTTCGCTTCACCTAAGAACTTCTTTTACCTAGGGGGTTGTAAAACTTTAGGTGAAAAAAAGAAACTGATTTTCACGGTAACAAATCTATTTCTATAATCTATAACGATATTTTGTGTTTATCATTATGTATGCATACCTATCTAATATATAAAATGACACATATCAAAACATCGTCCTTAATACTTTAAAAACGTTGTATTTCTTTTTTATGACCTTACGAAATCAAAACTTTACCTGGTGGCAAGACTTCAAAGAAGTTAGATTCCAAAAGTAATCATTAGAAATATGTGCGAGAATTTCAAGTCTTTCATTTGCCGTTATACGATATCACTCTTCACATTAATGCAGTTATATTTTATTTTGAAACACAAAGTGCCATACCATTATATCGTCAAATGACGAGGCAAAGATGTACCGCACTTACATCCACATTTAAAGGGAGCAAAAATTAAAAAAAGAGTTTGAGCTGTGTCATTTAGACGTCCGTATATATTTTTATGTAACTGCGTCTATGAATGGTGAGGAAAACGCCTGTGTGAAATTCTGAAATTATTCGTTATATAACTTGTTTTAGAAACGATCGCAACAGTGCCAGTTTTAAATAAATGGCGTAACGTCAATGTTAAAATGCTTAGAAATTACGTGTGAAAATGGCAAAAAAAAAATTTGCCGTTTTTTTTTTTGTTGTATTTTTGCGTCTTCGTATACATAAACATCATAAGTCTGCATGATCTGCATCAATCCACTGCTGGATATAAGCCGCTTTGGTGGAGCGTAGTTGAGCTCAATGTTCAGCTCTTCTGTTGTAGAATCTGGTTGCCTTTAAAAAAATATTATCGGTATGCCTACAGCTTTAGATTTAGTTTTCTGTCGTATGGTTTCGTTACGGATTTGATCAGAAAGTGGCACCCAGTGCACAGTTTTTGCTCGCGTAACATCTCAGGTTATTACAGGTAGAAAGCTTCAAAACGTTGGATTTCAATGTTTGAGGTAAGACTAGTGCGAAAACTCGATGAAAACCCCTAAACACTGTCCAACCCAGTTGCACCCATCTTTTACCGTCCTCGACGAACTTGTTTCTATCCAGATCGAGAATCTTGTCACATGCGGTAAGTACACGTACTTTGGGTGAAAATTTGATTGTGGTAACTTGCTTAAACCGAATGCACAATGCTTGTTATGCGTGGTTTTGGCTTTATCTTTAACTATACTTTGGAATTTCTTTGAGTCCTATTTGAAAATTAGCTAGACTTTGCGACAATTTAACCAATTCAACCCGCCACTGGTTGACAGCATCTGATCAACTCCATTTATCTCCCGTCAATGTAACATAGTTTTCAGATGAGTAAAGTCTTCAATAGTATCAAAAAGCTTCACATAGTCCGCAAGGACTAGCTACAGGGGACGATTTTTCTCCCTAGTCTTCTTTATAATCTGTGCATTATATACGTAGAAGTGGGCTGGGATGCCAAATTCATCACGGATCTCCGTTATTTGCAAATTCAAAATCATCGAGTCATCATCATCCCCTTAGCGTTATTCCAGTTTCAATCTGGGGTCCGCTTACTAGTCTAACCGGATTTGGCTGAATATTAGCTTTTCCACAGAGCGACTGCCTGTCTGACCTCCGCAACCCGAAGGGATAGCGATATTCTATGGTTTAGACTAGTGTCAATTTATTAAGAAGATACTGACGTCCTGTAAGGACTGACAAAAATCTGCATGACAAACGGGACCGACGACTTAACGTGCTCTCCGAGGCACGGGACCAGCGATAATTAACAATTGAATACGCACATAACTCCGAAAAGTTATTGGTGCGCGCCGTGGATTCGAACCCGATACCCTCTGTATGGCAGTCTGTTGGTGTCTCCACTATTGTTGGCTATCGAGTAAAAAAATCAAAATCATCGAGTCCGAAACACAAAATATAAAAATATAAACCTTTCATTTATGAATATTTCTGGGCTCAGGTTTCCATAAAAATAAGTTGGATATTAATATACACCACTATTTTTAAATTAGTACAAAAACTTTAAGGACATATTAGCGAAGACATAATTATCATGTTTGTGACGTAGAATTTCATAATATCTATAAATAGCAAAGTTATAATAATTTTTTTGTAGAAAATCTCACCTAGTAAATCATAGACATATTTTACAATCCATTCACTACTTCATTGATAGTACTTACTTTCCGTCCTACTCTTACGCATTCTTTCCGTCGCACTTATAATGTTGGTAGTCTAAGACAATAAAATGAAGCAAAATAATAAGTGTAGGTAGTTTATTTTTATTTTTTTTTAATTCTACCCTCTCCTTCTTACTTCATCTGGGCTTAGGATCGGCAAAATTTACCATTTTACAAGTAATTAAATACGGAGGTATGTTTTTAGAAAGCAAACACATATCAAAATAAAAAAAGGTATTCTGTGATAAAAGAAAAGAGTAATTTTGGCGTATTTATGAGGTTAGAATAAATAAATAAATACAATTTTATTGTGCCAAATAATTTGTTTACAGTATCATCTGCTATTTACAAATATTATTTTATCATCATCATGTCAGCCTAGAGACGTCTACTGCTGGACATAGGCCTCCCTCAAGGTTCTCTACACAGACCAATTTTGAGCCGCCCGCCTCAAATTATTATTTACTTAAGTTGGTATTATTTACTAAACTTACAAGTATTTCCATTGTCCTTCGAAATGTCCACAACCATTGTCAATACACAGATCACAGTCTTTTCACTTCGTCAAAAGCATCCAATATGCTTTTAATTGTTGGACACTAACCGGCTCAATTTTGTACACTCACAAAATAATATCCATGGGTACACAATTGCACTCGCGATTTTTCCACTCAAAAAGTACGCACGTAGCATAGCTATATACTCCCGTGATATGAACTGATATGATAGGCCATCGCGTCGGGCAAACGTAGACAAACAATTAACTTTTGCAACGAAAAAATAGATACGTTCACTTTCGCTAGCAATTTAACACTGTTTGTCGCATCGTCGGGGCGCGGCGCAGGCGCAGAGGGGAGGGGGGGATTTATCAATGGGTCCGTTTACTATGATAGTACGCGAGTCGGTCATAGTATTAGTGATGCATTTACCAATTATTACGTATTATTGTGGACAGTTTTGAGACAGTTTTGGGACTTAGTATTTTTATTTTTAACTACATAATTATGATCAGTTAAAGATACTTAGTGTCCTGTTAAAATTTTTGTACTAATTAAAAAATAGTGGTGTATATCAAACAATTATGAGCGTCGTGTTTGCAAAACATTAATGATTTACAGTTATGTGCTATTGAAAGTATAATAAAAAGTTATAAAATATAGAATAATGCGAAACAGGGCTCTTTTGGAAACACATTATCTAGTAAAATGGGTCATGGTCAGAGATTTGAGGGTATGTCCACACCAGGGTTATGCGTGAAAGCCAACAAAGCGAGATGGTATAGTGTTTACTGTGTTCAAGTGTTCATTTATCACAATTACTGAACCAGAAAGTTAAGTGTGTATATATACATAGACATATGTAAATATTACCCTTAAGGAGTGAAGTGGGATATGCAATTTGAAAATTAAATCTTATGATGAAATCCAGATTTTAACAATTCTTTAGGTCGTGTTTTGTTTCCAATATTTTATTTATTAACTTAGAAAGTTTTTATTCACTAAGCGTGTAAAGAATTCCTTAGCCATTACAGCCATTCTACCTTCGAGTGGTGCAAATATTACAAGTAGGTTGTCGCACGAGTGATTGATTTCCACGGGGTAGCCGGGATCGATCACTCGCCGAGCAATTAAAGAGAGATAATTAGGTTGATTTACGGGAAATAAATAAAAAATATCACCAGGAAAGTTTAAACTCGCGTTATAATTCCAGTTATTCGATACAAAAAAGAACTGACGGTTAAGACTAACAGAAGAGACAATTATCCAGGGCGTGGTCGACGTTGGCACTTCACAGGTCTTCAGATGATCTTGTACTCAACTCGGTGGTGCTGGCCGGAGGAAAAAGGGCGAAGCCCGACGCTAGTCATCGCGACGCCCTGTAACGGGCGTGCAGGAGCTTGTTCGGGGCAGATTAGCCCCCCGCAAGCGGGTTCTTTCTCCCGCCCTTTAATAAGGGCAGGTCCTGGGGGCGGGCAGTAGTTGCCCTTAGGCGGTTGGACCGAAAAGGCGTGTACGCGCGTGCACGCAGGCCGCTAGATCTTCACGCCGTCCGGGCGGTCAACACGATCCGGGTAAGACCCCCGGCGAACCGAGGGAGGCCCAGCTCCGTGAAGCCAGCGACACGGACGGCGACTTACGTGCGGCCTGCGGAGGTCTTGGTGGTGTAGTGATGGTGGTGAAGTGCCGGCGTCTGGTTAGACGCCGACGTCGTGGTTAGGCTGTGTTTTCCTTGGCGTGCGCTGTTGCGGTGGTCGTCCGCGCGCGCGCATGATGTGCGTATCATGCAGCGATACGCGCAGATGTCGCGCGGAAAGGGGCGGCCACCTGCAACAGAGGGCTAAAGGTTGTCAAATTAGGGGTGGACGGCGGTTACCCGGGGCAACCGGCTCGTCCGCAGCGTCGTCGGGGTTGGTGATGAGGTCACGAGGCAGCTTCTTCTTGTCCGGGGGGCGAGCGTGCCAGGGGGCCAGGTCCCGGACGTGGTCCCAGGCCGAGGCGTCGGCTCGCTCGCCCCCCGGACAAGAAGAAGCTGCCTCGTGACCTCATCACCAACCCCGACGACGCTGCGGACGAGCCGGTTGCCCCGGGTAACCGCCGTCCACCCCTAATTTGACAACCTTTAGCCCTCTGTTGCAGGTGGCCGCCCCTTTCCGCGCGACATCTGCGCGTATCGCTGCATGATACGCACATCATGCGCGCGCGCGGACGACCACCGCAACAGCGCACGCCAAGGAAAACACACCCTAACCACGACGTCGGCGGCTAACCAGACGCCGGCACTTCACCACCATCACTACACCACCAAGACCTCCGCAGGCCGCACGTAAGTCGCCGTCCGTGTCGCTGGCTTCACGGAGCTGGGCCTCCCTCGGTTCGCCGGGGGTCTTACCCGGCTCGTGTTGACCGCCCGGACGGCGTGAAGATCTAGCGGCCTGCGTGCACGCGCGTACACGCCTTTTCGGTCCAACCGCCTAAGGGCAACTACTGCCCGCCCCCAGGACCTGCCCTTATTAAAGGGCGGGAGAAAGAACCCGCTTGCGGGGGGCTAATCTGCCCCGAACAAGCTCCTGCACGCCCGTTACAGGGCGTCGCGATGACTAGCGTCGGGCTTCGCCCTTTTTCCTCCGGCCAGCACCACCGAGTTGAGTACAAGATCATCTGAAGACCTGTGAAGTGCCAACGTCGACCACGCCCTGGATAATTGTCTCTTCTGTTAGTCTTAACCGTCAGTTCTTTTTTGTATCGAATAACTGGAATTATAACGCGAGTTTAAACTTTCCTGGTGATATTTTTTATTTATTTCCCGTAAATCAACCTAATTATCTCTCTTTAATTGCTCGGCGAGTGATCGATCCCGGCTACCCCGTGGAAATCAATCACTCGTGCGACAACCTACTTGTAATATTTGCACCACTCGAAGGTAGAATGGCTGTAATGGCTAAGGAATTCTTTACACGCTTAGTGAATAAAAACTTTCTAAGTTAATAAATAAAATATTGGAAACAAAACACGACCTAAAGAATTGTGAAAATCTGGATTTCATCATAAGATTTAATTTTCAAATTGCATATCCCACTTCACTCCTTAAGGGTAATATTTACATATGTCTATGTATATATACACACTTAACTTTCTGGTTCAGTAATTGTGATAAATGAACACTTGAACACAGTAAACACTATACCATCTCGCTTTGTTGGCTTTCACGCATAACCCTGGTGTGGACATACCCTCAAATCTCTGACCATGACCCATTTTACTAGATAATGTGTTTCCAAAAGAGCCCTGTTTCGCATTATTCTATATTTTATAACTTTTTATTATACTTTCAATAGCACATAACTGTAAATCATTAATGTTTTGCAAACACGACGCTCATAATTGTTTGATATACACCACTATTTTTTAATTAGTACAAAAATTTTAACAGGACACTAAGTATCTTTAACTGATCATAATTATGTAGTTAAAAATAAAAATACTAAGTCCCAAAACTGTCTCAAAACTGTCCACAATAATACGTAATAATTGGTAAATGCATCACTAATACTATGACCGACTCGCGTACTATCATAGTAAACGGACCCATTGATAAATCCCCCCCTCCCCTCTGCGCCTGCGCCGCGCCCCGACGATGCGACAAACAGTGTTAAATTGCTAGCGAAAGTGAACGTATCTATTTTTTCGTTGCAAAAGTTAATTGTTTGTCTACGTTTGCCCGACGCGATGGCCTATCATATCAGTTCATATCACGGGAGTATATAGCTATGCTACGTGCGTACTTTTTGAGTGGAAAAATCGCGAGTGCAATTGTGTACCCATGGATATTATTTTGTGAGTGTACAAAATTGAGCCGGTTAGTGTCCAACAATTAAAAGCATATTGGATGCTTTTGACGAAGTGAAAAGACTGTGATCTGTGTATTGACAATGGTTGTGGACATTTCGAAGGACAATGGAAATACTTGTAAGTTTAGTAAATAATACCAACTTAAGTAAATAATAATTTGAGGCGGGCGGCTCAAAATTGGTCTGTGTAGAGAACCTTGAGGGAGGCCTATGTCCAGCAGTAGACGTCTCTAGGCTGACATGATGATGATAAAATAATATTTGTAAATAGCAGATGATACTGTAAACAAATTATTTGGCACAATAAAATTGTATTTATTTATTTATTCTAACCTCATAAATACGCCAAAATTACTCTTTTCTTTTATTACAGAATACCTTTTTTTATTTTGATATGTGTTTGCTTTCTAAAAACATACCTCCGTATTTAATTACTTGTAAAATGGTAAATTTTGCCGATCCTAAGCCCAGATGAAGTAAGAAGGAGAGGGTAGAATTAAAAAAAAATAAAAATAAACTACCTACACTTATTATTTTGCTTCATTTTATTGTCTTAGACTACCAACATTATAAGTGCGACGGAAAGAATGCGTAAGAGTAGGACGGAAAGTAAGTACTATCAATGAAGTAGTGAATGGATTGTAAAATATGTCTATGATTTACTAGGTGAGATTTTCTACAAAAAAATTATTATAACTTTGCTATTTATAGATATTATGAAATTCTACGTCACAAACATGATAATTATGTCTTCGCTAATATGTCCTTAAAGTTTTTGTACTAATTTAAAAATAGTGGTGTATATTAATATCCAACTTATTTTTATGGAAACCTGAGCCCAGAAATATTCATAAATGAAAGGTTTATATTTTTATATTTTGTGTTTCGGACTCGATGATTTTGATTTTTTTACTCGATAGCCAATAATAGTGGAGACACCAACAGACTGCCATACAGAGGGTATCGGGTTCGAATCCACGGCGCGCACCAATAACTTTTCGGAGTTATGTGCGTATTCAATTGTTAATTATCGCTGGTGCCGTGCCTCGGAGAGCACGTTAAGTCGTCGGTCCCGTTTGTCATGCAGATTTTTGTCAGTCCTTACAGGACGTCAGTATCTTCTTAATAAATTGACACTAGTCTAAACCATAGAATATCGCTATCCCTTCGGGTTGCGGAGGTCAGACAGGCAGTCGCTCTGTGGAAAAGCTAATATTCAGCCAAATCCGGTTAGACTAGTAAGCGGACCCCAGATTGAAACTGGAATAACGCTAAGGGGATGATGATGACTCGATGATTTTGAATTTGCAAATAACGGAGATCCGTGATGAATTTGGCATCCCAGCCCACTTCTACGTATATAATGCACAGATTATAAAGAAGACTAGGGAGAAAAATCGTCCCCTGTAGCTAGTCCTTGCGGACTATGTGAAGCTTTTTGATACTATTGAAGACTTTACTCATCTGAAAACTATGTTACATTGACGGGAGATAAATGGAGTTGATCAGATGCTGTCAACCAGTGGCGGGTTGAATTGGTTAAATTGTCGCAAAGTCTAGCTAATTTTCAAATAGGACTCAAAGAAATTCCAAAGTATAGTTAAAGATAAAGCCAAAACCACGCATAACAAGCATTGTGCATTCGGTTTAAGCAAGTTACCACAATCAAATTTTCACCCAAAGTACGTGTACTTACCGCATGTGACAAGATTCTCGATCTGGATAGAAACAAGTTCGTCGAGGACGGTAAAAGATGGGTGCAACTGGGTTGGACAGTGTTTAGGGGTTTTCATCGAGTTTTCGCACTAGTCTTACCTCAAACATTGAAATCCAACGTTTTGAAGCTTTCTACCTGTAATAACCTGAGATGTTACGCGAGCAAAAACTGTGCACTGGGTGCCACTTTCTGATCAAATCCGTAACGAAACCATACGACAGAAAACTAAATCTAAAGCTGTAGGCATACCGATAATATTTTTTGAGAGGCAACCAGATTCTACAACAGAAGAGCTGAACATTGAGCTCAACTACGCTCCACCAAAGCGGCTTATATCCAGCAGTGGATTGATGCAGATCATGCAGACTTATGATGTTTATGTATACGAAGACGCAAAAATACAACAAAAAAAAAACGGCAAATTTTTTTTTTGCCATTTTCACACGTAATTTCTAAGCATTTTAACATTGACGTTACGCCATTTATTTAAAACTGGCACTGGTGCGATCGTTTCTAAAACAAGTTATTTAACGAATAATTTCAGAATTTCACACAGGCGTTTTCCTCACCATTCATAGACGCAGTTACATAAAAATATATACGGACGTCTAAATGACACAGCTCAAACTCTTTTTTTAATTTTTGCTCCCTTTAAATGTGGATGTAAGTGCGGTACATCTTTGCCTCGTCATTTGACGATATAATGGTATGGCACTTTGTGTTTCAAAATAAAATATAACTGCATTAATGTGAAGAGTGATATCGTATAACGGCAAATGAAAGACTTGAAATTCTCGCACATATTTCTAATGATTACTTTTGGAATCTAACTTCTTTGAAGTCTTGCCACCAGGTAAAGTTTTGATTTCGTAAGGTCATAAAAAAGAAATACAACGTTTTTAAAGTATTAAGGACGATGTTTTGATATGTGTCATTTTATATATTAGATAGGTATGCATACATAATGATAAACACAAAATATCGTTATAGATTATAGAAATAGATTTGTTACCGTGAAAATCAGTTTCTTTTTTTCACCTAAAGTTTTACAACCCCCTAGGTAAAAGAAGTTCTTAGGTGAAGCGAAGTTCACTTTTGAAGGACAAAGCATGACATTAATTACTTAAGCTCTGCGACGCTGCGCACTGTCTCTGAAGTTTCGTAGCAATTGAAATGACATATGAGTAAATACATTGACGTGTTCAAAGCCGCAGGCAACCGCATAGCAACAAATACATAGCATATATATTTTTTTTACTGTCAACGTTCATAATGCAGTTCAATCAATCAAACATTTAAAGAAATCCCGAACGAAGTCCATATGACGAAATCAAATTTCCGCCGACATCATTGGGAACTTGCGGGCATAAGTTATGGGTCAGGCGAATATTCATAGGAAGTTATAAGGAAAGCTATTTTTCCAAGCATACAGAATCGTATTTGGAGTCTGTCTTGTACTGGTATATCTTAATAAATAAAGAAAGAAGTATGGGTTTGTTATTTAAAAGTATTGTACAACGCATACGGCCCAGAAGAAAGTTATTGTATAATATATAGAATTTATATATTTGCTTGAAGTAGCTTCATTGATTGTATCCTTTAGAGTTTTATTGTAGAACGTTATTGTATATTGAATTCAGCGTCTGTGGTTGGCAAAGCACTCCAACCGCGATTCGAGGGACCTCACCACTATGGGTCATCAGTGGATGCCGCCGTGATTTTAGAGAGTAGACACAGATACCACCTCTGCCTGCCCCAAGAGGCGGAGAATGAGACGGAGGTAACAATTTTGTTTATCTTTACGCTATTACCTTACGATAGGAGTAAAGAAGAAACACTCTATGCAAGAAAAGTGCGTTGAACAGCGGGACATACACAGCTAGAATTTCATGAACGAATAAAATGTGGAAATACAAAACCATTTTTAGTATTGGTCTACGTACATAACTTTACATTAAACTCGTTATAATAAAAGTAACTAACTTTCTTGCGACAATCGATGTAGATCTTTAACGTTAAGAAATTGGCTGTATTAAATTGCGTACAAGTTCTCCTTATACGTGTTAAACGAGTGAAATAAAATGTAACTGTTAATGCTAGTTAACTTTCAGCTATATTAATAAAAGAAGACTTGACTTCGTCAGCGGCTTTGTCCGCTTTCGTCAGTAAGTGCGACAAAACGGGGACCATGTGTTATTACTGCAAAGTTTCTTCAAAATCTGTTTAATCGTTTTTGCGAGAAAGAGTAACAAACTTACATACAAGTGAGGACAATGTAAAACAGCTATTAAAGAAGAGTATTAGAGGATATACTGATATCTAGATATCAGTATGGATATGTAGATATCAGTATTTCCTGTTGTTTGAGTATTAGAGGATTCTAATACTCAAACAACAAACCAACTCTTTAGCTTAAGAATATTAGTCTAGAGTTTACGAGTTTCGATTTTAAACTTTCGCGATTTGTATACATCATACAAAATAAATTAGCGGGTCTTAATCGCGTACAATTAATTTATAGAAGATATAAATACCTATTTGTTTCCGACGTTTCGCTCGTCTTGCACCGAGCGTGGTCACGGAGAGACCTATTTATTGAGAGACATATTATTTATACCTTAAATAAATTAATTCTACGCGATTAAGACCCCTCTAATTTATTTTGTAGACTAAAATTGTTACGCTGAAGAGTTGGTTTATTTGCCAATAAATATATTTTTGTGTTGAATAGTCAGTTGATTGAAGAAGGCTATAGACTGTTGCTGACCGCTTTGAGCCACGGATGCGAAACAGAAGCCATACATCTTAACAACCAAATCATATTTCTTTTTCTAATTATGTTATTTGTATCGCTCATCGAATACTAAACAACAACATCTATTTAAGAATAGCGTTCCCCAAAAGCCGATAAAAATTACCACCATAAAAATGTCACCAAAACCACAAACCACAAACCTTTTTAAAACAACCGTAAGACACCGCGTTAAGGAAAGAGATATAACCTCGTTCCCTTTTACGAACGAGATCGTCGCAAGTAATGTTGCGGATAATCGTGATAAACAAGCCTCGTGTCGGTGACATCGAGTGTAAGAGAGATTGTATTGCAAATGTCCACTGAAGTGTGTACGCAAAGCATACTTCGGTTATGGTACTTACTATTTTTGGAATGCGTCTTGTATCGTTTGTTTATACGCGTTTTGTAACTTGTTTGGTAGGCTGAGTTGTTTTTACAACATCTTTCATGGAGACCTTTATTCTTTAGTACCAATTGCTTATGTCAGTAGTATCTTTGGAATGCGTATTGTAACATTTTTTAAACCGCCTTTTGTAGGTTGTTTAGTACGCTGAGTTGAGCTTATATGATTATTTGCTTCCTTTTGTATCTAATGCTTCTTTCTTTAAGATCAGGCGCTTCTGACTGTACTATCTTCGGGAAGCATCTTATATCTTTGTTTGTTACACATTTTGTACCTTATCCGATACGTTGAATTGCTTTTACAAATTCACTTCTTTCTTTATTTAGAACCAAGTGCGTGCCTTTTAGTATCAAATGCTTCTGGCTTTAGTATTAAGCAATGATTGCCTTAGTATTATCTGAATTTGTCTTAAGTATTAATTGCTTATTTATTTGTACGTAGTGCTTCTTTTTAGCCGCTCAAGGTACCGCTTTAATTTGACATTTATCGCTAAAGCATCACGCGGTCGTTATCTGACCACCCGCCAAGCAAGGCCACTTGCCGTGCTACCTTAAACCTGAACTTACGACTCGTCACTCGGGTATTGATATTTGAAATGATGTTTTTATGAAAGTAGATTAAATAAGCTTTGTAGTAATGTTTGAATGGTGACTGAATGACGGAATTTTTAGTTTATGCGACCCGCCGCACTTGATCCTATTGTAAACAATGTCGTCTATCGATGACCTACTCGCCATTTTTGTTTGTCATGATAACAATATGGGTTATAAATTGCTTCCTTTTATTATTTTGTATACCTGGTGGTATAAGCTTTACAAAAATATAAAATTAAAGTAATGCTTGCTAAGAAAATTATTTAAATGTCAGCATTTGAATTTTTTTTATATTTCACTGTCTTTGCATGTTGCGCGCGGGGCGTAATTATGGATTCAAAACATCATTGTAAACAAATATTATAATTTTATTTGATATTTGTATGTTTTAATTGTGAATGGACTAATCTTAATATATAAAATCCTTGCGTTACTGACTGACTGACAGAGACGCTACAGCCGAAACTATTGGGCGCAGGAAGCTGAATTTTGGCATGTATGTTCCTTGGGGACCGTAGGGGTGCACTAAGAAGGGATTTCCCAAAATTCCCACGGAATCGGCAAAACGGGTAAATTAGAAAATAAAATGCAGGCGTAGCTGCTGGCGTCCTCTAGTTAATTATAAAATAACAGCAAAAAAATAAACAAATATTGTGTAATAATTTAATTCAAGAGGCTATATTCATTCAATTACCGAAACAACGGCTTTTATTTTTTATTGAATGAAAATATATAGATAACGTTACATTTATGCTATGAATTATTGTTTTATTATGAGTATATAAATAAACCTATCATGTGAACTCCTATAATTCAAGAGATATAGGCTTTCGAAAATTTTGGCGGGTATGGCGGTTATTTTTTGCGGGCAAAAGTAAACAATTGTGCAAAGTCCAATAAGAAAAATTCTTATCAGAATCTTATCAAATACGGTTTTTTAAATTGGTAATCTAGTTGAAAAAAACTTATCTAGGTTTGAATCTGATATATAACAAAAAAATATGTTAAAAAAAATAAAATACGAAAATTGGCGGCAATTAACCATCATTTATATTTTATATTTTTTTATGTTTAAAGTTAAAATGTTTCTTTCCATAATATTTATTGTATCTGAAAGTAAATTAAATTACCTTTCTAACCATATACAATACTTATATACCTCCTATAATAAAAAACAACGAGAAATATGAATATGTTAGAAATATCATAGCGCGCTCGAAAATGGCGGGAAAATATTATACCGGGCGCGCTTTATACCGCTCTTGCGTGGGCTCAAGTATATTATTTGGTGTTAATTAATAACATTCGCAAGCTTATTTAATTACGCGTCTTTTGATACATAATATTACTTATTAAATAGAAATATCACCATTCTTTCAACGAAAATATTACGCGCCGTACTTAGCTTGAAAGCCTAGCCTCGAAAAATAAAAAATATACGCCAAAATACTTCTACGGGTGTTCTGAGATGCCTCGATGGTGGCCAAAATGCTTTGAGGGGTTAGGACACATTTTTTTTTCTTTAGTATCATATTGTCATATTTTTTGTTCAGTTTAATATTAATTACGAGCATTATTTTATAAACACTCAAATGATTTATAGGCTATACGTCAGCGCGCACATCACTTCACTAACTAACTATCCACTCTTTTTGATTATTATGAAGTGAGACGAGTCGAAGTAAAAGGCGTAAAAGGACGCCACAGTCAGCCTTATAACAACTCTCGGACTACAAAGTAGCAAGCGGGAATTATTGTAACAGTGTGTGATTGTGCAAAAGTAGTGCTGTATAAAAGTGTGACGTTGAGTGGTTTATACTGGACTTGGTGTTTTCATCAAAATATCAATACGTCAAACGTGATATTATAGACATCGGAGAAAGAAAATTGACACCAAATGACAATGTCTTTATTTGCCTACTAGCTTTCACCCGCGGCTCCGCCCGCGTGGATATCGGTTATCGCGATAAACACTACCCTATGTCCTTCCTCATGTCTTTTATTGATCGAAGAATTATAAATATTGATGTCTCAACAAAAAATCATCATCATACTGGACAACTACTGCTAAGCCGTCAAGTCTGTATATGTTATAGTGCAGATGGGCTCTTATTGTTTCTCATTAGAAGTTTCAGATCTTCGATTTTTATAAGTCAACAGAAAATGCTCATCAGACTGAACAACTTGACTACGTCAAGTCTGTATATGTTATAGTGAAGCTGGGCTCTTGGAGTTCCACATCAGATATTCGAGATCTTCAAATTTTAATCTCTCATCAGAAAATGCCCATCAAGCGTTATGTTTTTTGCTAAACCGCAATTTTTTATGTCTTATAGTTTCGCTGGGCTGTTGTGGTTCTGCATCAGGTGTTCCACTTTCCAAAATCAATTATAGCTCAATATGTTGCTCAGACCTAAGAGCAATATAACAAAAAAAGTTTCATTCAAATCCTTAAACATCCCAAAACTTCGAACATTAGCGTGTACAAACAGATAAACAGACAAACAGACAGAAAGTCTTTTTTTGTTTGCTCTTTTACTGTTTCTTAGCCTCTCTGAGTTTCTTTTCTGGAAATGTATTCAATATACAGGAATACTTTTTTACAGTCTTATTATATGTATATATTTAGATATTCTAAAAGTACCAAATAAAGTGATATAATTTCGACATGGTTTTTAAAGTATTGTTAAAAACCTGTACAGCTGCCGTTTCCATATCAATTCTATTTTAGTAATGTGAAACAATATTTCCGCAGCTGTATTTCTGCAAATGCTAATATTACTATTCGTCGAAAAGAGAATTCGTTCGTATCATGAACCACTTCAAACATCACCCGATCCAGTGTCATTCGGTACAATGGGCTTTCGCAATAAAGTCTTTTCCATCCAGCGCAAGCTCAGAACGGTTTTCAATTTTCGAATATTGTCCGACAATACATTCCAAATCCGGTAACCTGCGACGAAAGTATGTATATTCTTCTCAGGCGCTGTTATATCAATGTTTAGCATTGAAATATTTGAACATGGATTACGTTCATTATTTTTTTAAATGACAACAGTCACGTAACTTGTTTTTTTTTTTCTGAGGGTCCACGGCTCGCGCCGTTGACTTTTTGAAATTAACGGTAGGCAACTATCCATTTCGATAAATAATTATAAAAAAAAAAAGAAATTCTCGATAAATATGTGACATCTTCGAACCGACACAGCCAGCAAGGCTGATTATGATGATGATAAATAAACATATAAAAGATACATAAAAGATACATGTGTGTTCACCAGACGTCATGGCAGACCGGTATGGAGGATATCTGGATTACATTAGTTTCTGATAAGCATAACGTACCTAATTTAAATATTTTTTATAATTGTCAAAAGATTTTGTTGCATACGCGATCTGATGATAATTTTTTGAAAGTCGGCGATTTCAATACTCCTGACTTCTGTTCCAGAACTCACACAAATCTTGACTCAAACTTAGCCGGAACGTTCTCCAAAAAACTATTGTTACTTGACGAATTTATGACACTCTGTAGTTTAAGTCAGTTTAACAACATTACTAAAGCTAATGGGCGTCTTTTAGACTTAATCCTCTCAAATTTCGATACCATCAGTGTAAATGATACTTTTTCCCTGAGCTCACTGGATAAACATCATCCAGCCCTTTTAATTGAAATAAAATTACCATATGAGGTGAAAGGTCTTACAAAGTACTTACGCACAGTGTTACTGTTTTCTAAATGTGACTTGCAACAAATTAAGGCGGAACTAGAGTTAGTCGATTGGAATAACTTATTATCATTGCCTGACGTAGACACAAGTACGGATATTTTCTATGACAAGCTATTTGATATAATAAAAAGGCACACCCCAATGATAAAATCTACACCCCAAACTTACCCGATCTGGTATAGCAAAAGCCTTATAAAAGGCAACGAGGAAAAGAGAAAATATCACAAACTGTTTAAAAAGTTCAATAATCCCCGCGATTCTGATGCCTTCTCATTGCTTCGTTCTAGATGTAAAAGACTAGCCAAAGAATGTTACAAAAGATACTTATCTTCTACTGAAAATTCTATTAAGAAGAACATAAAATTGTTCTGGAAATTTGTAAATAACAAAAAGGGTCAAACCTCAATACCTCGAGTTATGTCGTTGGGAGAATCTAATTCATCTAAGGGTCAAGGTATTTGCGAACTCTTCTCTAATTATTTTGGTTCTGTTTTTGAGACTGACAACCTACCTAACTCGCCATCCTGTCCCGATCTGATGACCGTTGCCTCTGACCCCAGGATTGTTAATGTATTGTCATCGGTGTCATTTAGCATTAAGGACATTATACTGGCAATGCGTCAATTGGATAAAAACAAAGGCGCTGGTCCTGACTTGCTTCCACCTTCTTTTGTCTGCTCATGTGCTGCACAGCTAGCAAGTCCTCTTTGCATTATATTTAATAAATCACTCAACAGTGGAACTTTTCCGAAACGCTGGAAAATGGCGCACATAGTACCCATTTTTAAGAACGGTGATAGGTCGCATTGCGAGAAGTATAGACCAATAAGCATTTTTTTGTTTTGCCAAGTTATTCGAGTCGCTTTTATACAATTACTTGTATAATCACATCAAACCCATTCTCTCGGAACGGCAGCATGGTTTCGTTAGGAACAAATTTACCATCACCAATCTGTTGGAATACAAGAATTTCCTATGTAAAAGCTTTTCAGTAGGTGGTCAGGTAGATGCTATCTACACTGACTTTTCAAAGGCGTTTGACAAGGTCAACCATAAACTACTTTGCAAAAAACTTGCCGCCTATGGTATACAGGGTAACTTGCTTCGCTGGATTTCATCCTATTTAGATAATCGAAGTCAATTGGTAGCCTTAAAGGGGTATCTTTCTTTACCAGTGATCCCATCTGGGCCCCCTGTTCTTTGTCATATTTATAAATGACCTGATTGAGCGTCTGTCCTGTCAATGTCTCCTTTACGCTGATGATTTAAAAATATTTGCCAACATAACATCTTTGGCCGATTGCCAGAATTTGCAGAACGACCTACACATTGTTTCAGATTGGTGCAATACGAATAAAATGTATTTAAATGTCAATAAATGTTTTTCAATATCTTTTTCAAATAAACGCAACAAAATTTTACATAATTACATTATTGATGGACAAGTACTTAATAGGTCTAGTGTTGCCAAAGACTTGGGTATACTCTTCGATGATAAACTTTCTTTTCGACCTCACTACCAACATATAATCTCGAAAGCCAACAAGCTCCTAGGTTTCGTTCTACGGACAACAAAAGGTTTCAAAAAAGCTCAAAGTGTGCTTTATCTTTACTATGCCCTGGTAAGAAGTACCTTGGAATATGGCTCTCCGATCTGGTCACCATATTATAGAGGTCACATTAACGACATAGATCGTGTTGAAAGGAAATGCCTTTAAATTATTTCTTACCGCCAAAAAGTTGGTCGTACGTACTTGAATTATGATCAGAGGCTGCAAAAAGTCAATGTACAACCATTGGAAGCTCGTCGCAAATATTTTGATCTGGTTAATTTATATAAAATAATTCATTCAATTATTGATTCACCCGAATTGCTTTCGCATTTAACATTAAATACAGTTTACGTAGATCGAACCGTGTTAATTTCTTTGCCTTGCAAATTTATAAAAACAATATTTCTTATTACAATCCGCTGGTAAGAATGGCTAGACAATATAATGAATTAGTTACAACTAATTTACAGTTAGACATTTTTCATCCTAGATTTAACACATTTTTAAAAATTCTAAAGGATATCCTCTATCCCAAATAGAAGTAAAATAGTTAAATATTTCTTAAGATATAGTATTTTTGTTGTTGTGTTGCGAAATTAAACCTATATTTTCTTATATGTTTAATTTCGTAACACGTGTATGTTTGTACATCTCTTCTGTCTGTTAACTTGATGTTTAATTGTTTCAATGTATGCACATGTGTTGAGTTGCAATCTAGATCTAAACATAAGCCTTGATTGTTTTTAATTTATAATAAGATTGTTATTTGTTTTGTGCAATTTAAAAATAAATAAATAAAAACATGTAAGTTAACATAAGTTATAATTGTAAGTACGGCTAGAAACTGCGCCGCCATTTGACAATCGTCATTTTCACGGCTACACTTAAAGTTATGTAAGCGCGCGTAAAAGCATTATGCGCCTTTTATAAATGTGTGCTTTTATAAAAATAACAAATTATAGTATCTTGCTACTTAAGTCTAGTTTATGTAAATAACGCTGGCAATAAGACTGCATCCCCGTGGTCCAGTGCACATGCTATGCGGTAGACTGTCCTGGGTTCGATTTCCGGTCTGGGCAAAAGTATAACTGGGTGTTTCCGAATTATCAGTAGCAAAATGGAGTCTGGTGATGATCCCAGTAACGGCAATAGGCTCGCCCCCTATTACGTGGGACTTGATGATTTAGTGCGAAATGTGGGTGTAATATTACACCTATGCCTACCCCTTCGGGGATACAGGCGTGAGTCTATAAAAAAAAATCATAACATGGCAAGTTAGTCGTAACGATAGTGACTCACTTCTAATTTCTAAGCTTCATAACTTTTTTATTTTGACTATTTGACACACTGGATAAAATTTTAAAACGAATAAATTCAAAGAATGTGTACAAGTGAACTTATATATACTTCCTACATCAATATTCTGTCAAAGAGAAGGAGTGCAGCTAATCATACTAAAACCAACTATAGTCTACTCCACGAATTCCTCGTTCAACACTATACTCATGTAGATGCACGAGTCTATAAGTACCGGACTTGAGCTCCTTCCCGCTACCAAGATTTTTAACGGAAAAACGGAATAAAACTGCTCTATCGGGAATCGAACAACTTCAAACTTATGTCGAGTCCAATGAGGCTATTAGTTCCCCGTAAATACTGTTAGAGAATTAATCAATTTCAAACAGGTTCAAAAAGTATTCTTTGTAGTTTCTCTATTAAAACTCAGGGACGATCTCCTGAGGAAAAATTTATAAAAAGAATAAATTGGAAGCGATAAGGTTTCTCTCCTATTTAACTTTAACCACTAACCAGTCGAAATTGGAATAATAGTAATCAAGTCTATAAGAATTTTAAAAAGTAAATTATTTATTTTAAATTGTCTTTCGGGATATACACCACGTACCTTTGTTTGGAGTAACCGATATTTCAGCACTGTTGCAAGCGTCGGCATTGTTGAAATATTAGTTTGTTATAACTACCTTAATTGAGGCACATGTAGGTATATAAGGAAAATGCAAGGTAAACATACAAATTCAATTGGTGAAAATAAGTATTCAAAGATTGTTTATATGTTAAAAGGAAGTTAAAAAGCTATTGAGAGATTTTAACAAATGGATCTTGTGCCTTTACTAATGAGATAATGGTCTGTGCCTCATCACACGTCTCATAGTTATGTGTTGTTTTATTCAATAAATATAGAGATTTCTTTTAACATAAAAAAGTAATCGCGACCCTTTTACATAAACTATAAAAAATATTTCACACTTTTCTAAAAATAAATTAAAGCAATATAATCATATGCAACAACATCTTACTTTTAAGTTTATTATTTGTTTGGAAGTTATCCAAACACATAAAATATTCAAGTCCAATTAACCAAGTTTAATGCAGCAGGTAGGAAGTATCTTATCTGCTACTATAAAAGCTCCGTGTATAAGAAGTACACTAAAACACTACGATGCTTTCAACTTATAACACTCCATGGTCTCTCAGGGAGCTCTCTAGCGTATCCTGTACTGTTTTATTAAAACTTTTATACTGGATTCTGCTTTGTTTTCGAGAATATTGTATCGAAAATTGTGGAATAAGTTGAGGTTGTAAGTATGTTTTATTTTAGATTTCGCGCGTCGCGGGCGCCGAGCGAGCCGCGCACCGTTCTCGCTCACTCTTAAGGCGAGTGAATCTACTTGTCTCTGTCGCGCAGTGATTCCAAGAAATTGATTAGTAATAATAATACAAAATGAGTTGTCGCGAGTGTAACAATAAAATTGCTTCTAGAGAGTTAGTAAAATGCATTGGATGTAAAACGGAATTCCATTATATTTGTCAGAATATTACTTCGGCCCAGTTTTTGGATAAAAAGGTACAATTAAAAAGCAAATTCAAATGTGATGTGTATTTAAACGTTACTAAACACGACCGAGTAACAGATATGACTCCGGCACGAGGTATGAGCACTAGGTCTAGTATGATGGATAAGGACAAAAAGGCAGAACACATACAATCAAATGAGACAAGTACTATGGAAGAAATATTGATCGTTCAAAAGTCAATCCAACATAATGTGTCGGATATTTTAGAAACAGTAAATGAGAGTATTACTACACAAATAAATGCTATGGAAACAAAACTTATGCAAGAAATAAAGAAAACATTATCAAACCTTATACTGGAAAATAGTCAGCTGAAAGTAGATTTAGATAATTGTAACAAAAAATGTATTAGTTTGGAAGAGGAAGTAAACATTTTGAAATTAGGCAGCCAACATAGCAGATTTATGAACCTCAATACTCGCACTGAAAGCATGTTACATCCACCGGCATTGAACCAGGTAAAGAATACGACTGAAATACCATCATGCACGAACGTAGCTAGGCGAAACAGCGCGAATAAATCGCTACAAGAGAAGTCGCCGCGCATGCCGCCGCCGCCGCCGCCGCCACCGTCGCCGCCACCGCCGCTGCCTTCACCCCCGCCGCTACTTGGCGTCGCGGGCGCCGAGGAACCACCGCCGGCCGCTACATCGGTGACGTACGCTAGTGTGGCCAGGAACGCAGCGGAAACACCCGACAGTAACGTTTGGACACAAGTGGGAAAGAAAACAAGATATGATCCTATCAAAAAGGGTGGAAATTGTATTACTGCATCGTTGAAAGCAGTTGACCGGAAGAAATACTTACATGTCTGGAGGTTGGATAAGACAACTACTGAGGCAGACTTAGCTCAGTACATAAAGAGCATACTGGGAGATGAATCTGAATTACAAATTATGAAACTTATTCCTAAGACTGATAGAAACTATGCCTCATTTAAGATTGGTGTTATTGAAAGTCAATTTGAAAAACTGTGTGATTCAGCTGTGTGGCCACTAAATGTGGAGTTCAACGAGTGGATTTGGTTTCGTCGCTCAACCCCAACCTCAACAAACAGCAACTCCCAGTAAGATAATCAACATTTTTTATCAAAATGTACGTGGACTCAGGACTAAATTAACCAAATTCCTGTCACTGCAAGAGTCGTCATCGTCGGATATAATAGCGATTACTGAAACAGGATGTAACGAGTCAATTCATAATGCGGAGCTAGTATTACCCGGTTATTCTGTATTGCGGTGTGATCGAACTGATGGACGCAAACAAGGCGGAGTGCTTTTAGTGGCCACACCGAGATTTGAGTTGCGGCGGGTACCAACGCCCGGTAACATAATAGTAGATAACCATAAGTTTGAACTTATTACTGTGACCGTCCATTTGCAAAATCGTTTTTTATTTACATGTTGTGTTGTCTATATACCACCACAAGTTGATGAGAGTGAGTACATGATAATGTTTCAAATATTAGAATCCATATGTATTAAATATAAAAGTAATGTTATAATATTAGGAGACTTCAATTTGTTTTCGTGCAATAATAATATTAGTAATTATTTTGAGTACTTTGTGACCTTTTGTGAAGTCGTTCAGTATAATAGGGTACCTAATTGCAACGACAGACAACTAGACTTGGTTTTGAGTGGGCGTAAGGGCGTAACAGTTTGTGCAGACGAAGAGGGTTTGCAACCGGTAGACGCGTACCACTCGCCGCTCGCGGTCACCGTCGACGTCGCAGCCGCGCCTGCCATACACACACCTACGAGCATTACAGAGGATTGCCAAGACTCACCGTTTAAACAGTGGAATTTTAACAAAGCCAATTTTAATCACATGTATAATTTAATTACATTGATAGATTGGAATGAAATTTATAGAATTGAAGAGCCTGATTTAGCATTAGATTTTTTTTATCAGAAAATGACCGAAATTTTTGATGTCTGTGTTCCTGTTAAGAAGAAAAAAAATAAAAATATGTCACGTAATTACCCCGTATGGTATACATCAGATATTATTAAAAATATAAAACTAAAATACAATTTACATAAGCTGTATAAAAGAACAAAGTCACGTGCTGATTACGATACGTTTTATTGATGCCGGGCGAGAGTTAAGGCGGAGACTAAGTTAGCACATGACCGCTATCGGGACCGCGTACAAAGCCATCTGGCGTCTGATCCAAAAGCTTTCTGGAACTATGTTAGGTCAAAGAGAGGTAACTCTAACCAGCAAATGTTGTTAAAAAATGGATGTGCACTGACAGATATAGAGTGTGCTGAGGAGTTCGCACGATATTTTCACTCAGTATATAGCTCAACGCCAGCGGCGCTCGATGTAGCGGCGGCGTGCGCTGCGGTGCCGCCGAGCGGTGCGTGGGCGCACCTCGGCCGCTTCGAGCTCTCAGATGTGTGGCGCGCGCTCGCTCGACTTCCAGACAAACGGTCAGTGGGGCCAGATGGCATTCCACCTTTTATAATGAGGGACTGTGAAGTAGTCTTAGTTGAACCATTGTTGCATTTATTTAATATTTTTATTACGTCCGCTAAATTTCCAGATCGTTGGAAAATAACGCGAGTAGTGCCAGTTCCAAAAGGTAAGGGTGGTAAGGAAGCAAGCAGTTACAGACCAGTAGCGATTCTTTGCGCTCCTGCTAAAGTGTTTGAGACAATTATCCATCAATGTTTATATACACAAGTTAGCGCACATGTATCTGATGCACAACACGGCTTCCGGCCGGGAAGAGAAACAACGGGTAATCTGCTGCATCAAATGACAATGATGACACCAGCAGTTGATAGTGGACTACAGGTGGATGTTGCCTATCTGGACTTCAGAAAAGCATTCGATACAGTCGACAATGATGTTCTACTTCAGAAACTAGCTTCCATAGGATTTACACCTCATACGTTATTTTTTTTCTCCAGCTATCTACGTAATCGGCGTCAGTTTGTCGACTGTAACGGATGTCACTCTAAACCCTACAACACATGGTCAGGAATGCGTCAGGGGAGTAACTTAGGACCTTTCCTTTTCATTATAATGATCAACGACCTACCGAAAGTTATAGAACAGGCTACATGTCTTCTTTTTGCCGATGATATTAAGCTTAGTTTAATAGTAAAAGAAGCTGGTGATCATTGCGTGCTTCAACAAGACATCGACAATGTTAACAGGTGGAGTAAGGAAAATAAACTATATTTCAATATAGACAAGTGTTCACTACTGTCATACACAAGAGCGCGCAACCCAAGTTACTATCCGTACCAGATGGAAGGGCAGTTGTTACAACGAGCCACGGAGATAAAGGATCTTGGTGTTCGCTTCAGCGTGAACCTAAATTTCCGTAATCATATAGTGCATAAAGGACAAAGGGCTTATCGAAATCTTGGGTTCTTATTGCGACAGGCGAATGACTTCACTAATATTGGCGCCATTAGATCTTTGTATGAAGCATTAGTAAAAAGTCACCTAGAATGTAATGCATGTATTTGGAATCCGAATGAAGCCAAGTATAAAGCAATGTTGGAGCGAATTCAGAACAAATTTGTTAGATTTTTGTACCTCAAGTTATATGGAGTTTACCCAGCATATCCTATAATCTATCCAACATTGTTTTTACTTGGCATGGTAAGGTATTATAAGTTGGAGGTGAGACGGGATGTGGCTCTTGCTACGTATTTATTTAAAGTATTACGAGGGAAAATTCATAATCCTACAATACTTAGTGAGCTTAGGTTTAGCATTCCGGATGACTTTGTGGGACGACGGCGGCGACCGCGACTACTGGCAGTACCAATTGCGCGGACAAACTTGCTGCAACAAGCGCCGCTAACGAGAGCGTTGCGCACCCTTAACAACGTCGCTGAGCGCACCGACTTGTTTCTATGTTCGATGAACGATTTCACAAAGGCAACTTACTGGGTAGCTAGTAATGATATATTTAAATAATTTTGTTGTGTTAGAATATTAAGTAAATTGTGTAACTTCTCTATCGTATTAGTATTTGTTACTGTAATGATGGATGTAAGTGTATGATGTAAATAAATAAAATAAATAAATGTTTGATTTAAAATGTTATATCCATTTTTTTATATTCATAACATTTTTTGTGTGTATGAAACTGAAATATAGAGTAAGTTGTATAAAAAGCAGCTAAAACTAGGTAATCTAGTAATAACCTAGTTAGAAGAAAACTGCTACGCAGCGGGTATCGAGTTCAGACCAAAGGCACGGTCGACTAACTTTTCGAAGTTTAATGTGCATAATTTGTTAATTATCGCTTGCAACCTGTTAAACATCAAACCAGGATGTCTGAACCTCCACATTAATGTTTTCGAAAGACATGTAAAATTGGTCTTAGCAAGCGTGGTGGACTATAGCCTAAGCCTTCTCATAATGAAAATAGGAAATTACCAGCCACAGTGAGACAAATTGTAAACTATGCTAAATAAATTTATACTATGATTCCTTTTAAGAAATTTATTAAATGAATCTGGAAACAAATACTCTTAAGCCATATTATGACTTCATGACGAATTTTGGAATGTTACATTAATATTTGAAGGACACTTCAAATTCAAGTTTAAAATTTAATAGTTAGAGTCAGTTAAAAGATTTCGTCTTACTTAGGCAAGATTTGTATCTAACATAAATAAATATTAAAATATTTTGATAAACCAGAATAATGCAGCGATATAAACGTTAAATTATATTGTACCTACTTAAAGAGATGTAATATTATACCTGAATGTAATATAAAGAAAGATCGCAATAAGATTTCTAGACGTGATTTTTACACACGTCGTCTAACTTTATTGAGATATCTAGCTAAGTGAGTGTATTACAAGTTTTCTAATATATCTGCCAATTCTATTTCTCGAAGAAAATATTCTGCTCTCAAAATATATAATAATTGTGTGCTATAATCACATTATTATTAAAAACCGATTATGTTAGTGCCGGGCTACGCAAGTACGCATAATGCCGGTTTCGTAGCGTTGCAGCGTAGCGTTATCGTAGCACATACGTAGTAATCTATTGGCCTTGAAACTAGGCACTTAAGCTTCAATATGATAATATGTAACTATTTTCTAACTAAGAAGAGTCTTTATTACCAGCCTGGAGGTTAATCATTTTATATATAATAATAATAATAATCATTTAAACCAAGTCATATCAATTACACCAATTTACGATACAAAACAAGACAATCGCCTTTTCAGACAAATATTCTTTTTTACAATATATTTATTCATACGAAATTTTATATTAAAAAAGCGTATTCTAGTAACAGAGTTAGAAAACAACGTGAAGTCGCTTTCATTGAGGCGAGCACGTTCCTTGTAAAATTCTCGTTTGCCCAAGCATGTGCCAACATTCAGAAGTGGTGTTTGCTGAGACAGTTTCGGTTAAACAAAACTTCGTATAGTAACGTAGTAGCTACGGAATGTCTGCAATGCAGAATTACATTAGACTTCATGAATACTTGTGCTATTCTATACAATAAAATAAGGAAAAGCATTAAGTATTACTTTTACACGAAAAGCCGAAAATCGGGCTCAGTGGCGTGCCATTGGACAGGTCTATATCTAGCAGTGGACTATGGCAGGCCGATGATGATGATGATGATGATTACTTTTATTGAGATTTTAAAGTGAATTTTTGCTTAGTAATACTTACAGTGAATTATATTAATGTAATGTGGCCTCAAAATAACAATCATACCGTAACGTTGGCTGGTGTACACTATACCCTAGCTGAAACTTCAGCGCCAATGGAAGTGTGGTACCTTTATGTAGATAATTGCACGATCACCCGTAACATACATTACATAAAATGTATAAATCAAAAAATATTATTTTGCTGGCTTAAAATATCAACCTAGTATAGCCACATCACTAGGTCTACAAAACTCTTAAAAATACTTTAGTAACTTTACTTCATATAGTGTAATGTTTTACAAACGCGTATGTGGTATGATATTACACAACGTATTGTTAAAACAATTATCCAAAAGACATGTCAGATAGTACATAGTTGTTTAACATTAAATTAGTAAACTTCCTTAATAACCTATAGCGTTGGTTTGTTATGGCAGTACTATGGGAAAATTTTTCGCATTACACCACCCGAGGCATTTCGGTTGCATATGAATGTAAGACGTTAATAATCGGAGCTGTATTTTTTCCCTTTTGCTCACAAGCTTAAAATATTATTCTAAAAAGCACAGGGATGGGTTAAGAAGATGTTATATAAATATTATATTAAACTAAGTAAAATATTTACATAAATTGTATCAAAGAATCAGGATACCATTCGACATTTCCTTTAAGGAATGTTGAAGATAGATGCTACATAAAAATATATTCATCATACGTACAGAATATATATAAAATCACTTGTTCGTTATGACGAACCATTGCAGAGATTTAACTATGAAAGCCACATCTATCAATCAATCAGCCTATCGCAGTCCACTGCTGGACACGGGCCTCTCCCAACACAGGACACAGTACACGGTCGTCAGCCTTCAACAAACAGTAGGGGTGGAATATTGAAATAAATGATCAACGCTAAATAAAGAAACTACTCATAGCGAAAGCAACTTAAATCCGGATTCTAAATTACGTAACAAAGTTTATTATATTACATCTAATCCCTCTTTAATACCGACAGACAGTACAGACACGTGTAATATACAAACACTAATTACTTTAATAGATGTCAGCAAGCAATCTCCTCGGGCCAACACACTACAATGCGTTCTGTCTATTTGATTAATTGCTAATTACAAACACCAAAATCGCTATTACACCGTAAAACTGGCAAATTGCACTGTGCATAGCTATGACAAATGATGCTTCCAAAGTACGTGGGAGTATTTGATCATTGAAGAGTCGATTTTAAACATTCGCGATTTGTATAAATCTTACAAAATAATTTAGCGGGTCTAAATCGCGTAGTCTACCTCCATTTTGAATGTGAATCGGATGTTTGGATGTATGGAGGTCAATTTGTCTGAAAATTGTTCTACGTCTTGCTTGTTGCCCTTCATGATGCAAATTTTGTCGACATGCCTCTTCCATAGCTTCACATTCGATGCCTGCATGTCTATGGATTATTCAAAGTGCTCCATCCAGATGTTGGCCATTACCTATACTATAGGGATAGCCCTATAGTTGTTGTATATGTATAGACACATAGCCATTCCCTCAATCTGGAGGCAATGTTGTCCACGATGTATGAAGTAGTTTCCATCCAAGCAATTCTTATGTAGAACGGTGTGTTCGTTCGACAGACCGTTTTCCCTTAACTTCCTCCCTACGGCCCCAAGGCAAGCTTGAACAGGAACATTGGTGCATAGTGATTCGACATCAAATCTTACCATCACCTGTTCTGTGTTCTTTTTCATGCTCTTGATCATTTCAATAAAGTAGCGCGAGTCCTTCACGGTAGCAAAAGCCAGAATTTGCAGAGTTGTGCATTTATCAGATTAAGGTACATGAATCTGCCATTCCTAAAGGTTTTCGCGAAATGATTGTATTTATACCTTAAATAAGTTATACCTTAAAAAAATTTACGCGATTCAACATCGTCAGCCTTTAACAGTCCACTGCTGGACTAGGCCTCTCCTTTGAAAGGAGGAATTGGCCTACTATATCACGCTGGCCAAACGAGTTGGTATAGGGTTTGTATCAAGTTTTCCTTCTCTTACAGTGCTGTTCTCTGCCTAAAATGCTCCCTCTGTCGGCTCTTACGACACCCATGGGATGATATGGGGTGGTGACATTCCGTATTCTTAATCCGTCACCACGCAATTAGGAACCGCTAAATTATGTTGTATCATTGAAGAGTCTTTTCTGGTAGGATTTATACACAAAAGAATTGTGACTTGTGCTGTCAATATAAAACAATACGCAAAGACGTACCCTCGCGACTTTGTCATCATTTTGGCTATACAAATGATCATATGACAGATACAGAAGCTTTCTGGTTTCTGGTATGAAAAGCCTGAATTCGCAGAGTTGTGCATTCACCTTCAGATTGTAGATTCACATCACTCTACTATTAGGGATGTTTGAGGACATGGTCTTGGTTGTACTTATGCGGTAGGCCAGACTCGAGCGCATAATAAGAGATAGACATTCAACCGCCACCAATCCTTGCTCTCAAATATGGAGTGATGGCGGAAACCCTCACTCACTACGGTTACCACCATTCAATCAGCCTATTGCAGTCCTCTGCATGACATACCCAACATGCTCCACAATGGGCGATCCTCTGCCTTCCGCCTCCAGTCTTTTTAGGTCGTTTGACCACCTAGCCGGGGAGCGTCCACTCTTCGTTTGCTGAAAGGGTTACCACCACTATACGAAAAAGCAGTCGCTAGGATATCTGTAGATATTATAAAATTAAGTCCCCATTCCTTCCTGTCTGTATCTATGAAAGCGATAAACTCAGGCACTACAAAACGGATTATACTGTTTTCACCCATAGAACGCGTGATTCCTTAGGAAGGCTTAGGTGTATAATTCGTCGCCTTCTTTTACTTTGCCAGCGAAGTCTAATTGATGATAATTATGATGTTTTTGGCTTAGCTATGCTTTGAGTTACCTGTTACAGCTATGATGGCATAATGAGCAGTAACAAAAAACATAACAGTTAACTCCACCTATATTTATTATTATAAAATTTCCACTGAATACAAATATTATTATTAGTTTTGCACACACATTTTCTAACTTTTACAACTTTTTCCATAATCGCCTTAGTTTATGTTTAATCCTCACTATTATTCTATCACAAAATGGATTCAAAGCACCGGATATGCCGCGGTGAGTATTCACAGCTAGTAAAAAGCTTATTTCAGTGTCATTTTCAGTGCCAACTATATCATAAGTATTTATAAAAAATATTTTCTCTAAATACATATAAAGGTGGCAAGTGTTTGTCTGACATGACATCTTAACGTGAAATGAAAAGATGAACGAGTACGTTCAATGAGAAAGTGTTTTGATCACTCTAACAGAAAGAGGTAAGCGTATACACCTCATTAGTACATTCATTCTCCGGTCCAGTACCACTTTTGCTATAGGAGCTAAAAATGTATATGAAATGAGGACTTTATACGTAGGTGACGACGCAAGCGAAAGCGAGTATTACTACATTTTAATGCCACAACCTTTATTTGAACCGGGATACTGTAGATAGGTATTTGGTTACGTTTAATAAATAAACAGTAACCGCTTCATTCTACTTCACAACAGAATTTAATTTGGGTTTAAATTTTCTTCAAATTTACCAAATCGGTGTGGGGTCGTTGATAGAGTACAAAATAAAATGCTTTGTTTACCCTACATAGGGTATATCGTCGATGATGAATATTTTTATATAATAAAAACCACTTTAAAAGCTTCGATTATACATAATTTGGTATCTTAAATGTTTGCACTATGTGATTGTGTATTTACGTGTAAATATTGTTTGCTTATCGCTGCTTTTTATTTACTAACAAAATCATTATGCTTTTACAAAACATATTACTTAGTTTGCTTATCTTAAAGATACATCCATAATATTATATTGCATCATAGCTACCCGTGACTGTTTCGTTGTCAACTAGATTGGGTACAATATTACCTTTTACACAAAGCGCCTGCTTTCTGCCTTCCGCTACAAGCATGGATGGTCTTATTCTAGCTAGGCTAAAATTTGAATACTTGGGACCAGTCTGCCCGTAATAACTACCAGAGGTATTCATGACAGCAAGGACTGACGCATGACGACTGCACGTGCTCCGAAGAACGGAAACAGTTCTGACTGGTAAATGTGAATGGTCACCTACAAACCACACAGTACCAAACGCGCTTTATCATACATATTTATAGCTATCATCACTTTATTGTCAAAGGAAAACAATGAAATGAAATTATTTATTGTGAATTGCTGCCGAAGCAATTCACAAAAAATAATAATAACCAGTCGCTATTTTTCGAAAATAGATATTTCTATTTTACCAGTAAGACAAGACTATAGTCTTGTCTTACTGGTAGTATCCTATTAAACGATTCAACTAGAAATGATTTATGCCGCTTCTTAAGAGACAGTTCAAGAAATATATGCTGTTCCTTTGCAAACATTCAGTAAATGAAAAGCAAAGAACAGCCAAACTTGAAACAATAACTTATGAATCACAAAGTATTGTCAGTATGTGGTTTATACGCTATACCATCGAAATCCTCGTGATTGGCACATTTTTGAGGCATTAAATATTTTACCACCTTTTATTTTACCGAGTTCAAAAATTTGCTGAAGCTACTAAGTGTGTGCAAAAACAAAAAAAATGTACGAGCAAAATGAGATTTAAAATAAGGTTTATTGGTTACGTATTTAAAAGAATACAATATAGAGGCACCTGTGATAGAGGTATAAAATTTACAATGCATGTATATACGGTTGATGTTGCTGCGAACGCAAATACCTATCTAGAAGTTCATGTTAATAAACAAAGTGACAGAGCAAAAAATAATATTAAATAAAGTTACAGCACTAAACAAATAACTTCTCACAGTAAAATAATGCATGTCATCAAGCGACACAGAAATAAAAATACAATTTCACAATATATTATCCGTAAAAGGGTCTACATTTTAATTTAAAACTTTATATTTTATAACAATATGTTTACATTTAAACTTGAAGCATGCACAATTTTAACCAATTTTAATTCTAAATCGACGCCTTCCAAAATTGTGTGAATCAAGCACAATTTATTTTAGAATTTACGGTAAAATAAAAGGTTGATATTCGGTAGATGGGCAAAGTAAATGGACGCCAGCAGCACATTTGTATGAGACAAACGTGACGTGAATGTAAGCACGTAGCGAAAGCATAGTTGAGGTCGTATTTGTAAAAAAATATTTGCGCTGACAAATTGCTAAACTGCCTTTGCCTGGTAAAAATCGCCTTCCGCGATAAGCTCATTGTACTTTAATTCAACAATTCCTTCAAATGTTTATATTGGTATACAATAAAGTATAAAATAAATTAACCTTTTCGCTGTCCGGCGCGAGACACAATAGAAAATCAATTGTTATGAATCATATATGATACACGGGACAAGTATACACGGGAAGCTAGTTAGATTGTTGCTTGATACTGAGTGTTCAAAAACAGCTTATTATGTAAAGATAAATTGTGTTGCGATAATTATACAAAAACAAGGTTAGAAACGTATTAGGTAAAGTTGAGTAACTAGACATTTTCAAATATTACGTCACAACGTTGCGAAAATATCTAGTACCGGTAATGTCATATAGATAGATAGATAGATAGATAGATAACAACTTTATTGCGCAAATACAATTGTTACAAATTATGTACAGATATCTTAAATTTACAAAAATAAAAATAGTAAATGCACAAGGGCGGCCTTATCGCAAAATGCGATTTCTTACAGGCAACCTTAGGATGGACAGACTGGAAAGGATAGGTTTGATGGTGTAGTTATCAAATATATGTGGAATCTTATAGTTATTTGAATGCAATGTACATACATATGTAGATACCTATATATATTTGTATAAATACATATACAAAAAACATAAAGTATACATACAAAATAATACATATATACATACTAACGATACATAATTATAATACATACATATATATATATATATATATATAATTCCATTATAAAACATATACTTATATACATAATTATAGATAACAGATTAAAGTGACAAATAGTGCTTATTTAATGCATTTTTAAATATATTGAGTGATTTAGCTTGCCTAACTTCAACCGGAAGCGCATTCCACAAACGTACAGCTTGAACAGCAAAGGATTTGTCGTAGAAGTTTGTGGAATGGGTTGGCATCTGCAGTCTCAGATCCACCGACGACCTCAAGGTCCTTGAATGTGTGTCATGGAGGAACTTAAAACGTTCTTTGAGATATGTAGGGGAAATTGGATTAAATAACACATTGTACAGTAACATAAGAATATGGGTATTCCGGCGAAGACGAATTGGGAGCCACTTGAGCCTAGATCGAAATTCAGATACATGATCATATTTGCGTAAACCAAAAATGAATCTTATACAGAAATTTTGGAGACGCTCAAGTTTATCAAGTTGGTCCTCATTAAGATCAGGATAGCTGACATCGGCATAATCGAGTATTGGGAGAAGCAAGGATTGTGCAAGCGCAATCTTGGTGGATGTGGGAAGAAAGTTCCGCAGCCTACGCAACGATCCTGCTGAGGCAAACAGTTTGCGACTTGTTTCCTGTATTTGAATTCCCCATGATAAAGTTTTATCCAGATAAATACCTAGGTTTTTTACACTATCTGAGATTCTTAAGATTTTACCGTCGAACTCAATCTGAGGCAGCTGCGGCCAGTTTACCTTGGAAATTATCCTGGAACTGCCGATCAGAATAACTTGAGTTTTTGACGGGTTCACCTTTAGGCCATACTTTCTGCTCCACGTACAAATTTGCGCCAGATCCAAGTTTATGTTAGTAAACGCCTCTGAAATCGTCCCAAGTGGTGCCTGTGAATATATCTGTAAATCATCTGCATAAAGGTGGTAGGACGAAAGTAAGTTTTTGGAGATAGAATTTATGAAAATTGCGAAAAGTAATGGTGATAGCACTCCACCCTGCGGTACACCGACAGATGTATTACACTATGAGGAGTACGACTCATCAACGCGTATACGCTGTCGGCGTCCAAACAGATAACTACGAAACCAGTCATATACCGCTAAGGGAATTTAGTAGCGGTTTATCAAACTCTTCATGGATATTAACGGGTAGTATATTAAATCCTGCACATCCACATGCTCCGATCTTGTATAGTATCTACCTGTCGCGCAACGTCGGAAGCAAAATACCGACAAGCTCTGCAACTCTACCAAGCGAATGGAACTTTACTAAGGATAAGATAAACATTATCCTAGCAGCACTTTATAATTTAACGATTAATAAATAACTATAAATAACATAAGTAACCAGTGGCGTAGGAAGAGGGGGGGGCACCCTTTTTGGGGTGCCAGCCATCCAAAAAAGGGGTGACACCTAAAACTCAACTTTAAGAACAATGTAAATGTAATTGTGTTAGTGTTAGGTGTCGACTAAAAAATAAAAGGTCATCCACCAACTACCGCCCCGGCTGCTACCCAAGCTAGCTACGCCACTGTAAGTAACAAGTACGTAATTAATTATACACATAGGAATGTTTCATAATATCCAGTATGGGGGACGCAGCATCGTCCAACCAGCCCAGATGATCATGCCTCATGAGCCACGGACCGACAATTAATGTCGAGAACTTGTATAATTACCGTAAGTCATGTGCAACCTTGCTTTGCGCGTTTTAGTATCTGACATTACGTCTTTGTAGTTCGATGCCATTCGATGTTACGAGTAGTATCTTTGCTATAGGAGGCACCAGGATAAACACAATCAAATCGATCAGCGTCTAAAAACCGTTGCACTGCAGATGAAAGAAGAAAGATATCTCTACCGGCAGGAGTTGGATTACGTGGACTTTAAAACCATAGGATTGATGTCAAATAAAGATGAAGAGTCTGACAAGTGAGATCCTCTACTATCAAGATTGAAATCCAACTGCTTGCCGATCTTTCCACATTATGTGAGAAACACAGTGAACACACCCTTAATGCGAACGGCGGTATTCTTTACTTTGCTTTGTGATGACGTCACGCGAGTCTACGAGGATCTATTGTGACATGTGTAGTGCAGTTGGGATGTAGTCGAAGAAAGGAAGCATTATTTGAGCATATCTTTTCAATAGCAAGCAAAGTTAAGACAGCGCCGTATTTCAAAATGTTACTACTAAGAAGTCATGGAAGCTTTTGCGGCTCAGACTCGTAGTCCGTAAACGGTGACCGGAGATCATTACTCACTCACCAATGTGAGCATCTATGGGTCTTCGTTTCCTTTGACCAATCCTTTGCCAGAACCAACCAAAGCAATCATGGCTGGTTATCAGTTAGGACCGCTGAAAGATGAGATCGCCGTGATGCCCTTCCAGCTCACTACAAAGCTTAAGAAAAATTCTAATAAGTGACAATATCATCTGCTTAATACTCCAAGACGCATAAATCCTAAGCACCAATGTACTAAACTTTTGGCAAATTTATAAAACCACTAGCTGACCCGTCAGACGTTGTCCTGTCTTAACGATGAGTATTGAATCGTTGCCAAAATTAATGATATTAAAAACGTTTCCCAGTCCCACCGGAAGCATCTAATAAAAAAAATCCGCCAATTCCATCGTTCACTACTTTCATTAGCATTTTGTATGCATATTTTTGTTGCTCTTTAAAAGGGGTACGTTTCTTAGAACAGTTTCTTTTAAGGCCTCGAAATCGTATTGGGTTTCGCGTCTCAACTCTTGATTAAATGCGTCGTGCATCGGGCGATTGGGCGCTGTCATTCCTAATTGTTTTAATCCTTTGTTGGTAAGCATCAAGCACATGTCATCAATTAAAATTAATGCTTCATTGTACATTTCTTCGTTAATTTGCAAATTTGCATTTGATATTCTAGGACGATTCTGATGTAATATATCTTCGGTCATGTCATCTTTATATTTTTTCCATAAATCAATCGGTGTTGACGGAAAGCATGTAGATAAAATTATGGAAAACAATGTTCGTATTTGTTTAGCATCTGACGAAATTACAATATCTTCAAGAGTGTGGTCCCAATGACTGCCATTCTCCAGCAATCCCAAACGTTGACAGGCTTCTCTGTATGTGCCGCACAATACACCATTAACAGTTCGCAGATGTTTAAAATGATGTTGGGCCACGAACATTGACTAACAGTAAACGCAAATAAAAACAATCGTCTTGGCTGGGATGAACTGTGTAAAGACGTCCTAGTGCATCGGTGGAAAATACTTGGGGTTAATCTGGCACTGGTTATCCTTGTTTCCGTCGCTGAAACTTCTATATAGATTGATTCCAGGTATAATATTGTGGCGTTTCGGAATAAAGCAGTCTTCTAGCAAAGTCATCACTCTGGCACATTTCAAAGAAGCTGGTCAATGTCGTGGATGGCGGCCTCTCAAGTCGTTGTAATACGTTTTCCGTTGTAAAGTTCATTTTTTTACCATTATCTAGATGCACGGCCAAGTGAACAACAGTGGGGTGTCTTTCATGTATTAGAAACGAAAAAATATGCCACATCGCCTCGTTACTACTGACATAGCGCCCCATTTGAAAATGAGTGATCTCCTCGCTTGAATTTTCAGCTGAAACTCTGAACACAGCCATGTCACTACCTTTGTTTACGTACTTGCAGACATAGTTTATCGATTTTACGGAATGGCAATATTTAACATTTATGAGTGCTTTGAATGTTTTAGAGAGTAGCGGAGAAAACGGAATAACCCAACGATTATCAACTGGATATGGATCGTCGACGATAAAGTCCATCAGCTCCACTAATAGTTTCTACTATTAATTGTTTTGGAAAGCGTTTTGAACATTTTCTATCAACCATACACGGAGCATTTGGATTTAATATTCCACTGGGACCATGAATCATATTTTTTGTAACAAACCAAATGAGGATGTGTACATGTGGCAATCCGCGATTTTGCCTCTCGACTGAATATATCCAATAGCGCGTCTCGCCGAATACGCGATGCGTAATAATGAAGTCCATGAGTGATTTTAACTTTCTTTTGAACACCCTTGCGGTAATATCGTGGTGATCAGTAGGTGATTGGCCAAGAAATAATTACTGTCGAATTTCTGTCCACTATGGATTGCATGTGAACGTTATGAACAAATCTGGTGTGCCATAATGACGTACATACGACATGGCATCCTGAGCGTGTTCATGCATATGTCGCGGATTTCCGACGTATGTATGTTGCTGGGAAAATAGTTGTTCTACCTACATTCTGCACATTTCCATCAGCATTGATGGCATCCCGTAGATGTAGTTTTGCCTGGGTCAACCTGATAAATGTCAATCGCACAGTTTCAACTTTCACGTACATATCCACAGCACATTGGTGGAAGAGACGCCGAAATTTTAAGATTATGATTGTCCTCATTTTCCCAAACCATCAGTCTGTATGAATAATAATTCATTGAACTAACTTTTTTGTTAGTTTCGGAACCTGTAACTAAATTTATCATCTTCATTGAAAAATGATATCCATCTTCACCTTGACAAAATAAGAAAGGATATTGTAGCGCATCATATGATCGATGGGTTTCGGACACACGCTGCAGTTGATTGCCACGCCGATGTAAAACAATATCTCAGTTTTCTAAATTTTCACCCACGATGACAATAGCGACTTCGTCAATTGTTGGCGCATTAAAGCGTATCACGTGTTGTCGGAAATTCAACTGTAAATCAAAGAAAACTATTTTATTCTTCTTTATAACCGAGTATATTACTTGTTATGTTAGTAACGTTCATGTTAGTCTATCCAAACTTTTAATATTAGGCGAAAATATTTTACATGTATTTTTTATCAATACAATAACTACGATATATTTGCAGCACACATTCTATCAATTCTATGTCAAATGTCATAATGTGGCATTAAAAAAATTTACATCGTTCAAAGAGGTTAGATGAGAAATAATATTATATGATGGTTAAGTATTCTTAACTTTTCAATTTTTTATATTTTTCCTCCATAAGAACTTTTTCCTGACAATAAGGAACACATAAAAAAAAGAATCATCCAATTTGGTGCAGTCGTTCTGAAGTTATGCGCGTACATACATTTCGGCGATTCATTTTTATTTATAAAACCATATAAAACCGACATCAAGTTACAACATCATCAACACCTCTTATATTGAATTTTGACGATATCAGTCCGTTAAGTTAATCTACGGGCTATAACGTAATTCACATCGCGTAGACCTTCCTGTCAAATTAAAACAGTATTAGAAAGAGGGTGTTGACACAACGTGTCCCGGCTCAAGTAGACTTGTTGTTCCACTAATTTTATTAAAGTTTTACTGCACTGTAAGATGAAGATAACTCGTGATTATGGGCTGTAAACTAATGTTTTAGTAATTTTGTGTATTCATATACAGTCACTTCTGTAACATATATTTCCACCATAGTTATGAACATGGTCGCGAGTTGCCTACATTATAAGAGGTATGTAAGTGGATGCTCCTGTTACACAATATTCACACTGGAAGGCTACTACAGAAGTTAAATTGGTAACTGCATTAATTATTTAAGTATTATGTATGTTCCTAATTACTATTTACAAGTAATTAATTACAATGTGAAACAGTTGCAGCTCCTTACAAAAACAAAATATGTAACATAACACTGGCGATTAAAAAGAGTGGCCACGAGTTTTATTGCCCGTTCTTTCTCGTGGTTCTACCTATTGCTTTGCGAATGGGCAGTAAATGTAAATGTAGAAGCATTAAGTAATGTACATTAAAATTTGACGTTCATAAGCGTCACCTTGTGACCTAGATGAATAAATGATTTTGACTTTGACTTTGACTTTGGGTGATATTAAAAGTCCCGGCTCAAGTAGACTTGTTATTGCTCCTGTGGTAACGTCAGCTGTCTCGCCCCTGACCCATGTTAGGACTAGGTGTCCTTGTGAATAAACCGAAACAACAAGTGGCTTTGAAATTTTGTCGCACTAATCAGTATTGGAAATATAAGATAGTGTATTTCCGAGGCAATAGTAGCGGTTTTTACGATCCGCTAAAAGTTCAGTCCGATTAAAAGAATTGCGAAATATTGTAGATAGAATATGAATATGTAGATTTCCCTTTTTTATTCCCTTTACTGGTTGAGCCTTGCTGATTATCTGCATGAATGGGCCATGTCGAACGAAGAAGTACCATCCTCTAACATAATAATTATTCGTTATGTAACATTCTATTTACGGCGAATGAAACTGCCAGCGGCCCCATCCCCTTTATCTTTTTTTTCATCCTCTTCTTATTCGGTTTGCTATCCAGATCGGCAATGCACTTGTGACTTCTCTGAAGTTACGGATGTCCATGGGCAGCAATAATCGTCCCTTAATTCCATGAAAATATTACAAGAATCCTAGAACTATTTTATTTGCCTATTGCCTTTGTTACTTATCGTTTGTCCTGTAACTCAGAATGCACGTTTACTCGTCAGACTCGATTGTCGTGAAGATCTTCGATAAACGTTTTGAGGAGTAAGCCATACAGTAACGCTGACTCTTTGGGTTGCGGCGATCAGACGCTCTGTCAGTTGTTTAATCTAAAAGCTAGTATCCTCTCAGGTCTGGTTAGTCCCAGGCTCTACGGCGAAATACTTGGATGCTACCGGGATAACACGCGGTGATAATTATTGGTAACCGTTTATGAAAAATAATAATGTGTAAAATTTTAGTACAGTCTTCAATATTTTTGTGATCTAAATAAGCATGGTAATTAACAGCCATTAGTACTCAACTTCGTGATGTAACGGGTTAGGTCACAGTATCTTGTTTTAATTATATTTTTTTGTGTATTTAGCTTTTAATTCCATCTATATAAATATTGTAAAGCTGATGAGTATGTTTGTTTTAATTTGAATATTTATTTTTGTGTTGGATATCCCTTTGATCGAGAAAACCTATAGGCTATATAGGCATTAGGTACGCTATAAGCCAGGGCTCAGTTTGATAAAGAGTTTGTATAATAAACCAGGTTACTTGGAAGAAATTGCTTCCGGCGATAATATATTGATACTTTTCTCATCTATTTGGTCTTTGTACCGTATTGTCTACTACAAAAATTACACCATTCTCTCTTTATAATTTACAGGTTTAAAACTTTAAATGTTTTAATAGAATAAAACTTCGAAATAATTATTCATCAAGATTTTGATTCTACTTGAACCGCAGGAATATCACCTTATTAATACCTTACTACCTTAATTCTTCTTCATCATCATCAGCCCTGTGTGCGTACTGTCCCACTGCTCGGGGTCGGATCTCTTCTCACTAAGAGAAGGGTAAGGCCATAGTCCATCACTCTGGACAAGTGCGGGTTGGCAGACTTCACATGTCTTTCGAGAACATTATGTTTCCATTCACCGTTGAGCATGCGATAATTATCAATTTAATACACACGTTAACTCCGAAAAATCATTGGTATGCGCCGTGGACTTGAACCCCCAAGATCCTCTGCGCAGCATTTTTCTTCTTAAATTTAAATAAATCCCATTTTGACCTTCATAAGTGTTAGTTTATTTAGGCCCTGAAACTTGCATTAAGCATATTATTTGCCTGACACTTGGCAATCTAAGTAAAAGTATAATATTAGAGGTCATGAGGCCAATGTCACCACAAGTCCATTGTAAAGTTTGTTAAGAAGATTGAGCATCTGTCAAACATTTGAACAAGGGCAATCACCTTCTTAAATTTATTTAAAGCAACTGGCACTAGGACTTTTAGCATCGTTTTAATGTTGGCAGCGATAACCTAGTTGCTACGCAAAATGAGAGAAAACATCGTAAGGAAGCCTGCATGTTTGAGTACTCCATAATATTATAGAAAGGTATGTGAAGTTTGCCAATCCACACTTGTCTTGGCCAGCGTGGTTGACAGTGGCCTTACCCGTGCCCAGCAGTAGGACAGTATTAGACTGATGATAATAATAATAATTTTAATGTTTTTAAAATCCCTCATTTTTTTGCAAACATGCAATCAACGTGTACAGATAATACCAAGCCCAGACAAAGTATTTGTAGGAAAATTTCTCTCGTCTAATTTATTACTTACTGTTTGAAATAGAAATGTTGTTTATGATAAGTTCAATCGATTATATCAGTTTAGTAGCGTGGTAGCATGTTACTTTGTCGATTGTAAATTTCTGACTATATTCACACCATGAACTGTCAAATCATTCACTTTCATTCATTGTCGGATCCGGAAAAAAATTGTCTTGCGCTCGCGTCGTTTGTCTTTCACGCGTTTTGGAATTAATTATATTGGCTAACAACCTCGCAACCGTCGCTATATAAATTCGTCCGACAAGGTTGTGAGCGATTGACAAAAAGTAAAATTAACACGGTGTTGTCCTCCTGAAATATCGCCATTTAAAAGCACATGGGTGCTTCGCGAATCGTAGTGGTATTGCGTGGACCTGAACTGTAAATTCTTGCATCTGCAGCCCCTTGAACATTACCGGCAAGAATTGTGATAAAATTGTGAACTGTTGAACCCTTGTGAAACTTGTGTGAATCCGTCCGTGTGTATCCTGCCCGAAAACATCGTTGGAGGACTGGCTGAGTAACTATAACGATTTGCTTGTCATTTTGGCCAAAATTATGAGTGTAAACTTATAGGTCTACTCCGGAACATCACAGGAAGATATCAGGTAAATTTGCACATGTACCTATTAGTTTGAATTCACCGCTGTGAAAACACAGTACATATATGTCAGAGATTTGTTGTGGCTACAAGGACTGATGAATATAATCACGCTTCCACTATCGTCTGCAAACAATTCCAGCCCTCCTAGCCAGATTCTGATCACTTACTATTTTTATCGTAAAATTAGTTGGAACGGAGTTATTCCTAAAAAAACTATATTTGAGGACCATTTTTCCAATATGGCAACCCGAGCGGCAGAGATACGAGGTGGCAAAGTGAAAATTCGAAAAGAGCACGTCGAAATCTATAAAATCACTCATTTTCAAAACTGCCCTTTCCAGGTCCTTTTTGAGCACCAAATGACTGTACTAAAATGTGTATTTTAGTATTTTCTAATAGCATTAGGTACTTGTAAACAATAAAATCTTGATTTGTTTATTCATTAAGTATCCATTTGCATAAGGCAGCTATAGCCTGGTAGGAAGACATAAACTTTCAATTTCAAACTCAGTGCGCACACAGCTGACTTTTCGAAGTTTAGTGCGTATTCAATGCTTGTGGTACGGGGGAGGAAATCATCGTGGGAAACCTGCATGTCTAAGAATCCTCCATAATAATCTTATAAGAAATATGAGCCCTCCGCATAATGAGAATAGCTCTGCACTCGGAAGTTGAACAGATTGTAAACAAGGATGATAATTGATTTGTATTCTTATCGTATGACTACTTCTGCTGATTCGCTATGAAAGCAGACACCGTCATTGTAGTCGAAATATTAAGCTCTTGTTGTCTGAGTTATGTATTTATATTTTGTTTATCATTGCAGTTGTATTTCTCACTCCGTGAAGTTATATTACAATACAAAGCAATAAACGTACAAAATGCCTTAACACAACTATTTATACTTTACAAACTTTAATGTACATCCAAATTCTCTATACAAAAATTTCCAGTATTCTAGATAAGAAGAGACGTAAGAGGAATAAATAATAAAAGTACTGGCCAGCTCTAATTCCGAGTTGAAAGTTTTATACTTTGTTTTTTAGAAGGTAAAACAGTTAAAGTCACGTCCAACCACCTTGCTAGTAACAATCTCAATTATTCCAAACCTTTATTGACATGGAGAGGATGGATGACGATAGACTGACAAAGAAGATATATAAGGCAAGTGTGAATGGAACAGGACAAAGGGGAAGACCTAGGCGGACGTTCTCTGACCAGATTGGAGACATCCTGAAAAAAGGACAAGTCAGAAGTACCCTTAACAGAAGAGCATGCATGAGAAACTTGATGGGAGTGAGTGAAGCAAGTGAGGTATGTCAGGATCGTTGCAAATGGCGTTCCGTAGTCTCTGCCTACCCCTCCGGGAAACAGGCGTGAGTCTATGTATGTATGTATGTATGTATGTATTGAATACTGGTGACTTTTAATTTATTCTTTGAAGGTAACACTGATTGCGAATTGTTTCTCTGTTATTCTGTAGTTGTGTTGTGGAACAGTTTTTGCTGTGATGCTCCAGAAAAGCGACGGAAACACGATTTTCTCATTTGACATATTAGGGCGTTGAATACTCTGAATAAATTGGGACGTGTTTCTCACGATCACTGCGTGTGTAAAAGACATGTAGCTCGAAAGAAAAATAAATAAAGTATTATAAAGGCCCATAAAAAAAATTTTAATCTCAGAAATAAAGTGAAGAAAAATTTGAATTAAAATAAAGAAAAGTACGACATCTTGCTTAGCGATTTTTAAAGAAAGCTTTCTTGAATTGTAGTACTTTTAGTATATAAAATGATAAATATATAAAAAAAACAGGTGCAGATCAGATGGGTACCATAACAGTAAATTCTAACTTAATGTCACTGACTATTGTTGCATTCTTTAATTCTGTATTCACTGAGGATTATAGCTAAACTTTGCTCAAAATAGTTTGCTGACGAATTTTGCGATATGTTATGACAGTGCAGTGGTTAGAACACAGGAAGTACAATATACCTATAAAAGCCAACCGAGGCTTACCATTTCGTTTGTTTTTTCGTATATATTGGTGTGGCCTTACTCAAAATGTAAAGCTCTTTTGAATTTAAGTTATTTTCCTTTATAAAATAAAATAAATACTGTTATGCAATATTTTTATGTCACATCATAGTTTTCAATAAGTTTCGTAATCAATACTGATTTTTCCTACCCATTTGGCAAGGTTAGCAGAAGGGTCAATATGAATAGATGAGTCTCGATGTAAAGGGCTGGTTCCAAATATTGAAAGAGGTCCAAAGATTGTCACATCAATTTTCTTCTGAAGTACACTCTGGGTAAGTAGAGTTTATTGCCGAAGATTTAGGCCCGAGTTCCTTACGTACGTACTAAATGTGTGAGATACATGAATGACATACTAGGATGGTGGTGGATATTGCTATAAATATTTTAACCGACGATTTACTATATACCTAGTTACGTTGTAGGAGGAGGAATTTATCTTTATTTTTCTATTATCGACATGTCTCAACTGCGCACATATAAAACTGCATGAATAATCGTTCAGTAATTTCTGAGTTTATTACGGACAGATTGTGTTTTATTGTGATATTGATTACATTGGCGACGATTTTGACTGATAAAATATAAATGGTTAAGTATGGATATACTATAAAATATTATAAAACATTTCAAAAAGAATATTATGTATTTAAAATTTCGTTTTATAAACTACATACGGGGCGTAAGGGACGGTGTACCGAAAACCGATACCAGTGATTCAGTACATGATACTGAGGCCATTAGCGGTCAAATTTTCTGGAATTTTTTTATAAATTTTCCGATTTTTCTTTTGCACTTTTTGCCATATAATGTATTGAAATAGTAACTTTAGTCGACCCGCATAAATATTTTTGTAAAATTCTAAGAATTAAACATGTACCTGGTACGTTTACTCTGACGTGACATATCGGCCGCAGCGCGCGGCCGCAACACAGTAAGCGCATCAGTACATCGAAATCACTACCGCTACTACCCGCCGCTGTAGGGCCGTAACAGCTGATAGTGCAAATTTGCGTGTTCCTATTTACATCGCAATTTTAGGTAAAAGTCGAGTTCTTAGATATTTTTTCGGAAAATTCGACCGCATAGGGTCTCAGTATAATGTACTGAATCACTGGTATCGGTTTTCGGTACACCGTCCCTTACACCCAGTAAGTATATTATTCTAAAGTTCGATGACTTGTAACAATCACTATTAGACTCATGTAGTTCTCATTAATGCCGTCGTGGGTCTAAGCCCAGCTTATTACAATATGCGATTGCGTAGCACAGGACGCCTTGCGTATTCGATAGTTCTGTTCGAAGCGGAAATCCATCAAACTGCCACAGGCAATACTTGCCATAATCGTTATAATCGTCGTACGCAGCTACGGTTAAGCGGTACGGAGCGGTTAAGCGGTACGGAGCGGTTTACCGGAATGGCCGTTACTTAGATAATACTTACTAATATTATAATAAATGTGTTTGTTTGTTTATTCCTTTTTCACGTCAAAATGCCTGAAACTAATTGATCAAATTATTTTAATATTAGTAGGTATTATCCAAGTATAATAACTGACGTTTACTGTAATAAAAACAGACTGCATCTCGGACACGTAGGTAGGATTAATCTATCTATAGGTTTTTTTTATTAAATTCTACCTCATACACAGAGCACCAGGCTGTACAAACAAAACTTGAATGGAAATGGGGGTAAAATTTACAACAGTAAGATTATAGTTTATTAAATTAAATATACACGTATTTGCTCATATGTATGAATAATTTTATCTTTTACCCTCGCGTGAAGGTGAGGATAGAAGCTGGTTGTATCATAAAGGCGAAACAATTTCTCTTTTATTTTAAACATAGCTCAAACTCTAAAAAGGTAGAAGAGCCTTGATGATTTCAGCATGAATGGGTCTCGACCAGAGAAACCTGCTCACAAGATATCAAGTTATAGTAACAGGTATCGATAAGTGACACGGTAAGAGGCCCCCATCCACTTTTCTCTTCATCCTCATTCAGTTCCTCACTTTTTTTTCCCATCTAGCCTGGCCACGCCCTTGTGGCTTCTCTGATGTTGCGGGTCTCTGTGTTCAGGCGTAGCAATAGCTCATTAAAAAGAAACTGACCCAATAATCTTGCTAAATTATAAGCAGCAAAACCATCAAAAATCGTTATGATAAGAGTTAACATAACATTGTAAATAAAAATACAAAGCGATAACAAACACCTAACTGACCTAACGTACGTTGTTTTACGATAAAATACCTAAGATATTGCTAAGTATAAGCATACGATTGATTTATCGATAGTTGGTAATATGATTATTATCTTCACGTAGTTTGTAAGGATAACTGTAATTTTCTGGTATCAACGGCGATATTTATTGCCTACCTAGTTGCAGCTCTCAATTAACTCCAGCAGAGCCCTCACCACCAGGGTATATGCGACTCATAAAAAATTTACCGCCCGCACATTAAAAACTATCGCAGTTTCTTCGACTTAGTTAAGTGGCGGAGTCACGCGAATTTACTATGTGGTTAGTCATGCGCGATACGACTGAGATCTGCGTAAGCAGACCCAGATGCTTTCCCCAACTTGGAAGATGGACGTGTAAAAACTGTGCCGCCGTGGCCGGAGATTGTTACCTACTCCCCAAAACTTGGAGCTGCAGTTGAGGAGAAGGCAGTCTTTCCTGCTCAACATTAGTAACGCGCAGAAAGAGATGGCGACCTTCCAGAGTCAAGCCATGATCTACAGAGACCATGGCTTGACTCTGGAATTGATGATGGAAAGGGCGAAATTAATAGCATATAGTATTTATACCAATCGAGCTGAGTATGATGCAATACGTCTGTTTATTGCCAATATTATTACAAGACAGTGTGCCGTAGGGAAATACACACATAAAAGACTAACAGCAGTCACTACATAGTAAGTGATGCCAACCATGTACCACTCTTGCATTGGTGACCAAGACAAACAACCTTTGGGAAGAGGAAAAGGCCATGAAGCTATTCTCGCCATTTTTCTTCTAAACTCCTTACTCTCATAGCTTTTTCCAGTAAAAAATATGTTTTAGTTGAGGTTCTGGCAACACAATTTACAATCCTAGTTATAATGTCCAACTATATTCTTAATATATAAAATCCTTGCGTTACTGACTGACTGACAGACACGCTACAGCCGAAACTATTGGGCGCAGGAAGCTGAAATTTGGCATGTATGTTCCTTGGGGACCGTAGGGTTGCACTAAGAAGGAATTTCGCGAAATTCTCACGGGATCGGCCAAAACGGGTAAATTAAAAAAAAAAGGCAGGCGTAGCTGCTGGCGTTCTCTAGTCATTTTATAAAAGTCGAGCAAACCAAGTCCCACGTCGCACAAAACTATTTAAATTAAAAATGCATTACGCTGCAGCATCCAAACCCTGTATACAACCAGTGACAAAATAAAAATATGCCACAGATCCGCAAAATGCGCGGTGACTTTTAATAACATGATTTTTTCTAACAGACAGCTTCAAACTACTACCTAACAGTTTATAGTAGAGAAAAATGTAAATTTACGGCAGATCAAGTCAGCCATCCAAACGAATATTACGGACGCCATTTTGTTTCGACAAGACAAAATACGTATAAATAAAGATAGGTTCCGTTTTATTAAAAAGAACTGCAACCGTATGACGCTACGCTGCACTGTTCTGTGGTTGACGATATTTCTCATAATTAACTTTTATACGTTATTAATATAATGTCATATACCTAATATAATGTTATATAACTTTCTTGTCGGACTATAAGTTTGCTGCAGTTGAAATGTATGAGATTTTCATTTGGCTGATTTTTACTGCTATAATATTCTATTCTACTTCATGTCTACGTTTGTACTTATATTAAAAGGATGTTTAATATCTTAGTAACGTGAATAAAATGATACAGGGTATAAAAAGACCCTTAACGAAAACTGAAATCCCATGTTGTACCAATCACTACGAACATTTTTTACTTCGGCACCATACCTGGGAAATTACTGGTTCAGGAGATATTGAGGCTCAAAGTTAGTATGGAATTTTTCTAATTAGGTACAAAATCGATGCATTTACCCCGCCAATATGTTCTTTAGATGCCCTATGACCCCGTGGATAAGTAGGTATTTCGAGCATTGCACGCGCGCTTTTAATTGCGGTTTAAAAATGTGAAAACTTAAAAAAAAAGTTCGTTTCCCAGGTTTTATTTTTGGTTAGTATGACTTGGCATGATGTCCACAGCGAGTAGGCTTCGACTTGGTGATGGGTCTTGTGACACCCCGTATGTACGTGCACTTGAATAGAGAAATCCCATTGAGGCATTTTCACTCAGAGCAAGATCCTTCGAGGCACATCATTGCGGCCAATTTGTCGACACATTTATGCACCCCAGTATAACTTAACTACTATACCTTAATACGAAATCTTGCCGAAACTACCAAAAACTATTATACAACCCGTTGGATTAGCATAAGGCAAGACAAGTGGGTCGTTGTTTACGGACATTATTATTGACTTATGTCCTCCGCTGTCACGCACAGTCACGCACAGCTTATGCTTCAAGATAAGCAGCTTATAAACTTCATTGGCTACAAGTCGGACGTTACTTCGTTATGGATTCTCCATAACGCACAATGACCGTTACTTTGATAGGTGATATGTACAGTGAGATATGCAATGCTACTATAAAAGAAGAGAGAGAAATTGTATGGTTATACAGAATTCTGTAATCTGAAATCTAAAATAAAATCATATCGGTCTGTACCGATATGATTTTATTTTAGATTTCAGATTTGGCCGTGTGTATTACCTAAGAACATCGGTAAAATTATATGCTACGCATTTCGTATATATTGATTTGATAAACTAAAAAATCTCTTACAATTTCATCGAAAATGAGGGCGAAAGACCAAAGCAATCAGCCTGAAACATTCGAACAAAGGAATGAACGGGCAAACCGATAGCCCGCATTCAATACCCCTTGAAATATTGAAGACGGATCTTCCCTAGGGGACGATTATTTGAATCAGATCGTGTTTCAGTGTATCGCGAGCATTTTTAGCTAACGTTATGCACACTGTCAATTTGAGAAGAACAATTTTTATTGGCATTGCCGAATGACATTGTTTCAGAGCAGGCAGTATAGAACATGTAGACATATAATTTCATAGCAATAGAGTTGAATTTCGCTTCACGCATAGCTTTTAAATATGCGGAAGGTGAACACGTATTGTACGATTTTCGAGTATGTAAACGAGTATTCTCAACGTTTTTATGAGCCGTGACAGATTGGAATAAATGTGTTGAAGCAATGGCAGTTTTTTACAACGCCTATAAAGAAGGACAAGAAATCCGAGAGAATACGGCCGGTTGGCGTAGCGGGAGTGTAAGCGACTGCTACGTCGAAGGTCGCGGGTTCGATTCCCGCTCAAGTCAAACATTTTGTGCATGAACATGGATGTCTGTCTTGGTCTGGGTGTTTCTATGTATAATATGTATGTATTTACAAAAAAAAAGTATATATGTATGTTTATCCATTATCTAGTACCCATAGTACAAGCTCTGCTTAGTTTGGGACTAGATGGTGTTGTGTGAATGTGGTAGAATATTATTATTATTATTATTTGGTGAACATTGACTGTTTCTTAGCTCTTGAGCTAGTTTAAACTACATAAACGGGCCAAAGCCAAGTTAATGTAGTGTGTGGTGAATTTTATATAGGGGGAATTGAGTTTTGTGATATGTTTTCATGTTCTTCGCATTGCATGAATTTTCTAACTATCCTACAGGTATTCAAGATTGCGGCTTTTTGAAGTGTGATAAATATTGAGTCCCTCAAGTTAATCAGTTTGAGGCTATGGTGTAGATGGTTCGGTATTACGCCTGTAGTGGAAACAACTATGGGTACAACATAAACTTTATCTTGTCTCCAAATTTTCGTAACTTCTTCTTTTAATTCGGCATATTTACTTATTTTCTCAGCTATAGTTTTTTGCAAATTATGTGTGTTAGGGATTGCGATATCTATAAGGTATGTGACTTTGTTTAGTTTATCCTGTAGAGTTATGTCTGGTCTATTATAGTGAATGGTCCTATCAGTGAGGATGGCGCGATCGTAGTAAAGTTTGTGTGTGGAATTTTCTAAAATGGTTTGTGGTGTGTATTTGTAATAAGGAGTATTTGTGTCTTGTATGAGTTTATGTTTGAGTGCTAATTGTTGATGGATGATGTTTGCCACCTGGTTATGTCTGTAAGTGTAGTCTGTCTGTGTGAGTGCGGTGCATGCTCCGGTTATATGCTGAATGGTCTCTGATTGGTTACGGCATTTACGGCATTTGTCATCAGTGACAGCGGTATCTTTGATGATATACTTTCTATAATTTCGCGTGTTTATAATTTGGTCTTGGATTGCAATGATAAATCCTTCGGTTTCCGGGAATAAATTGCCTATCTTGAGCCATTTATTGGATGCTGTTGTATCGATATGAGGTTGCTCTAGATCATGAGGATGTCGGCCATGTAGTACTTTCTTTTTCCATTCTTCTAATTTTTGCTTATGTGGATCATGAATGTTAGTGTTTTGTGTATATGTTTGATTATTCAAGTTGAGTGGTGTGTAGTTGTAATCATTTGTTACAATGGCCTTGTGGATTTTACTGGTATGAAATTTTGCGTGGAAAAACGTTTTTAAGTTGTTAATTTGTTTTTGCCAAAGGTGGTAAATGTCTATTAGGCCTCGCCCTCCATCTTGGCATTTGATGGTTAGCCTCTCTATTGCTGATTTAGGGTTTAGATTATTGTGTTTAGTGAGTGTAGTGCGTGTAACTCTCTCTATTTGTTGTATATCTGTCTTTGTCCATTTAATTACCATAAAAGAATACGTTAAGATAGGGATTGCGTAGGTATTCACTGCTTTTATTAAGTTCTTGCCTAAAAGTTGCGTCTTGCAAAGTGCATTTACTCTTGTCTTATATTCTACGGTTAGTGTTTGTTTAATGATTGTGTGATCAAGTCCTTTGAGTTGCCTGTATCCTAAATATTTATATAAATCTGTAGTTTCTAGTGCTGTGATTGATTCCGTTGTGTTAATGTCATAGTTGCCAGGTTTTATCTTGCCTCGTATTATGTGAACTGTTTTGCATTTATCTAGACCAAATTGCATATTTATGTCTTTACTAAACTCTGTCGTGGTTTGTATTAACTTTTTCATTTCTTTATCGGTCTTTGCATACAATTTAATGTCGTCCATATAAATGAGATGTGAGATAGTAACTTCTGCTGTGGTGTGTTTAAGAGAATATCCGGCCTGGCAACTATTTAATAGGTGAGAGAGAGGGTTGAGAGCAAGACAGAACCATAAGGGACTTAGAGAATCTCCTTGGTATATTCCTTTCTTTATGGATATTTCTCTGGTTGTGATGACTTTATCGCGGTAGTTTAAATTAAGTGTAGTTTTCCATTGGGCCATGATACATTGTAGGAAATTTATTAACTTAGTGTTTATTTTGTATATCTGTAAAATTTTTACTAACCATGAGTGCGGAATACTATCGAAGGCCTTTTTGTAATCGATGTAGGTGCAATGTAAGTTTCTACTTTTTGTGGCGGCATGTTTGTTTATTATTATTATTCCGTTTATTAAACATTTTTCTCATTGTCACATTTTATATACTTAATAAATATTACAATTAAAAATAAATTTAATTATATAAAATGGGACCACGGAGACCCACCGGCATCGGGCACAGGGACCAAGCTACCGGTGGTTAGGGCTCCAGAGAAAGGAACCTCCGTACGATGCGTGTCGTGTCCAGCAATACTGCCTTCTGTATAGAGGACTTGATCAAGCCGTCTAACGAGAGCCTCTTGAGGTGGTGGTCGAGGCTCTTGGCAATAAGGCCATTTACGGTCACGACTATCGGTACAATGATCGCCGAGTCTACATCCCACATGTCGACAATCTCGTGAGCCAGGTCCAAATACTTCATTTGTTTATCTTTTTCGGCTTTCACGAGATTCTCGTCATGGGGTATGGTGACGTCGATGATCATTGCAAGGCGCTCTAATCGGTCTATCACCACTATGTCCGGCTTGTTAGCCACAATAGTTCTGTCAGTAATGATAGACCGATCCCAATACAGAGTAGCACGACCATTTTCAAGAACTGGGTCGGGCACATACCTGTAGTACGGTATTTCAGAGTCGACAAGTTGGTACTTTAGGGCAAGTTGCTGGTGGACAATCCTGGCTACTTGGTTGTGTCTATGCAAATATTCGCCATTGGCAAGACGAGAACAACCGGATACTATATGTCTAAGCGATTCACCAGGCTGGTGACATGTCCGACATATGTCAACCGTCCAATCCCTCAGAATATACTTCCGGTAGTTGTTCGTCATGACAACTTCGTCCATAATTGCAAATACAAAACCTTCTGTTCCAGCGAAAAGATCGCCAAAACGCAGCCAGGATACCGACGCTGGGAAATCTACGTCGGGTCCATGTAAGGCCCGGTAAAATCGTCCATGCAGCTCTTTACCTTTCCATACTTCCCAGCGCTCCTCTACACCAAGTACGGCAGGTTTGCGCCAGTTCTCTTTGGCCAGACCCAGCGGGGTAAGCCCTCTGTCCACAGCGACCACATCTCGGTGCACACCCGCGTCGGTATGGAGAAAGTATTCTCTGAGATTGCACACCTCGCGATTGTGGAGGGTCTTGGCACTTAAGAAGCCTCAACCCCCACACTTCCGCGGGATGTACAATCTCATCACCGACGAACGCGGGTGATGCATCCGGTATGTCGTAAGTAGACAGCAAACTTTCCTATCCAAGGCGTCCAATTCTGTTTGAGTCCATCTGAGTATGCCGAAGGAGTACATTAAGACCGGCATGGCCCAACCGTTACAGGCACGCACCTTATTTCCGCCTGATAAAAAGCTTTTTAAGACTTTCTTCAGGCGGCCAAAGAAACGTGCCTGCAACGCCTGTTTCATGCCAGCGTCATCAATGCCTAATGCCTGCGCCATACCCAGATATTTGTAGGTTTCCGTTGCAGAGAGAGATCTAAGTTGTGTGAAATCTGAAAGCTCTATACCATCAGATTCCACACTCCTGCCTCGCTTTACATGCATGACCGCACATTTATCCACACCGAACTCCATTTTAATTGAATTACTAAAGCTTTCAGTTATCTTTAGTAACTCAGTTAATTGGAGGTTAGTGGGGGCAAATAATTTTAGGTCATCCATGAAAAGGAGGTGAGAAATAACCTGACCTCTAGTCTGCAACCGATAGCCTAGCCCTGAACTTTCGAGCAAAGTGCTCAGCGGGTTCAGTGCTAGGCAAAACCATAGTGGACTCAAACTGTCGCCTTGGAAAATACCCCACTTGATCTTTATAGGTACGCCATACCCGCAAGGCTGTCGACACCCTGGATAGTGAAGAACCGTACTCCACTGCCCCATACATGCCCTCAAGAGGGTGCATAGAGTTGCATCTATTTTGTACAACTCCAGCACCCTCAAAAGCCACGTATGAGGCACAGAGTCATAGGCCTTCTTATAGTCTATCCAGCATGTCGCCAGATTCTTTCGACTACGGCGCACCTGTTGGCTAATGGCTATGTCGATAAGGAGTAGCTCCTTAGTACCACGTGCCCGGCTTCTACATCCATTTTGAGATACAGATAAGATCTTATTTCCAAATATGTGTGATTCCAATTTTGTTCTCAAAATGGATGTAAAAACTTTATACACTGTAGGCAGGCAAGTTATTGGCCTATAGTTCGTAGGCTCCGTGGTACTACCAGACTTAAAGAGCAGGTGAGTTACGCCAGTTGTCATAAAACTTGGCAGCGATCCTGAGTCCAGAGATGACTGGAATTGGGATGCCAAGCGAACATGTGCACTGCGTAGCCATTTTAACCAGAAATTGTGCAACCCGTCCGGTCCTGCAGATTTCCAATTGGCTAACGGATGGACTGCACAATTTACATCCCCAGCGTCTATGGCTACAGGCTCCATGTGAGGTATTACCTCACATGATCGCTCAATATCCCTAATCCAGTCTTCCTCTGTATGGCTGATGGGAGTCGACCATAAGCTGCGCCAGAACGCAATCGTGTTCGCATCATCTGGTCGACGCCCATCATCCACACCTGGTTCAGATCGCTCCCAATTCCTATAAACCAACTTCTCATCTCTTTGGAATAAGCGATTTTGGGAATATCGGTCAACCCTCTTTTTATACCGCCTGATACGATTCGCCCACGCATAGATTTTCTGCTTCAGGAAGTCGATGCGTTCTGTGACCCGTGACGGATATTCTTGAGGACAAAGTCCTGTCCCCTTAAACGCCCGACTCACAAAACGCATCACTCTCGCGCGGGTATTGCCCGACCTGAAGCAGATTAGCTTGCCTATGAGTGCCCTGGTCTCAGCAATACGACGCTCAATTCTACGCTGCCAAGCCGGAACGGCATCTCGAGGAGCAATAGTAATACTGCTTTGTATTTTAATATTAGCTACTCGACACGCCACTACGGCTGCGCAGTATAGAATTGAGTGTGTATCACTAAGATTTTCACTAGTGTCTAGGTAAGTAGGCAATAGTGAATCCAGGGCACACACAAGCGCTATATTTTTTCTATGCGTGGGTAAACGTGGCAATCGGGGTCTACTTTCTAATGTAGCATACCGATATTCCCCAATGGCGCACTCCAAAGTACACTTTATCTTATCAATGCATTGGGTACTTACTTGTATATCCCTGTCTATCATTTCCTCACCTTCTTGTGCCCTGAGTGAGGCGTGCGCTATTGGAGCCTCATTGCGCGTGGAGGGTGTGATTTCAGCGATATCTCGCAAGTCTGAGCGTAGCCTCTCAAGTGCGTCGTCATACAACAGGTGACAGCGTTGAATGGCTCGCACTTGATCCGACAGTCGTTGTGCCCATACATTAACAGCCGGTTCCAAGCCCTGAAACAGAGGCAGTAAGCGGTCACGGTACGCCGTAAGGTTGGTTCCTCCCTCTGTAGCCACAAAATATGCCCGCATGACGTTCTCATTCATCGATTGAGTCCATCTCATGCGGCGCACATCACCACCGGCAGCGGGGGCCCTGTTCGAAACCGGTGGGACTCGGGGTCCCAAGCGTGACGGCGGCCGGCCTCTTCCCCGGCGGCGCGCTGGTGTAGGTGTCGTCGGTGGGGAAAAATACTCATCACTCGATGAGCTCGACGCCTCAGCAATAGCCGGCGCTGCTGACGCCGGCGGCTGCGAGGCGGAGCTGAGTGACGAGTCCGGGGGTCTTATTTGTGCCGCTGCTCTGGCTCTAGTCAACATTTTTCCTTACATGTATTCGTATTTAGTCTTGTATTTACTTTATTTGCATTGTTTACATTTTTGACATCTGATGTCATTTTGGTTTCTTGATATTTACTTTGTAGTGTTTTTCTTTTTGGTTTTTAAAGAAGTTTGTGATATTATTTATTTACACAATTGTGTTTGTCACGTATGTAATATAGTATATAGCCTCAGAATAAATAAAATAAATTAATACAAAATTTAGGTAAGAAAATTGTGTCTGTTGACTTTTAGTGTTGCCAGTTATTATTATTATTATGTCGTTTATTAAATATTCTTCTCACAGTCACATTTCACATACTTAATAAATTTCACACTAAGAACTAAATTAAATATATAAAATGGGACCACGGAGACCCACCGGTATCGGGCACAGGGACCAAGCTACCGGTGGTTAGGGCTCCAGAGAAAGGAACCTCCGTACGATGCGTGTCGTGTCCAGCAATACTGCCTTCTGTATAGAGGACTTGATCCAGCCGTCTAACGAGAGCCTCTTGAGGTGGTGGTCGAGGCTCTTGGCAATAAGACCATTTACGGTCACGACTATCGGTACAATGATCGCCGAGTCTACATCCCACATGTCGACAATCTCGTGAGCCAGGTCCAAATACTTCATTTGTTTATCTTTTTCGGCTTTCACGAGATTCTCGTCATGGGGTATGGTGACGTCGATGATCATTGCAAGGCGCTCTAATCGGTCTATCACCACTATGTCCGGCTTGTTAGCCACAATAGTTCTGTCAGTAATGATAGACCGATCCCAATACAGAGTAGCACGACCATTTTCAAGAACTGGGTCGGGCACATACCTGTAGTACGGTATTTCAGAGTCGACAAGTTGGTACTTTAAGGCAAGTTGCTGGTGGACAATCCTGGCTACTTGGTTGTGTCTATGCAAATATTCGCCGTTGGCAAGACGAGAACAACCGGATACTATATGTCTAAGCGATTCACCAGGCTGGTGACATGCCCGACATATGTCGACCGTCCCATCCCTTAGAATATATTTCCGGTAGTTGTTCGTCATGACAACTTCGTCCATAATCGCAAAGACAAAACCTTCTGTTTCGGCGAACAGATCGCCAAAACGCAGCCAGGACACCGACGCTGGGAAATCTACGTCGGGCCCATGCAAGGCCCGGTAAAAACGTCCATGCAGCTCTTTACCTTTCCATACTTCCCTGCGCTCCTCTACACCAAGTACGGCAGGTTTGCGCCAGTTTTCTTTAGCCAGACCCAGCGGAGTAAGCCCTCTGTCCACTGCGACCACATCTCGGTGCACACCCGCGTCGGCGTGGAGAAAGTATTCTCTGAGATTGCACACCTCGCGATTGTGGAGGGTCTTGGCACTCAAGAAGCCACGACCCCCACACTTGCGCGGGATGTACAATCTCATCACCGACGAACGCGGGTGATGCATCCGGTATGTCGTGAGTAGACATCGAACTTTCCTATCCAAGGCGTCCAATTCTGTTTGAGTCCATCTGAGTATGCCGAAGGAGTACATTAAGACGGGCATGGCCCAACCGTTACAGGCACGCACCTTATTTCCGCCCGATAAAAAGCTTTTTAAGACTTTCTTCAGGCGGCCAAAGAAACGTGCCTGCAACGCCTGTTTCATGCCAGCGTCATCAATGCCTAATGCCTGTGACATACCCAGATATTTGTAGGTTTCCGTTGCAGAGAGAGATCTAAGTTGTGTGAAATCTGAGAGCTCTATACTATCAGATTCCACACTCCTGCCTCGCTTTACATGCATGACCGCACATTTATACACACCGAACTCCATCTTAATTGAATTACTAAAGCATTCAGTTATCTTTAGTAACTCAGTTAATTGGAGGTCAGTGGGGGCAAATAGTTTGAGGTCATCCATGAAAAGGAGGTGAGAAATAACTTGACCTCTAGTCTGCAACCGATAGCCTAGCCCTGAACTCTCGAGCAAAGTGCTCAGCGGGTTCAGTGCTAGGCAAAACCAAAGTGGACTCAAACTGTCGCCTTGGAAAATACCCCGCTTGATCTTTACAGGTACGCCATACCCGCAAGGCTGTCGACATCCTGGATAGCGAAGCACCGTACTCCACTGCCCCATACATGCCCTCAAGAGGGCGCATAGAGTTGCATCTACTTTGTACAACTCCAGCACCCTCAAGAGCCACGTATGTGGCACAGAGTCATAGGCCTTCTTATAGTCTATCCAGCATGTCGCCAGATTCTTTCGACTACGGCGAACCTGTTGGCTAATGGCCATGTCGATAAGGAGTAGCTCCTTCGTACCACGTGCCCGGCTTCTACATCCATTTTGAGACTCAGATAAAATTTTATTATTGAATATATGTAATTCCAATTTTGTTCTCAAAATGGATGTAAAAACTTTATACACCGTCGGTAGGCAAGTAATCGGCCTATAGTTCGTAGGCTCCGTGGTACTACCAGATTTGTGGAGCAGGTGAGTAACGCCAGTTGTCATAAAACTTGGCAGCGATCCTGAATCCAGAGCTGACTGGAATTGGGATGCCAAGCGAGCATGTGCACTGCGTAGCCATTTTAACCAGAAATTGTGCAATCCGTCCGGTCCCGCCGATTTCCAATTGGCTAACGGACGGACTGCGCAATATACATCCATCGCATCAATGGCTACGGGCTCCATGGGTGATATTACCTCACATGATCGCTTAACATCCCCAATCCAGCCACCTTCTGTATGGCTGACTGGAGTCGACCATATGTTGCGCCAGAACGCAATCGTGTTCGCATCATTTGGTCGACACCCATCATCCACACTTGGTTCAGGTCGCTCCCAATTCCTATAAAACAACTTCTCGTCTCTTTGGAATGCGCGATTTTGGGAATATCGGTCAATCCTTTTTTTGTACCGCCTGATGCGATTCGCCCACGCATAGATTTTCTGCTTCAGGAAGTCGATGCGTTCTGTGACCCGAGACGTATATTCTTGAGGACAAAGTCCTGTCCCCTTAAACGCCCGACTCACAAAACGCATCATTCTCGGGCGGGTATTGCCCGACCTGAAGCAGATAAGCTTGCCTATGAGAGCCCTGGTCTCAGCAATACGACGCTCAATTCTACGCTGCCAAGCCGGGACGGCATCTCGAGGGCTAATAGTAATACTGTTTTGTATTTTAATATTAGCCACTCGACACGCCGCTACAGCCGCGCAGTATAGAATTGAGTGTGTATCACTAAGATTTTCACTAGTATCTATGTAAGTAGGCAATAGTAAATCCAGGGCACCCACAAGTGCCATATTTTTTCTATGCGTGGGTAAACGCGGCAGCCGGGGTCTGTTTTCTAATGTAGCATACCGATATTCCCCAATAACGCACTCCAAAGTACTCCTTATCTTATCTATGCATTGGGTACTTACTTGTGTATCCCTGTCTATCCCTTCCTCGCCTTCTTCTTGTGCCCTGAGTGAGGCGTGCGATATTGGAGCCTCATTGTGTGCGAGAGGTGGGTTTTCAGGGATACCTCGCAAGTCTGAGCGTAGCCTCTCAAGTGCATCGTCATCCAACAGGCGGCAGCGTTGAATGGCTCGCACTTGATCCGACAGTCGCTGTGCCGAAACATTAACAGCTGGTTCCAAGGCCTGAAACAGAGGCAGTAAGCGGTCACGGTACGCCGTAAGGTTGGTTCCTCCCTCTGTAGCCACAAAATATGCCCGCATGACGTTCTCATTCATCGATTGAGTCCATCTCATGCGGCGCACATCACCACCGGCAGCGGGGGCCCTGTCCGAAACTGGTGGGTCTCGGGGTCCCAAGCGTGACGGCGGCCGGCCTCTTCCCCGGCGGCGCGCTGGTGTTGGTGTCGTCGGCGGGGAAAAATACTCATCACTCGATGAGCTCGACGCCTCAGCTATGGCCGGCGCTGCTGGCGCCGGCGGCTGCGAGGCGGAGCTGAGTGACGAGTCCGGGGGTCTTAATTGTGCCGCTGCTCTGGCTCTGGTCAACATTTTTTCTTGGGTTTAATTGTATTGTTTACATTTACAATGTTTATGTTTTTGACGTCTGATGTCATCTTGCTTTATTGGTATTTTATATATTCTGTTTTCCTTTTTGGTTTTATAAAAAGTTTGCTCTGTTATTATTTATAGGTATACACAATATGGTTATTACTTAAATAGGTATACAGCCTCCGAAATAATAAAATAAATTAATACAAAATTTATCCAAGAAAATGATGTTTGTTGACGTTCAGTGTTGCCAGTTATTATTATTATTATTATTATAGCTGAACGAAATTGTGTTACCCGTTCTGTTTATTATCTATCTATAGATGCCTAACATAGATATAAACTGGAATAGATGTATATATTTTAATGAAATTTTTTAATACAGGGTGTCACAAGACCCATCACCAAGCCGAAGTCTACTCGTTGTGGACATCATGCCAAGTCTTACTAACCAAAAATAATACCTGGGGACGGATATTTTTTTAAGTTTTAAAATTTTAACCGCAATTAAAAGTGCGCGCGTGCAATGCTCGAAATACCTACTTATCCATAGGGTCATAGGGCATCCAAAGAACATATTGGTGGCGTAAATGCATCGATTTTGTACCTAATTAGAAAAATTCCATACAAACTTTGAGGCTCAATATCTCCTGAACCAGTAACTTCCCAGGTATAGTGCCGAAGTAAAAAATGTTCGAAGTGATTGGTAAAACATGGGATTTCAGTTTTCGTTAAGGGTCTTTTTACACCCCGTATATAACCTCCATATCACCGTCAATGGTGAAGGAAAACAACGTGAGGAAACCTGCATGTCTGAGAGTTCTCCATGTGTTCAGGTGCGATACAACAATAAATTCTGTGCACGTAACTTATGTGAAGCCTTTAATACCTTTGTGAGATTTAATCTGCGTATAAAAAAGAATTGTATAAATTATGTGTTAGATTCGGTAACTGCTATGGGCAAGGCACTAACAATAAAATTCTGTTTAAGGTTAAAATGGGTTAAATAGAAGAAGATGATAACAATTGCAATTTTGAAATTTTGGCGGCTAAAACTTAAAAGTTGGTTCTGAGTTAAGTGGGCCTTGGCCGACATTAAAATGATCGCAGCGTGCTGTGCGGGAAAAATAAATCTTTTTGCTTGCTAAGACCTGATATGGTTAGGGAAGTATTTTGTATTTTACCAAAAAATTACGATTGGTCACGATTCCTAATGGGCATATCAAAATGTAAACGCATGCTTTTTCGATTTTCATTTCGCCGGCAAAATGCAATTCCTACATAAACATAACAGATATAAAGAAGGTATTATTTTTATAGTGATAGATAGATAGATATAGAGGTGCATAGGGTTCCCACCAAGAACTTAGGGTCCCAAGCCAACCTCACATGCAAGTGGTGCACCTGCTGATCAACGGACGAGGCTCTGGCAAACAAAATATCCCGATAAGCGGCAATAGGCTCGCCACCTATTACGTGGGATCAAAACACTGGCGAAAAGTGGGCGTTTAATATGCCTCTGCCTACCCCTTCGGGGAAACAGGCGTGAGTCTATGTATGTATGTGTATGTATGTATTATTTTTATAATAGTACGAAAGATCTATTGAATTTTAGTGTCGATTTTAAACTTTCGTAATTTGTATACATCATACAAAATAAATTAGTGTCAAGGTATAAAATATACCTATTTGTTTCCGACGTGGTCGCGGAGAGACTGATGAGAGCTTAGCGCCGGTTTGTGAAAGTGCGCATTTAAGTTTGCAATGTACTTATACAGTTTAGTATTTCTGCTGTGCAAGTTCATATATCGGGCAAACTAAGTGTACAATCGCTGAAAGAGTTAAGGAACATATGATGTTATTATTATGTAGCTATCCATCATTACTTTTTAATATTTATGTTCCTGTGATAGCTTAGTGGAGATACCAACAGACTGCCGTGCAAAGGGGTTATATGAGGTTCGAATCCACGTCGCGCAACCGACTTTTTGAAGTTATGTGCGCATTCAATTGTAAATTATCGCTTGCCCCGTGCCTCTTTAACCTTGCCCCTTTAAGCCATCGGTCCCGGCTGTTATGAAGATTTTTGACAGTCGTTATATGGAGTCAGCACCTTGGAATAAACTGACACTAGTCTAAAGCATGGAATATAGCTATACCTTTGGTTTGCGGAGGTCAGACGGCAGTCGCTCTGTCCGTGGAAGAAAAGCTAATATTCTGCCAAATGTGGTTAGACTAGAAAGCGGATCTTCTGTTTAAAGGCTTAAGTCTTAGATACAATCGAGATAACGCTAGGACGTTGATGAGGCATTTTAGGCAATGCGTCACTGTACCTCATAAAAATAGAAAACGTCAAATTGATAAAACCAAAAATAGACTGCCATTAAAACTAGTGCCTATAATAGAAACAATCTAGATATATCTTCAAGAATTAGGTTATTAACTCCACTTTCATGTGTTATAATTAGTGTAATTACTTAGTGTTTGTTTAATAAAACCACTATTAATTTGCTAGTTATAGTAGGTACATCAAATATTGAAGGTATAGAGAGATTTTATTTCTAAGAATAAGTTTTAATATTGATGAGAATTATATTTGGTATTATATTCTTGTAATAATTAGTTGATAATGTGTTAAATTATTTGTATTTGCCTATTTGACATAACTGGATTGACTCCTAGGCGTCGTTTTCGTCAAGCGTGTAATCAGTAAAGGATATTGATAATAATTTTCTTTATATTAAGGCGGTATTTTGTAACGGACAATGGCAGATCTTCATAAATCAAAATTTCTGAAATTAAATTGAAGCGTACAGTAATAAAAAATATATCAAAAAATTCGGCGTAAGTAACAAAGTCAATAAATGATGCTATTTTTACTCGGGAAAGCCGGAAAAAGAAAATATCGGTGTTTTAATTTTAGTTAAGAATGAACAATGTAGGTATGTTTGAATTATCAAATGACATATTATGTCAGATTGACATCAAAACGCAGAAGTATTCTGCAGCATCTAACGGTCACAGCCAAGGAGCAAGTATACATGGAGTGATAGCTTTAAGCATAAACAAGAAACCTATCGTTATTTCTTTTTACTTGTATAAAATTTCATATGTGTAACCGAGACAGATGTATTGTATTTATTACCTCTTGAAATACTCATGTCGCAATTTTTTCAAAAGAAGAAATGACTGTCAATAGTGAATTAATCTTTTATTGGTATTGGTATATAATTCGGTATGTAGAGACAAGATAAGCATTTGATTAAGTAATATACCAGTAGTATATTATTTTACGAGCTTTTATTTAGAGTATAGTACTTAGGTGCCTACAAAGAAACAAATACTGTAAAAAGAGAGGTAATAATAAGATATGCTTGATCATATCTTATTATTACCTCTCTTTTTACAGTATTTAGGAAAGTAATTGAAAAAAGAGTCTAAATCGTCAAAATCATTTATTCATACCACAAAGTAATGCACACGATAACTTCCCGGCAGGTCTGATACTATATGTATTACCAAAATGGGATGTACATGGGCGGAAACAGTAAACATTTACGAACAATATTTTCATCCTGAGTTCCAGAAGTGCAAGCCATGTTCACTCTTGAAGCTTTATTATCGCTTCTAAAAATAAGGTTTCGTTATTTCGGACATTTCTGAAAATTACAACACAAATCTGTTTATGATATACCTACACACACACACACACACATATATATATATATATATATATATATATATATATATATATATATATATATATATATATATATATATATATATATATATGATTACTATAGCATATTTTAACAGTTGCAATGTTGGTATATATTGATTGATAAAAATATAAGTTAATAATAATAAAATAGAAGTACAAACCTCAGTATTAGATATCTGGTTAGTAAAAATAGGAGGCACAGCATAAGAATGCAAAACTTTTCTTTGAAATCCTTCTTGATAACAAGCAGACACAAAATCAAGTTAACAAAGTTTAGAAGAATTTGACTGTTGCCATTCTCCCTTTCTCATATTTCGGACCCAATTTAGTTTCAAACCTTCATTCTTCGGAAATCTACAAAAAATCACAATTAATAACCAATTATTCAAATTATAATCTTTCAGAAACTGGTTTTCTAACTGACAATTGTATTACAACACTATCCTCATATTTTTTATCGAAATATTTCTATTATATTTATTTCATTGTGACTATTGGAATACAAATATGTGTCAACGGTGGTCATTGTCTTTATCTTTAAGTATAAGCTTTACAAATATCATTGTAGAATTATTACGGCAGATATCTACAATTTTACTTATTATGACTTACCGGTGGTAAGATATTTTTTGACCATTTTCGGTCAATAGTCCCATTTGGTTTTTACATCCGACGGCATTACAAACTATGGTCATTTTTTAATGTTTAGACGAGGTCATATCTATAATTGTAATATTTTGTAGCAATTAAAATTGCAATTTATTTCGACACGGCTCTCACTACAGCTGGACGAACATCGACATGACATAACATTTTTCTTGGCATATGTCATTCAAGGCTGTATAAAAGCTCTATGGCTATCATACTCCAACATATGCAGTTTTGTAATTAAAGAGAAAAGAGATGCATATACGTTTTCTACTCATTTTGAAATGCTCCCTCCATGTATACTTGCTCCTTGGTCACAGCCAAAGGCAAAAGCAGAGCTGCAAATTTTAAATCAATTTTATGTGAAATCGATACAACATTAAAGGGATCCTGCCGTTTTGCCGAAAAGATTTTGACAAAATTTCATTACCCAAACAAATTTTAGCAACCTTTTTTTATACCATTGCAATATTTCGAATGATTTTAGTACGCATATTTTTATTTGGTCAAATTTTTACTTGGCAAAATATTACCAAGTATAATGTCGTTATGGCATTTGGTCTTTAATCAAATGATTTATTACAGCAAACAATCATCAGACATTAAACGTTTGGTGATATAGGTTTATTTATGGAAGTAGTTAGAGTATGTTAATTATTAAAAAAACGGTTAGGTTAGGTTAGAACTGTGACCTCCTACGCACGAGCCAAGCGAGCGAAGCGAGCGGTGCCGCGGTAGTGGCCGGCGAGTACCAGAAACGACTTGCATTAATAGAAAAAAGTGATTGTTTTTAGTAGGTTACCCAGAACTGAACTATTTAGATTAGGATAGTTATTGATTTTGCGTAAAAACGGTTATTCCAACTGAAATATTGACTAAATATAAATGTTAAAAGTACTAGTTGGTAAACAAGTTATAGTTTAAACATTTATTTCCCAAACATTGGGTTTGCGTTACAATTTTTTGTGAATAGATTTTTTGCTAAGTAATAATTTGGCAAATGAAATTATGCGAAAAAACTTTTGGGAAGTGAAAATTTGTCAAATTCCTTTCGGTCAAACAAGGGAGACTCAACATTAAAACGATGCTGTGACGTTTAGTTCCATTTTTATTTGATTTTAAAGTTGTTTTGCTTCTTGATATATAATGATGATTAAATAAATGCATTTTAATAATTATATTTTAAACCAAACCAACCCTATAAAGGTCGATCGTATCGATTACTTATTTAATAATCGATACGGATCAATAGCACTCACGTCTATTCCTGTCATACCATTGCCTATGGCAACAATCAAATAAAGTAGGTACCTAGTTCCTAATCAATTGGAATGCTTTTTATCATCATAAAATACTCCGGCTTTAACGAGACAAAGTAAAAAATTAAAAATCGTAGAGAAAAAAACAATTTGTTTTGTTCCTATGAAGTTTAAGGTCGCCACAACAAACCCAGACCTAATTCTGCCATTGTTCTTTCAGGCAGAATTTTCCAAATCGTTTAATAAGTGACGGAGTTCAGTATTAACAATCTTAAACATAGGCACATATAAACAAGTTATTAACCTCCCTTTGAAAATAGAAAGATCTAATTTAAAAAATACATGCTCACGCTTCACAAATTTATCCAAAGTTCGCTAAGGCGGCGCGAGTGGAATTCGTATTATAATAACAGAATAGGCACACAACAAGTAATACAACGTATATAGCAGGGGAGCCGGACTAGTGCCTCAAAATGTTTGTTACTGATTCGAAATTCTAGGCTGGACACCAAAGTGTTTTCAGACTGTTGTTTTAGAAAGATCCAGGCCCACTCCGAAAAATAACCCTAGATACGGCAATGTACGCTTCCCTGTCACTTTTGTACGACAAAAAATGTGAGCAAGACCCAAAAATAATTTGTTTGAAAATATCTGTTCAAACCACGCGTCATTTCCGGCTTGTAATGTCACCCAAATACAAAGAGATAAGCAAGGAATATAAAAGAGTGTACCAGCCACTATTGCGTAAATTCGCCCATTACCATTAAACATTCGGCTCTAGACACCGGCGAAGAAATTTGTTGTGAATTAGGTACTCAGCTGCCGTGTATTATAATTCCCTCGCGTGTCTTTAGAGACACGCAACACATTCGATTTAAAGTATCTATACATGTAGTACGCAGCAGGCATAATTTGTTTCTTACAGGCTTTGAGTTTTGTCAACGGTCCAAGTGCTTGTAGCTTAGCTACCAGCATATTTATGAAGAGTAGCTAGATATAAATAATTTTATAATGTGGTTATCATATGAAGGATAAGATTTTGATGATATGTTCTATGAGTAGGAATATCAAGCGTATAGCGAATGCGTCTGCTGATCGGAGGTCCCGTTTTTCTGATTTCTCAGTAGTAGCACGGCAATTGGCGATGTGCCCGGTAACGGCAATAGGCTTGCCCCTTATTACGTGGCACCTTAAAATTCATGGCAAAATGTGGGTGTAATATTACACCTCTGGCTACGAGGATACAGGTGTGAGTCTATAAGAAAAATAAGGTTAGGATAGAGCTCATGGAGACTTGATCATAAAATCAATTCCATAGCTCTTGCAATCTGCAGGATTGTAAAAAGACAATTTAACTAAAATTATACAATGAAATTTCATGAGATGCGGTGCTTCTATTGAAAACCTTACCGCCCAGAAAGCGACTTTGTTTTTTCATAGAAGATAGTTTGTTTTATGGATCAAATACTCGTGATATCTATACATATAATAAAATGGTAGGAAAGTCCAAACTGTACATTGAATATTTTTTTAAAAGCATACTTGGGGTGTGATCTACAATCGATACCGAAGCCAAAAATATAGTTTTTAGAATTTTTGTCTGTTTGTCTGTTTATCTGTTTGTCTGTCCAGGATAACTCAAAAAGTACTGCATGGATTTACTTAAAATTTGGCACGAATGACAACTTTAAAGCAGCGCCATCTATGAGAGTTCAAAAACATCAAGTTTTTGGATTTAACGCCCTTTTTGGATTCATATAATTTAAATTTGATCATGTTGGCGAAGTTAATAGTTGTTTTCAAAAGTCATAGATGGAGTTGTGCATTATCTTCTTAAAAATTGTATCGTTAATTCGTTTCAAAGATGAGCAAGACAATTAAAAAAATGTGTTTATGTAAATTTTAAACTGCTTCATCTATGTCTTATAAAATTCATCGAGTTTGTCTGTATGTAAATACAAACAGAACTCAAAAAGAACTGCATAGATTTATAACAAAAGTTAAACTCGAAAACGGTACGCTATTGCTGATATATCTAAAAGATAAGAGATGCTTATTTTTTACCGTACAGAATAAATAGTAATAGATTAAGTACAAAATAAATATTTTGGCCACATTGGTGTAATTATTGCTTCTTAATTAATATATATTCATGTCGCATATAAACTTTAGTGAGATGTGGAACTAGCTAGATTATTTTTTATATATTTTGATCCCAACAGCGTTGCTGAGGGCTTGGGAAATCCGCGTCAAACAACTCTCTTGGCATTTTTCAGGCTCTGTGAAGTCGACCAGTTTGGGAGGTCCCTTACGTATGACGAGATGCCTTCATATTACACGTATGACAAGCAAAAGGGTGTATTTAACCGACGTCGACGAGGAGGTGCTGTAGAAGGTTTTCCGGGAAGTTTCAAAGACACCGCTTTTTGTAGAGTTTATACCGTACACACAAATAATGAAGAATGCTATTTTTTGCGGTTGTTACTTCACACGGTTTGAGGCCCAACGTCTTTCGCCTTTCTGAGGACATTTGATGTCGTGGTGTATCCCACTTACCGCACAGCCTGCGTAGTACGTCACTTTCTCGACGGTGACCTAAACTGGGATGACACCCTCGCGGAGGCGAGCGTCAGTGACAGGGCGGCTGATACCCGCATGTAGTTTTGTGGTTCGTTCGTACGTTCAAGTACGTACAGTTCCCCGTGAGTGTTTGCTTCGCGATGACCATCAATAAGTCGCAGGGACTGACACTGAGGGCAGCGGGGTGTCGACCTCAGGACGAGTTGCTTCTCACACGGGCAGCTATACGTCGCTTGCTCCCGCGTCACCAGTCCTGACTCTTTTTACATTTTGACTGCGGAGAGCCAAACCACTAATGTTATTTAGCGAGAAGTCCCGTATTCATTATTTTCTCCACCTGCTTCAGTCACAATTTATTACGTAATACAGCAGAATCACCGTAAAGTCATTTATTCAAAGCAGGCTGAAAATCAGCACTTTTTGAAGGTCAATTTTACGACAGTCTCCCTCTATTATTGCACTTTCTGCAGATATGATATATAAAGAAGAAACGGGTAAATGAATGTTATTTTAAAAGGTATAATCGTAGGTATTTATTTAATAATTTGATGCTGTATAGCGTTCACGCAGACGACGTCGCGGGCAGCAGCTAGTGCATAATAAAAACAATAAGATATTATTATGAACTAGAGGACGCCAGCAGCTATGCCTGCATTTTTTTTAAATTTCCCGTTTTGGCCGATCCCGTGGGAATTTCGGGAAATCTCTTCTTAGTGCACGCTTACGGCACGGTAATATAATCTAACAGTATTGTAACTCGGCCGTCTTCGTGAGTTATATACCTACGAGACGCGCCGCATGCGAGCTGCGGCACGATCGCGGCTGTGGGTACCTTAGGCACAGTCCGCACAGTCTAATGGGTACTTTGCTCGAGGCGCGTAGGTATAACTCGAGTTTCGTGCGTTTGTATGGAGTTACAATACTGTTAGATATTATTACCGTGCTTACGGTCCCCAAGGAACATACATGCCAAATTTCAGCTTCCTGCGCCCAATAGTTTCGGCTGTAGCGTGTCGGTCAGTCAGTCAGTAACGCAAGGATTTTATATATTAAGATATGATCATCTTAGGATTAATAAATTCTATACCGCGTTCTTTCAAAACAAATACCGTGTCAGAATCAATTTTGCCTCCAGTATAGGATAAAACCAAAAACTAATAATATAAAGATTGGACCTTATAACCTGGGAGTCCGTTAGAAAAATATCAATGGCGGTTTTCCTTTCGGCACAAAAAGAATATTCTCACATTGGCTGTAATATTGCTAAGGGATAGTTCAGGGTAACCGTATTACTTCGGTTATCCTGAACTTCGGTTACCCTGAATGTCGTGACAGGAACTTTTTCAAAACACGTGATGAGGTTATATTTTTGTGGTCAAAGAAGATTATAGTAGGTATGTTCTCTTATATTCGTACTTATTCAAGTGAGGTAATTGGGTAAGATCTAGAAACTGCACACACGCTAAGATTGATTATGTGAGACCTACAAAAAGTAGTTACTTATTATAATATTTTAATCAGTAATAAATAACACAATTACATTGTACTAAATAGTACAAACCATCAGCTTAGTTGGAGTGGCTAACAAGAGTACTAGATGTTGCCTAATAATCGAGTCAAGTAGATAATTACGAGTATAATATTTGCGCACCCCATTATCACAGTTTATTTCTAAAATACAGAACAAAATGGAGCCGGAGGACTACCGTTTTCATGTCGTTGCCATAAGATAAGCAGCTTAGTGCTATGTTTATCAGAATCCAATGATTTATACAGTTTGGCTTCAGCAAAGCTATTACATACGCATGTTATGAACGAGGTACTTGTCAAGGGACAAATAAGTACCTATGCTTTTCGAGAGCTCCATTCTAGTACTTTACAATAATTATGTTAGCAAATACTTTTATGGTTCGGAAAGGATAAGGTTTAGAGGCAAATTTTACGACGATAATATACCGTTTGAAATATTAATGTATTTGAAAGAGAAGCAAGTAGTAAGTGTATTTGAAAGCTGTGCATCAATTAATATCAGTAGGTACAAAGTGGAATTATTTGGGTTGCCATGGACCTTTGTATTATTGCCCGATAATCACATGCCGTTAATGTTTCCTCCAATCTACAAGATCTTCGACCGCTGAGATAGTTATATCTTTTGTGAAACTACTCAAGAGTAAAAAGCAATAAATTAATAAAACTTTCTTCATGATCCAATGCAATATTGATTTTTGAAATGACGCAAGTCAAAGGCTGCATGACTTCACTCACACGGTAGCGCATAAGATTTTTTAGCAAAACCAAACATTGGGGCAAATATTTAGGTATTAATTCAACCTATCACTGTAGCACCGCAAGATATCGCAAAATACAATGATATTATGATCCCTTTTGAATTGTTCAAATTCCGTCAAATGTCTTCGGATGGAGTAAGGCAGCGCCGACATTTCAAAGATTTATGATTAATACGGTTTGCAAGGATTAGAATATTTAAAGGATTCACAGTAGGGAGGCAATCTGAGTTCATTTATTCTATGTTTGACGTTCGTACTAGCTATATTGATCTCGGTTGTATATTATTATAAGGTCTTAATATACGTTAGATCGTCGTCATGAAATATCGTCAATAAAAACACGTTTGGATCTTTTTTTTCACTGCGCCATTTTATACTAGCGCTATTACCTGTTGAAGATTGGAAGAATTACTAACCTATTGCACCACTTTCCTCCTTGATTACAGTAATAGATTTACAGGATGAATGCGATCATGCTCCTTGTTATTTGACACCTTGAGAGGTTTGATGTTTCGTGCATGTTACATTGTCCATGATTACAAGCAAACTTGTTTAGCGATGTAACACCTGTGTATGTAAAGAAGAAACATAATATCTATTGACACATCTTTAAGTTTCTTCCAAGTATAGATTGATAAAGTGGATTGAATCGAAATATTTTCTTAAATATAAGTACAAAATCAAAATGCTGAACCGCAAAAAATATTTGTGATATTTTTCGATTTATTTGTCTTTAAAGAATAGTTCTTTAAAGAATATTGTCGTAACTAAAACTCATCAGGTTACCTAAATGTATTACATAATAATATAATTAATAATTATATGTTCTAGTAAGTTATCTTGCAAAGTCGTTCTAATTCTCGCCCGAACTATCCACGCCGCGTCTTGCCCGTGCATTCAAGTCGTTCTAGGAAATGTTCTTTAGCATCTATTTTACTTGTCCCACATTGAAGAGGATTAGACACTGAATAGAAACTGTTCGGAGATATTCTCAAAGAACTTAATAAGAGCTAAATAAAGTTGAATATTAATGCATCCGTTCTACGTAAAATTAGAGCTGGAGAGCATGGATAACAACCTACTACGTTGTTGAGGTCATAAAGTCGGCGGTGGCAACTAAGCTGGTTTCCCATGGTGTGCCATATTATAAACCAACCCACACAACACATCAAGGGATCTCGTACGTGATTAGCGGAGACAGGTCCGTAGCGGTGCGTCGCCATCACTGCGAGTTCGACAAAAGGTGCAGTGCCAGCAGTGCAGTGTTTTCAACTTTGTATTTTGAAACAAGCAAATTGCTTCAAATATCAATACTTACACGACGCACACAGTTAGTTTCTCCATGCACGGGGCGCGGCAATCCGCAACATCGCGCAGCATGGTAAGGTGACTGATAACATTACTTATTAGAAAACCGTGCACTTACTTATATTACATTAACGAGAGGATGTTTTACCTGCGTCTGCTAGCAAATTACAGAACATTATTAATACTCAGAAATGACTTCCTTGTACAGAAGTACTTTAGTACCAAGAGGAATGTTATTCGAGCAAAACATTTCAACAAGTGTGTAAGGATTTTCTAAGAAATAACATACATTGCCTTTGACTTCGCTACAGTAGTTCAACTCTAAGATAGCCTTTGTCATACAAAAATTTGAATCATTTTCAAAGGTCAATTGAAATCCGAATAATGTGATTAGCACGGACCATCTTGCTTGGCTTAAAAACATGAATAAATATCTATTACATAAGTACATTTAGTACATATGTTAAATTGTATAAATTTATCTTTGACACTTTCGCTAATTGTATTTCGAGTGTTCTGATCTAGGTTTATGTCTATCTTTTTTTATCAATTTCTATCCTAATAAAGCGACGGACTTCGTTTAATTTGTAACATCTTCTGCCAAATTATAACAATGTTCATCAAACTGTGTAAGATTAGATATCACCCTTGTAGAAATACATAAATAAATTAATAGTTTAAAAAACACTAGAAAATCATGCTTTTATAAATGCACATAAAAACAAAAAATAAATTATAGATCGTTCAAGTTGTCTCAATTTTTGGGCTGAAGTGTAAACTATGTGCTTTTAATTATAATATTTGATTGTAAAAGCGTGGGGCACTGGAACAGGAAAGACTTTATTGTTAGCAAATTGTAATACTACCTTCCTGGCAGAAGCTGCATGATGTCGCACAAGAGCATAGCATTTATACCGCCAAAGGGTTACCAAAGGGAACCAAAGACATCTCGTCCACGAACAAGAATTCTACATTCCGGCTCCATCATCAGATCAGTTTGACAGTACCATATAATTGTATTGTCATCAGAACTACATACAGCTGCAAATTTTCATTACGCTACGACCCTTGGAAGATGGTTAAATAAGTTAGCTTAGATTCCATTACATAATTACATACACGACGACCTAATAAAAGCGTGTTAAAAACTATAACATACCTAGTATACTTTGACGTAATAGCCTTATTATAGAAAATCATCAGCGTTCCTTCTTAGCGTACAAATTATTGTTACCAGTTGTCAAGACACTCGCGCTGGTAGATATGCTCTCCTAACATTGGCAAATCGTGTGCATTAACACATAAATGTGTGTTGATGCAAATGTTTACAAAATGAGTTTATATATTTGTATACTGAAATGAGATTTATTTCCATTTATTATTTGTAAGGCCTACTTGCGCAAGGCAACGATAGTGTAGTGGAGATGTCAACAGACTATCATGAAGAGGGTATCGGGTTCGATCTATGGCGCGCACTATTGACATTTCGGAGTTATGTGCGTATTAAATTTTTAATTATCACTTGCTAAGGCTATATACCAATCTAGGGCCCAATTCTCCTAAATAAATATAGTTTCCATATCATGTCAGTGCCCTACTTACATCACAAAAAGCGTATTCTTCTAAATTATCTGATAACTGAACGAAGTTGTAACGAGATCGTAAATTGAAACAACTGCCAAAATATGTGACAACGACAAACTTTTATTTCAAATTATACGATAATGACAATACGTTATCAGAATACCGCTTCTGAGTCAATTTAAAATATAATATCAATGTCATATAAAAATAGGAGAATTGGCCCCCAGATACCAAATGTTGGTATAATTGTTTTTGGTATCTGATTAGCTACCTGGCTTGTGTTGTAAGAATTACTATTCTTGACAGTTTACACGAAATAAATAGAAAAATAAGCTTAGAAAGTAATCTCAAAGAAAAGCTGCTCTCTGTAAGCATTTAGCTAAGCTTTATAAATAATCTAGGATTCAATTGTGGCAGTGTATTCTCAGTCGATCTATCTTTTCAAGCCGAAAACTGTTTATTTAGTGAATACGTTATGCATATAAGGTTACTGTTCAAGCAACGTATCTATAATTTTCAATCAAATCAAGTAAATCAAATAATTAATCCAAGTGTATTTAGTAACTAATTATATTAGAGGGATAGTTTAATATGTTTACCATATTATCGCATGCATATTAACCCTCTGCGGCTGACGCGGTAGTCCAACAGACACCGCGAAATATGAAATTCGGTTTTTTAGCGTTAATGTTCTAATTTGAGTGCCGCCTCTCTCAGTACCTTACTGTGATGAAGTTTCGCATCGGTCTTCACGCTAGGGTTGGTAGTAGCAAGCGCACATGTGCGTAGCGAGAGAAAGGTGTCAAAGAGACTCGGCTGGGACTTTTGTAGGTCAAAAAAAGCTGCGATTTTGAACCTGACTAATTTTTAATTGAACCAATGAATGTATCTCATATTACCTACACTGATTACTGTAACTGTTATTTTTTTAAATATTTCAAGTCAAGATTAAAAAGTAATTGATTTTATGTTTTTTCTATGTCATTAACACTTACATAGAGATTTACAGACTGATTTGTGTGAAGTTAATAAAGACTTTAATTTTGAATATACGAATTAATTATTTTTTTGTAATGTGCAATCTTATAAAATACAGGCTATTAGTCAAATAAAAATGAATAAAATAGTCGTATAATTTAATTCTATAAAAATATTTGATGTTGAAATGGTGTCTCGTGTACTACCACGTCAGTGAAAATGTAAAAATTTAGGCACGTCAGTTGCAGAGGGTTAATTGATTGCATGGATAGGTATGTGGTTTGAATGATGTTTGACTCGGCCGGTTTCTGAATTGAGAAATGCAGCTTTCATCAGTTGAAAATTTCTGAACTAGTTGAAGTCAACTTAAGTTTTTTCTGTTTCACAGGTCAGAGTGAGATTTTTTCAAAGCACTTTCAACTGAGTATTCTTCAAATCATGAATAACTCAAACCGAACAACACTAGTACGTTCCGATACAAGTAAAAAAACCAGTACTAACCATAAATTCGTATTAATTAACATTTTACAAAGAAGCACACTTGTCAGTTAATTATTTATATGCGGAAACAAAAAAAAAAGTCGAAATAAAGTTGTATTTAAAATATTAACTATTTCAACGATTTAAATGAACAGTATGTTGAATTTGTTCAATTCGGTATAGTGAAAACAGAACGTGAATGTTATGTCAAAGTCAGTTTGTTTTATTTTTAATACAAAATATTTGTGGCCAGGTATATTTGAGGTATAATTCTATATACCTCCATGGACGGCACAGCGAAATTATTTGGATTGATTTAACACGGAAATCTCTTATTTATATTTTCTATCCCTTCTATTTGTTCCTAATAATGTTGTAATCTATTTGTTCCAAATATTGAATAGTCTTTGAACCTTTTTTCTATAAATGCTGTTTGATGACCTTCTTGTTGTGTAGACGTCAGTATGACGTAACCGCTGCTTGGCAACCGTAGTGTAGACAGTTTGACATACTGGCTGTCATATTACTCGTGATCACGGGTTAAAAGGCCAAAGTTCTATAATTAAATATTTCTCAATTTATCAGTGCTAAGTGAGGTTTGACAAATGTCACATGAATTCAGAAACGCGAATATAGAGTATGATATGGTGTTGATCATGAGTTGATCATATGTTGTGTAAAATTTTAGATTTTACAAGCACAAATACTCATAATGTGGTCAACTATTTTTTGTGAAACAGAAAATTGATTACGTAGTATATAATTAGTCTTTAAATAATTCTCAACGCGAAATTCTCAATTCAGAAACCTGCCGTTAGTATCATGGCACTGGATGTAGTGTGTTTAATCTCCATGCATGCAAAGCTTGGTCCAAAATCAGTACCATCTTGTATTTACCTCCTAAAAAACGTCGCTATTATTACTATTACGAATTTTTTTTCAACACACATTAGAGTCTTAAAACTATGCAGCATTAGTCTATGTTTTATTACTGTAGGAATATACCTTTACACAGAGGAGTATAGGAATAAAATTCTAACTAAATTATTAAATAAATAAGTATTAAAGACCATGTTTTATAATACCGGCGTTAGAGTAGAAAAGTCTTCACCGAAAACAAGAAAATTATTTTATTGTTATAAAATTAGACAACTAAAACTAAGTAAATGCATAACAGACTAATATTAAATATTTTTTGCCATCTTTATTAAATCCCTGTATTATTAACCTTCGAAAATGAAGCCAGTTAAAAATGGGTTGTATTTAACTGTTAGTCAAAAATACTAATTTTCCACCAAAAATACTAATTGCACCACTAAGCTAAGTTGACGGAGCCCTCAATGGCTCCTATTTTTGGGAGCAGGGTCACAAGAGAACCTAACATAACCTATTAAGTTTTCTGAGTGGATAAGTTTCCCGAGCGGACGAAACTTTTCATATCAAATGATATTTTGTAAAAAGATCATCATATTTGGTCTACAAATAGTATTTTAGTGTGCAAGTCAGTATTTTAGTGAAATAATAAAGTTTTTTTGCGTAACTCACTTTAGTGTGTAACATTACATTTTTCATACGCAGTTAAAAATATTCCGTTAAATATGTCTAATGTTGAACATTTTAGCGTCGCTTTATCAGCTGAATAGATTTATCAAAATACCGTTCAAAATTAGTGAATAGAAGGGATACTAAACTGATTGAGCGTGTGACCACGGCCGGTGCATCAACTAAACTAAAAAACTAAAAATAAAAGGCAAACAATAATATATTATCATCAGTTTAATGTCCGTTGTATTTGACAAGAGCTTAGTAAATATACGGCCGGTTTCTGAATTGAGAATTTCGCGTTGAGAACAATTTAAACACTAATTATTTCATACTTACTCAATTTTCTGTTTCACAAAAAATACTTTACCATATTTTGAGAATTTGTGCTTGAAAAATATTATATTTGACATAACATAACATAACATATATTTTTTTTTTGTTTTACGAGGTGGAAAATCCCTTCAGATCTCCGACTCTTGGGGGAAATAAGAGCCGGAGTATGTGGTGTTTCCACTAAAAACCACCTCGACTTCCGCCATGTACCCGTGTGTCGGAGGGTGGGGCATCACCAAAGCACTCGTCGCCACCCTCCGACGGGTATTGGCCCGCCAGAAGGTCAGGCGGGCCCCGAACAAAACCCCCTTGGTGACGGATTAAGATGTTGGACTCCGCCGCCAAAACACCCAGCGGCCGCAGAGGATAGGGAGGACGGCAACGCAACACCGCATCTCCTCTTCCTCTGCGGTCCCACCGCGACGCATCGAATGGTGCGCCCCCATTTAGTCGCGGGAGATAGGGCGCGCGGCAACGCAACACCGACACGCCTCTCCTACCGCGACCGCACCCGACTGCGAGGGACAGACAGAACTGTCCCCCGCACCCGCACCGTTGGACGCATCCTGCGCAGGCCCCTCCAAGCCCACGCGGAGCGTCCCCTCCTGGATCCCTCTTAGCTTCACCGCGGGTGACCAACCCACGGTTACTGAGCCCCCCCACCACGACAAGGGGGAGATCCTACGGGGGGGTGACATAACATATGATCAACTTCATCTCAACTCTATATTCGCGTTTCTGAAATTATTTGACATTTGTCAAACCTTACTTAGCACTGATAAATTGAGAAATATTTAATTATACAACTTTGGCCTTTTAACCCGTGATCACGAGTAATATGACGGCCAGTATCTCAAACTGTCCACACAGCGGTTGTCAAGCAGCGGGTACGTCATACTGACGTCTACACAACAAGCAGGTCGTCAAACAGAATTTATAGGAAAAGGGTTCAAAGACTATTAAATATTTGGAACTACGATTCAAATTCTAGTCATTTCAGTTCAAGAACAAATAGAAGGAATAGAAAATTTATCACAATTTTGCTTTTAGGGCAACAACAGTATCATCATTGTACAAAACTCTTTTTAATTTTATTTTTAATAAATTTATGTCATCGTTTAGCTTTGCATCTGGTCTGATTTGATAATTTATTGATGCGATCTGGTGATCAGTATCGGAAAATGTTGGAGTAAATGAACCACCACCAGCCTTTTTTAATTTTTCGGTGTCTCATCTTTAGTGTAATTGGAAGATCTCTTCTTCACCTTTTCCATTATAAATAATAGATTTCCATTTTAAATCCATCCCAATAATTTCGCTGTGGCCTCCATGGAGGTATAATTCTATAAACCTCCATGACCCACCATGGAGGTATATAGAATTATTCCTGAAATATAACTGACCACAAATGTTTTATATTAAGAAAAAAGCAAACTGACTTTGACATAACATATACATTCCGTTTTCACTATTCCGAATTGAACAAATTCAACAAACTGTTCATTAAAAATTAAATAATCGTTGAAATAATTTTAACCACTTTATTGCGACTTTTTATTTGTTTCCGCATAAAAATAATTAACTGATAAGTGTGCTTCTTTGTAAAATGTTAATTAATACGAATTTATGGTTAGTACCGGTTTTTTACTTGTATCGGAACGTACTAGTGTTGTTCAGTTTGAGTTATTCATGATTTGAAGAATACTCAGTTGAAAGTGCTTTAAAAAAATTCGCACTCTGGCCTGTGAAACAGAAAAAACTTAAGTTGACTTCAACTAGTTGAAAAATTTTCAACTTATTAAAGCTGAAATTCTCAATTCAGAAACCGGCTAATAGAATGTTTAGAATATATCACTAGTACTGATACGGCAAAATTAATATAAATCGTTTTTAACTGCACGGTTGGCGTAGTGGTGTAAGTGGCCTCCTCACCGCTTGATACTGCACCAAGTGTTGTGGGTTCGATCCCCATACGAGACAACACTTTGTGTGATCCACAAATTGTTGTTTTGAGTCTGAGTGTTATTTGTGTCCGTTAGTTGTATGTTTGTTAAGTCCCCCGCGACACAGGATTTAGACCTATTGCGGGAGTTGTCTTTAAAAAAATTGAAACGCAGTGAACATGCACCACTGGTACCAATATTTTATTAATTGCAGAGAAACTAAGAACAAACGTGTAACGGTAGATATTTGACATATTTTCTAAAGAGCTTTGCCAAATATGTATCTCTGGTAGCCAAAGCCATGGATAGATACAAATATTGGAACCGAAATAAATATTATTGTAGCAACTATCGACCAATATAGCCTTAGGCTGGTTTTAGTCTTACGCTGACGGCACGCGCACCGTCAGCGCTGATGGCCGAGATATATGAACTTCTAGGAATCGTTTTTGAATGACGCGTAGCTATCAGCGCGCACGGTGGTCAGCGCTTATAGCTACGCAGACGTACGCGTCGCGCGTCGGCCCCGCGTAGCTGTCAGCGCTGATGATCGCTCGAGCGCCTCTGCTTTCAGTGAGTGTTTTAGTGTCGAGCGGAGCGGATGTCATCAGCGCGTACAGTCATGGCGAATTGCGAAGTGGATACAGGTCGAGTTATCGATGAGTCGTTCAATCGGTGGTAAAGGCGCGATCCCTAGGCTGCAATGGACCAGTTTATCCTGTATCTTTGCCAGTAATTCGTCAAAAGTTCTATTTGACATTCAAAAGTAATTAAAGAATTTACTTTTGTCAGCCTTCAAAGTGCCATATAACAAGACAAATTCTCCTGCAACGGCTCTCTGCTCAATCAATGGATGAACATGGAGTCTTTGTCGTCGCCGATTTTTATTTTTTTGTGATAGATAGTACAAAGCAGCAATAATTAATACACTCAGCATTTTGATCGTCGACTGTACTACTGTACAGTCGACGATCAAAATGCTGAGTGTATTAATTATTGTTTGGTGTACTGACCGCCTTACTAGGTGGTCAGTACGATACTAAAACGAGCCACGCTGAGCCTCAGCGCTGACAAACGACGCGCTGAGCTATGAGCGCTGACGGTGAGCGTGAGACTAAAATCAGCCTTAGTTTTTCTAGCACCAGTTGGTTATACAGTATCAGTATCTATCTACAAAAGTGAGATGACGATAATTTAATACGTGTATTTGTGTGTCGGTCTGTGGCATCTTAGTGCTTTAACTGATAAACCTTTTTTTATTGTAAGGCAACTCAGTTTAGAGTGTTCTTAGCTACGATTCAGTACTGTAATGATTTTGAAAATTAAATTGTATTTATGAAACATTTTTAAACGATTCGACTGCTACAAATAGATTCCGCTAGTAGTTATAGCCACATTAATTAAAAGTATAATTTCTAGTTGAGAACATATCTATAAACAAATCAGTAAATAATTGATTATATTTAAATATTTAATATATTGAAATATATAACATATATATATATATATATATGTTTATATAGATATATATTATAAGTATATATATATTTTTTGTATTTATTTGTATATATGTATATGTTAAAACAAATGTTATGTTTCATCTGTCACTACACCATCAAATCACGTTTTCTTCTTCTAAGGTTATGTCCATTATAGTCTGGTTGCCTGGAAGAAATTGCTGTTTGCGATAAGGCCGCCAATTGTGCATCTATTGTTCAAATTATTATTATTTTCTTTTTCTTGTATTTGCATTTTTGTGGTGTACAATAAAGAATTACTTACTTACTTACTTACTTACTTAAATTGTCATTACTCAATTAATCCAGCAATTTTGTAAATAGGTTGTGATGGACGTTATTCGCTGCATTTCGGTTGGCTGTCGCTTATGAAGTTGTCATTTCCGTTTAGAGTTGGAGAATATTTTAGCTTGTCAGATAAAATAGGCGGCAGAGCAATCGTTTTGGTACTTTCGAGCAGTAAAGACGTCTAGCGCAGGCAATTTGGTGGTTGATAGTTGTAAATCAGTGCATACCTACAAAGTGTAAAAGTGAACAAATAAAAGTTAACTAAGTGATTTTACTGGAGGAGTTTAATTTCATAACATTTCAGAAGTGGGCGTGGCACGCGTTCTAGGCCATCTAAATTTAGTGTTTATTGTGTGTGATTCGTGAAATTACATCTTAACGAGTGCCAACTTATCGATCGATGCATTGGATTGGACCACAACTACCCGCGTGTTCGGAATGAGGACGCTAGAGAAGAGGAATTGTTGCGTCTCTTGGAGCGGGAGAACTGCGATTTGCTGTCGCTGATGCAAGCCATGAAAATAACTACTACATGGCTTTCGTTTGCCGGACTCCGATCCTGAGAAGCGAGATGTGAATTCACGTGTTTGAGTGACGACTGCAGAGCGAAGGCAACTGCTAACGCTGCTATGTTGGTGAATCAGCTGAGCTTTCAACCATAACCGTGGTGAGCGTATTTTGTCAGATTTGTTATTTGTGCTGCAGATCTTAATGACGGTAGTTGCAAAAGATTCCTGGTTAGTAGAATACCGCTAAACGTTTAGTAACCTTAGAAATATCATAATGGTTGTAGTGGCGATGTCGCCATCACATCATACTGAGGTTGTGGGTTCTTTGGTGGTAGGGCCACGCTGTTTACAGCACGAATGGGCCGGCTCGACCGGGGCAGTACCACCCTCCCACAGAAGATCGACGTAAAGTAACAGTATGTTCTATGCTGCTGCGTTTCGTTCGATGAGTGGGAGAGCCGGTGGCCCAACCATACCCTCCCCATCCTCTCTTCATTGCCCATATGGGGAAGGAGGAGAGGATGAGGAGGATCAGCTGACGGGGCGGTTACCGCAGCATACGTGGGACCAGTAGAGTATCCGTGGAGTCATTGTGTGGGTAGTGTGGGTCGACTCGCCGGCCAGGGAGACCCGTAGAAACGGTGGTGCCGCTGGCCACCCGCGGCATAGTATAGGGACCCAACTGGGACTAACCATCTCGGGAGGCTGCCCCACCAGGCCGCGCATAATCTCGGGGTGGCTCGTTGTGCCGTTTGTTGACCGGACGGTGGGACCCAGTGACCACTTCCGGGCAGGGTACGGGGGCCCTTCCGTCCGGCGGGTCGGCCACCGCTACACCTCACAGTATAATGGCAATACAATACTCTGCGCTTTGTCACGCGCTGCTGCGTTGACTGTCTCCTCTTTTCTCGCCCCCTTTTCTTCTTCTATGGCAGCTCCAAGAAATGGTTCCGGTCAAACAGCAGCGTCTTCGTTCCCCACCAACTCACTTTTTGAGGTGGAGTCCGCTAACATCCGCGGACTACATTCTAACCTCAACGCCGTCCACCATCATCTCGAGACGGCCCGAACGGCCATGCTTTTCTTGACCGAGACTCAAATACGCCGTCCTGATGACACGACTTATTTGCATTATCCCGGTTATGCACTGGAGGATAACTTCCACGCAAAAGCCGGGGTATGCTTGTTCGTCAGAGCGGATATTTGCTGTCGACGTCTACGCTGCCTAGAGGACCCGTCCTTTTCTGTCCTATGAGTACACGTAAGTCTGGGTTCATTGGCCCGGATTTACGTGTGCCTTTACCGTTCCCATACCGGAGATGCCGAGACAACTCGACTGTTTGACTACTTAAGTCAGGCAGCAGATAATGGTAATGGAGCAGTTCCCGACCGCCGAGTTAGTCTTTTTGGGAGATTTAAATGACCACCTTGAGACCTGGCTGGGCTCTTCCAAAACGGACCACGCGGGACGTGCTGCTCACGCATTCACTCTAACGCATGACCTGACTCAACTAGTACTCCAGCCCTCCAGGATACCAGATATATTGGGTCAAGCGCCCTCGTTGTTAGACCTTGTGCTGACGAGTAACCCGGCCCAGTACAGTGTAACGGTACAAGCCCCTTTGGGTTCTTCCGACCACTGTCTGGTTCGCACTTCAGTGCCATTCGCTTCACCTCCACAACCAGTGAAGGCAAAGCGACACTTGTGGCACTACTCGTCAGCGGATTGGGATGGCCTGCGAGACTATTATGCGTCCATCCCGTGGTCTCAACGCTGCTTTGGTGGGAGGAATCTGTCGGAGAGTGCGTCTGCTGCTGCTGGGGAAATCATCTTGGGTATGGAATATTATATTCCATCCACTGACGTCTCCAGCAGCAGCGGAGTACGGCCTTGGTTCACCTGCACTCTGCGGGACAAGAGGTACGACCCCACTAATTTGGATCAAGCTTTACACAAGCCTTCCCTACACATGTGTAACATAAAACTGCGTTCTCTGAGAAATGCAACCCCAAATAACTTTTCAATGGACTAATTAGACTTGACACAATAATCAAATCGTAGGTAACTATAATGGCATTGATTGAATTTCTATACTATAATTTTTTTGAAGAATAGGTACTGACGCGTTAAGAGTTGTGCATCCCTGTGTCAATTAAAAAAATATTTAATCAGCGGGCACAAAGAACACCTAAACTCAAATTATCAAACCCACGACACGTGGCTCAGTGTTAAGCGGTTGTAATATGTATTGGGTTTGATATGTAATCCAAAGTACTAAAATCTAGATAAATATTTATGAAATCGTTCCAATATTCACCAAGTATTTAAAGTTAATCGCATATTATCAACGTCTCTCATCATTTTATATTTGTATCATTTATATTATATTATGATGCTGGGCGACCAAAACCCACATTATAATTTTACAAGATTTATTTATTTATTTATTTTAGGTGGTGCAGAAATAAATGTGATAGGTGCATTGGAAGCAGTGTAGAAAGACGATAACTGAAAAAAAGAAATATAATATATTAACCAGATACCTAATTTATTAGGTAATCCATAAATATATTTATACCTATAGCAGTCAGATAAATACTGCAACATATGAGTATATATAATAAATACATATTAAAGATATCTAAATAAGTACTATACATATAAAAATACATAATTATATAACATATAATATACACACATATAAATATACACCACTATTTTTTAATTAGTACAAAAAATTTAACAGGGCACTAAGTATCTTTAACTGATCATATTTATGTAGTTGAAAAATAAAAACACTAAGTCCCAAAACTGTCTCAAAACTGTCCACAAAAATACGTGATAATTGGTAAATGCAATACTAATACTATGACCGACTCGTGTACTATCATAGTAAAATTAACCATTGATAATAATTTGATGCGGGCGGCTCAAAATCGGTCTGTGTTCTCCACACACCTTGAGGAAGGCCTATGTCCAACAGTGGACGTCTCTAGGCTGACATGATGATGATAAAATAATTTGTAAATAGAAGATGATTCTAACTTCATAAATACGCCAAAATTACTCTTTTCTTTTAGTCCAGAACACCATCTTTTATTTTGATATTTCTTTGCTTTCTAATTACATACCTCCGTATTTAATTACTTGTTAAACGATAAATTTTACCGGTCCTAAGCCCGAATGAAGTATGGAGGAGAGGGAAGAATTAACAAAATTAAAAAATAACTACCCACATTTATTATTTTCCTTCATTTTATTTTCTATGGCTACCTACATCATAAGTGCGACAGAGAGAATGCGAATGAGCAGGATGGAATATTATCAATTAATAAGTGATTGGATTGTAAAATATGACTATGATTTAAGTGAGATTTTCTACAATAAACAAATGATAATAACTTTGCTCTTTATTGATATTATGAAATTCTTACGTCACATATATGATAATAATATCTTCGCTAATCTGTCCTTAAAGTTTTTGTACTAATTAAAAAATAGTGGTGTATATATATATATATATATATATATATATATATATATATATACACTTATATATAATATACTATAACTGATGCGAATGATGTGCTGATTCCCTCAATCTGTTAAATAGGAGCTCTCGAACTTTCATTTTGAATGCGTAACGGTTGGTGGACATTCTGACTTCAGGAGGGAGCCTATTCCAAAGTAGCACAGCTTGAACTATGAAAGAAGAATTGGCAAAACCAGAAGTGTGAGTAGGACAAGCAAGAAGTAAATTATGAGAAGAACGAAGTTCCCTTTCATGAGTAGAAGAGAGATATTGAAAGTATGTTTTAAGGTAATCAGGAGGAGAAGGGGCAGTAAGAATAGAAAAGAGAGTAGTAAGAGCACGCAAACTCCGGCGTTGACGTATGGGTAACCACTTGAGTTCGGAACGGAAAGCAGATACGTGATCATACTTGCGAAGATTATAAATGAATCGAATGCAGTTATTTAGAAGTCGGTCATATTTGTTGGGATGTTCTGCATTCAGGTCATAATAGCACATATCACCATAGTCGATTAAGGGAAAGATTAAGGTTTGCACAAGCATTGTCTTGGTTTTGGGAGGCAGAAAATTCTTGATGCGATATAAGGCGCGGAGAGTACCGGTGACTCTCTGACTAACACTAGTAACCTGGGCTTGCCAGTCGAGAGTCGAATCAATGTGCAATCCTAGGTCTTTGACGACAGGACTAAACGGAATTATTAGCCCATTAAACGTAACCGGAGGCAGGGTTGTTAAGTCTAGTCTGCGTATCATGCTTTGACTGCCTACGATTATGGCTTGACATTTGGCAGGATTGACATCAAGGCCGAATTCTTTGGACCATGCCAAAATCGTGTCCAAATCTTTGTTCACCTCTGCTATCGCCAACGCCACGTTATCCACTTTCTCCTGGGAATACAGCTGCAAGTCATCGGCATCAAAATAGAGAAAAGTAAAGGAGAGAGTATGCCACCTTGAGGGACACCAGAGCTAAGATCACGCCAACTTGATGAAATTTCATCAAGGCGGACCGCCTGCTGTCGTCCCTGAAGATACGTTGAGAACCATTCCAGTGAACCATCACCACCATTTACTTTTATGACCTAAGCAATATGGTGTTATAACCTAAGTATGAACGCTTTCTAAAAAGAATTGAAACTAAAGTAGAGACCACGCAAGATTTTATTTGCTTTATATCTATTTTGTAAGGTGCTTTTTTGAAAAATATTTTCAAAAGCCTCTGACATGTCCATAACAAGACTCAATTTTCACAAAATAATTTGCTGCTTGTCATTCAAAACTCACTCCACCCAATGTGTATTGTTCAAAACATCATATTGTTTTCATTTCAAACAGCTCTCGAATTATCTTTGCGCTTAAAATTACTTTGGCTCATAGCAAAATCTTTTGAATATCTATCGAAGATGAATTTTCAATATTACTAAGGGGCCAAGGGCCAAAGTAAGTTTGTTTTCAAAGTTCTTTAAATTTTGCTTGCAACTATTTCATAAATACGTTTTTTTTGTATTCTATACTTACTTTAAAACTAAACAGATCAATCATACCTCCAATATGCATAATGTGATTCCCGAACTAATCGCATAGAATCTTAAGAACAAATTAAATGCTTGTCGTGCCACTCGCAGTGTAGTTAATATTCATCAGCGAAAAATTAAGTCCCCATTTTTTTTATTTTCTTTGGTTTGTTTGTTTTTTTTTTTTTTTTTTTTTGTTTTTCGTGTGAGCGTGTGGCCAACTCTGGTGTCGGAGTTTTTCAGACCGCCCGAAGGCCTACGACATGGCCTAACGATCCTTATCCTTGGACAAGAACCGGGACCGACAGCTTTACGTGCCCTCCGAAGCACGGTAGCGCTCAGATGTAAATGCCACACACGGTCACCCATCCAAGTGGTAACCTGTGCAAGCGTTGCTTAACTTTGCCGATCTGTTACGAACGACAAGCCAAGTCTCGCTACGAGCGCTACTATATACTATGCTATTTTCTTTGGTGAAAGAGTGGTTAAAAGCATTAATTGTCATTAGAGCACTCCTTTTATCACGAAACCGGTCAACCAGCAATCTACAAATAAAACTTGGAACAAGAGAGTAGGAGTTCAGCCGTAGCATTGCCAACTCCTAATAGCACAGTACAGTATCTGTGTAATAATATTAAGACACTAAAAATACTGTACTGCACATTCGTTAGAAGCCACATTGAGTACGCATCACAAATATGGAATCCTTGTTACGATAAATATATTAACAAAATTGAAGGTGTGCAAAAACGCTTTATTAAACATCTATGTTTTCGCCTTAAAATACCTTATCGCTCCGAAAACTATATTATCTTATGTAAAAAATTTCATATTCAACCACTAGTTTATCGTCGTCGATTAGCAGATTGCTAATTTTTTTCAAAAATTATTTCATATGAAGTAGATTGTAGTCACCTCCTCAATACAATTAAATTTAATGTCCCTGCGAGATCTATTAGGCATAACCCTCCAATTTATATACCTCCTTCCTTTTCAAATTATAGAATGAATTCGTTTATGGTGCGAGCAAGCAAAAACTTTAATAAACTGTGTAAAGATTACGCTTTTTAACCTTGAGTTTTACGAGGCATAAAATGTGATTAACTTTAAGCGATTGTTGTATTTATTATTGTAGTGAGTACCTTTGAATTGTGTGCAATGTAGTGTACGTAAAAGTTGATATTATTATTTTTAAAATGCTTATTCGTGAAAACCTGTAATTGGCGCACTGTAACCTATTTATATTAGCTATTTTATGTATGACGCTGTTGGTTTTCCTGTCTTAAATAAATAAATAGACATACTTTACTCGGTTATATTAAAAATAAATGTACATAAAATGTTTCAAAAGACTGTTTATTATTACAGTGTCCTTTGAAAGATGCTACATTTAATTGACGTGCGTAGCAAGCGTAGAGAAATCGTAGCACGTAGCTCGTAGTTTGAAGAAAACTCCGCTACAAATGAACCTACGTCACTTGAAACTGTCCTATTCATGTTGAAACCAACAACAAGACTAGAGACATAGCTACTTTGCATTATTGAGAGATTTTCTCTTCTAGATTTGTAGACAGACTGTTTCAGACAGAGCAAAATCGCTCGTCTGTCTGTTAAAATATCATATATCAAAGTCAAAGTCAAAAATCATCTACTCATCTAGGTCACAACGTGACGCTTATGAACGTCAATTTTTTAAAGTAAATTAATAATGCTTCTACATTTACATTTACTGCCCATTCGCAAAGCAATAGGTAGAACCACGAGAAAGAACGGGCAATAAAACTCGTGGCCACTCTTTTTAATCGCCAGTGTTATGGTACATATTTTGTTTTTGTAAGGAGCTGCAACTGTTTCACATTGTAATTAATTACTTGTAAATAGTAAATAAGAACATACATAATACTTAAACAAATATGTAGTTACTAAATTAAGTGCTGTAGTAGTCTTCAAAAGTGAATCTTGTGTAACAGGAGCATCCACTTACGCTTTATAATGTAGGCAACTCGCGATCATGTGCAGAACTATGGTGGAAAAGTATGTTACAGAAAGTGACGGTATATGAATACACGAAATTACAAAAACGTTAGTATCCAGCCCATGATAACGAGTTACCTTCATCTAACACTGTAGCAAATTTTAATAAAATTTGTGGAACAACAATGAAAATGTAAATGTAGTAAGTTGAATGACCTAATAATGCATGAATATTAAATTAATAGAACTAGAGATATTATATAAAAAAACTGAAAAGTAAGGTATCTATATAAAATAAAAACATCAAGAGTTGGCTAGTGTAAGTGACCATCTATCCTTATCACTGAAATAATCATTAATGGTATAATAACCTTTCCTAATAGGGCAGTCTTTTATTTTACTTTTGAACGTACTAAATGGCAATTCTAAAAGACTAATTGGTATTTTATTGTATATACGAATACGGCGGTAAATAAGCGGCGATAGCCCAGTGGTGTACGTAACGGACTGCCGAGACGATGGTCTCGGGTTCGATCCCCAGGTACCTCGGGCACACACCTCTGACTTTTCGAAGTTATGTGTGTATTAAAAATGTTAATTATCGCTCGCTTAATAATGTGCCCGGTAGATGGCAATAGGCTCGCCCCCTATTACATTGGGACCGAAACATATCTGGCGAAGTGTGGGTGTGTAATACACCTCTGCCTACCCCTTCGGGGATAAAAGGCGTGAAGATATGTTATGTTATGTTTATACGAATACCTAGCCCTACAAAAGAATTATTAACTTTATGTAAGCGATGATAAGGGGCATATAACTTATGCCTGTTTCGAGTATTTATGTTATGTACATCACTTTTTGTAGTAAATAAACCTGTATTTTGCCTAATATACAATATATTAGCAAATAAAAATTGCGAGGCTACTGTAAGAATCCCTATAGACTTAAAGCGTTCCCTAAGAGTATCTTTTGCACCTAACATGTATATTGCTCGTACCGCTCGTTTCTGTAGAACGAAGATATTCTGAATATCCGCAGCTTTGCCCCATAACAAAATACCGTAGGACATGACACTATGAAAATAGCTAAAATAAACTAGACGAGCTGTGTCAACATCAGTAAGTTGTCTAACTTTTTTGACAGCATACGCAGCAGAGCTGACCTTACCTGCAAGACATGCTATATGTGCACCCCATTGTAACTTATTATCTAGTGTAATGCCTAGAAACACTGTCGAGTCAACTGCGTCAAGTTCCTCCCTATCTAGCCTTATATTAGGTCCCAGTTGTCTAACGTTAGGTAAAGCAAATTTAACGCATTTAGTCTTTTTAGAATTAAGCACTAGGTTGTTTGCTGTAAACCATTGTGTAACCTGTATAAGTGCATTATTTACACCATCAAATTGATTCCTATTCCTATCTACTTTAAAAATAAGTGACGTATCATCTGCAAAAAGTACGACATCACAGATATTTTTTAAATAAAAAGGTAAGTCATTAATATATACAAGGAATAGAAAAGGACCTAAAATAGAGCCTTGTGGAACGCCTAACTGTATAGGTAATTTAGAGGATGTAGTCCCATTTACATCGACGCACTGAAATCTTTGCCGCAGGTACGACTCGACAACACAAAGTGCGGTTTCCTCTACGCCGTAGTGGCGGAGCTTACGCAATAGTGTGTCGTGATGAACGCAATCAAATGCTTTTGAGAGGTCACAGAATACTCCGAGAGCATTTTTAGATGACTCCCAAGCATTATAAACGTGTTTTATGAGAGCAACACCCGCATCAGTAGTGCATCTACCTTTAGTAAATCCGTATTGATCTTTGTGAAGCAGACTATTTAAATTAAAGTGTCTTAGTAGCTGCTTTAATACAATCTTTTCAAATATTTTACTAAATGCCGGCAAGATAGAGATGAGCCTGAAGTTATTTACGTCATTTTTACTGCCAGATTTGAATAAAGGTATGATTTTACTTAATTTCATCAAATCCGCAAATACGCCTAAGTCAAAACATTCGTTAAAAATTATAGAGAGGTAAGGCGCAACAGTCTCAACTATAGTACCTAAAATTTTAATTGAAATGCCCCAAAAGTCGCCGGTATTTTTAATATTAATTTAATTATATGCGATCAATATATCTCGCGGGGTAACGTGCTCGAATCTAAACACGCTCTTCCATTCAGGTACACTGCTAAGCAAAAAATTTCCAGCGCTAAGAGCTAGTAGTTGTCAAAGGTATGCTCGCAAAGAAACTATTGAACATATGCGCTACTTGAGTTTGATTGGTGACTAATAAATTGTTTTCTTTTAGTTCAAATTGGTTTTCCCGTGGTCGTGCTCTTCCTGTTTCATTATTTATAATTCTCCAAGTTTCTTTAATTACATTTGTTGAATGCTTAATTTTGCTACTAATAAATATAGATTTTGCCATAACACAAACTTGTTTAAAAATTTTTGAGTGGTTTTTTACATAATCTAGAAAAGGTGTGTCAAATCTATGTTTCATACCATATAATTCAAACAATTTGGCTCTACTTCTGTATATACCTATAGTGGCCCACTGGTTAAAAGATCCGGTAGTACCCTTTAATGTGACAGTTTTACTCTTGAAAGAAAATTTACTATTCCAAAAAGTGAATTATAAATTGTATTTAGATTTTCTGAGTTCAAAATTGAGGGATTGAGTTTAGCGATAATATTGTTTTTAAAACGTATAAGACGATTGGTAGTTTGAGGCCTACATTCTACTGTATGTGATTTATCATATGTTTTACATGAAAAACTAGCTATCTGTCCACGGTGATCAGAAGGAAGAGAACTAATAACTACTGGGTTTTTAGCAACACAAGAACTAAATATGTTATCCAAACAAGTAGAAGATGTTTCAGAGACTCTAGTAGGTTCACAGAATAAATTACTTAAATTAAATGACTTAAAAAGATTCAGAAATCTAGTACACTGTGGAGAATTCTCTAAAATATTAATATTAAAATCACCACATACTATAATATTCTTCTGACTACCTATAATTTTATTAAGAGCATCTTCCATAACAGTCTCAAATAGATTATAATCACCAGAAGGGGGTCGATATACACAAATTATAATATATAAGTCTAGTTCCACACAGGACAACCCAATAGTGCGCTCAATAGATAAATTTACAATAGCCTTACGTTCTTTGCATCTTAATAAATTACTGAACCTTATAAACTGCTGAACCAATTTTATAGTTAAAAAACCCAGGATCAATACAGACCACATTTTTTTTCATAATCCCCTAAGGGGCTGGAATAGGGGATGAAAGTTTGTGTCAAATTGAAGTAGACTTCTTCTCGCTTCTCCCTTTTCTTATCTTAACAGTTTAAACTATCACGTGCATGCTATGTATGTATTTTATGTTCATGAAACCAGAATGACATTAAGAAATTCTAACTATACTTTGATTGGATTTCTGATATATTTTCATATTCCTAAAAAGTACCTAAAATATAGCGCGTATTCAAGTATTTTTTACATTCACGTAATTACAAAAACTAAATACAACATGGCCGTCGTACATCCAACGACTACATTGTTAAAAGTAAACATAAAAAAGATTAGTTAATTTAAAATTCACCTTTGAATTACGCCATTCATTTTCAGTGGTATAAAATAATGTATGAGAAAACGTCAGAAGTTTTGAGCAGTGGGAATACGGGAACCGAAGTGGGTACTTTAAATTATACTTAGAAGTTGCCATCTTAAGTACGTAGTACGTAGTTATTGTTCGTTGGGCCATTGTTGGTAGCGTTTGGTTCTTGCAAATGGAGACTTCATTGTCTTGAATGTAGTGATTCAGCTTCAGTCGACTTGATTTGGTTCCCGTTTAATTGTATTGCACTCAATTGTTACTATAAAAGTGATTACATTTTGCTTTAGACACTTTTTATACCTGTATTTTGCTTATTGATTTCATGTTTTTTTTCATTCCATTGAAAACCGATTGGCGCCGCGGGAGTGAAAGCGACTGCTACGCCGAAGGTCGCGGGTTCGATTCCCGCTCAAGTCAAATATTTGTGTGCATGAACATGGATATTTGTCTTGGTCTGGGTGTTTCTATGTATAATATGTATATATTTACAAAAAAAAGTATATAATAATATGTATGTTTATCCATTATCTAGTACCCATAGTACAAGCTTCTGCTTAGTTTGGGACTAGATGGTGTTGTGTGAATGTGGTAGAATATTATTATTATTATTATGTTGTAATTAAAAAGCAATTGTTTTGAATGATTATTCGTTAAGTATTGTTTTGTAAGTTTGTGATAAATATATAGCGATAGCCTAGTGGAGAGACAGCAATGGATTACTAAGCAGAATGGTAAAGGTTTAAATCCACGTCGCGCACCACTTATAATTGAAGTTATGTGCGTATTAAATAGTATTAGGACTATCAACCTTCATTCATAGCTGCAGGTTTTTGGTGACGCCAACTACTCCTATCTGATAACATATGAACTTGAAACATTCGCTTACGTATAATCTCGCCCAGAACACGGATAAATTTGATGTCTCCAGTGATATGCCCTACCTTCCAAAGTAATCTTCGTATGTTGATGGTGTCATACGCTGCCGAAAGGTCCACAAAAACAACGCCCGCAACATTTTTGGCCTCAAAACCATACTCTATATATTGAATCAGATTTAAAACTTGACTACAACATGACTTCCTTGGTCTGAAGTCGGCCTTCACGGGAATGAGTTCCGGATCTATGTTCCTACTTAGGCGATTCAGTAGCATTTTTCCAGTAGTTTGAACGGATGGCATAGAAGAGAGATTGGGCGAAAGTTCTTTGCATCATCTGGAGATTTTCTGGGCTTAAGAATGGCGAATCTTCGATTTCCTTCACAAGCTTGGAATTTTCGCGGCCTCCACACAGTTATTGAAAAGCTGGATTGACCAAGTAACTGCAACTGGGCCGAGATGTTGTAGTTGTTCTGTTGAGATGTTGTCTACTCCAGGTGCCTTTCCTGGTTTCATGTCTTTGATAGCTGACGTTATTTCAGATATAATACGGACTTATAATAAATGCCGCAAAAACTCAGTTAATCATTATAGGCAGCCCTAAACTGGTGTCAAAAATCAGTTGGTCCGATCTGCCACAAATCAGTTTTGATGGCCAATTTGTCCCTTTCAGTAAAACTGTGAAAAATCTAGGGATCACTATGGATGTAAACATGTCCTGGAAATCTCAAGTGCAAGAAACAAGTCGCAAGCTTTTTTCATCGGCAGGTTCGTTGTGTAGGTTACACAACTTCCTTCCAACTGCCACTAAAATCGCGCTCGCTCAATCTTTGCTTCTTCCCATAATTGACTATGCTGATGTCAGCTATATTGACCCCATAGAGGAGCAGCTGGATAAACTTGAGCGTATCCAAAACTTTTGCATAAGATTTATATTTGGTCTGCGCAAATATGATCACGTTTCAGATTTTCGCAACAAACTCAAGTGGCTCCCAATTCGTCTTCGCAGGAATGCTCACATTCTCACAGTATTATATAATGTTCTATTTAATCCTTGTACTCCCTCATATCTCAAAGAACGTTTCAAGTTCCTTCATGTCACGCATATGAGGTCCTTGAGGTCGTCTGAGGATCTGACACTGGAGATGCCAAAACATTCCACAAATTATTTTGATAAAATATCCTTTACTGCTCAGGCAGTGCGTCTGTGTAATGCTTTGCCATTACAAATCCGAAGAGCAACATCATTGAATATTTTTAAAGATTCTTTAAAAAAACACTACTTAAATTTGTAATGTAATTAAATAGTTTCCTTTCTACGCGAGTTCTAGGTGTTTCAATGTATCTTTTCATATTTTTATATTTATATGTATATTGTCCGAATGTATGTATGTATATATCTATTCAATGTATGTTTAAGTATTTGTATGTATTATGTAAATGTATGTGATGTTTTATTTAAGTCTTTATTATTGCGTAACCATTGTATTAACTACACCATCGTCTCATAAAACTGCTAACATCATTCCTGTCCATCCAAAGGTTGCCTGGAAGAGATCGCACTTAGCGATAAGGCCGCCAATTGTACATTATTCGTAGTTTTTAAGCCTAATGTATTGTAAACATTTCTTTTGGTGTGCAATAAAGTATAATCTAATCTAATCTAATCTAATATATTGAAAGGGTTACATATTGAAGTACTCGGTTCCGAAAGACTGGATAGCTTAGGTGTTCTTTTTGGGCGTAGTTTAATTTAAATTTTTAATACGATACGCGTTGCCGAGTACTAGGCTAACACCGTATGAAAAGTGTTGCCATCGACACGAAAAGAAAAAAAGAAGCTGCAGGTTTCATTGATAGTCTTGAAAGAAGTCAAGTGTAACAACACGTACTTTGCCAACGTGATGGATTATGGCCTAAACTTTCTCATAGTAAAAACGGACTCGAAAACGGAACGAACCCAGCAGTGGAACATTTCTCTACCTTAAAATTATCCAAAATCTTTGTCTTTTTCATTCTGTTAAAGACCACTGCTGCGCTAGAAATAATGCGGGAATCTTTGAAGCAGCGGACACAAGTCCGCTGCTTCAAAGTTCCTACTATACAATAACTCGAAACAACTATTTGTGTATCACCCAAAGTATTGTCTCATGTGCGGATCGAACTCACATCACGTACCCAATAAGTCATACGTGCTGTCATGAATGTGCTAGTACTCTGAAATGATTGGTGAATTTCATTTTTAGTCCACCATTCCCGTGCTTGATATCCGGTATCAACACAAACAATGTAAACTATAATTTGTTTCTCTGAACTTAACATGTTCCAGTGTCGCGATATAACCGGCCTCCTCGCTACTTACTGCATCTAGTGTTCTGGATGCGATCCCCACACGATATATCACTTTATGTGATCCACAAATAGTTACTCCGAGTCTGGGCGTTTTCGTTGGTCTAAAGTTTGTTAAGCCGCTGTGACATATAAATTTCTAGTGCGAGAGTTGTATTAAACAAGGAATATATTAATATTATACACTATCTTTGTATACGTTTAATTCCCTAATTATACAAAGAGTAATAATAAAAATAAACTAATTGGTAATTGCCTTAATAGAAACTCGTCGACTATAGTAAGAGTATATTCATTGACTAGTAATACACCATAGAATTATAATTGAGAGAAATTTACCACGGCTTCTTAGGGTCATTGGCAGTCTGGTTCATCAAAAACGTTAATATCAGGGACTTTAAAGTACTCTCTAAAATGAATACCGAGTGGATGATACTAAATTTATATCCCACTACAGTAGTGTCTACTGTGAACTTTAGTATTGGCAGAATAAATAAACGAAATATCGGGCGGGGCTGTGTCGATGTGCAAGGTAATTGGTTTTAAGAGGCCTACAAGAGCTAAATGCAAGTTTTATAATGCTTTAAAGTATATGATTCAATGCAGTTAATACAATCAGAAAAATATATGATATTCTTCAGGATATAATCTACTTAAGAACTGTGTTGAAAACATAATACAGCTAACTTTATTCGATAGAAAAAATCACAAAGATACCTCTAAAAAAATATTTTAACGAATAAAAATCATATTAAAATACATACAATCATTCTGATTTTTTGACAAATTATTCAACTAGCAACATACTAACGAAATACTGTTTTATTGTTTTAATCCGATCAATACATTTTCTGTAATTAATTTATTTTATGGTTTGTAAAGAGTTCTGAACGTCTCGTCGTCGTCGCGCTTCTCTTATGTATACAATCCGACAAGGACAGCGAAGTTAGCTCTTGTAGTCCCCTTAACGTGAAACATTTATGTCAACGAATGTTATGTTTTACTAAACGAAAACAAGATTGACTTCGTTCTAAATATTTTAACTGATATAAGGTCATACTAATATTTATGTGATGGGTCTGAACCGGGTAATTATTTGAAAATAAAGGTTAAATCTGTATACAAAAAATTGTTGCGGTAATGATTGACTTACAATCAGACCACCGACAAAACTGTTGGGAGCAAGAAGCTTAAAAATGGGCAGCATGGTCCTTAGAGACCGCAGTAGTGTACTAAGAAGGGATTATTTTTTTATTTTTTTTTTATTTTAAAACTTCTTGCACATAATTTACAAATTATTGCACAAAGGCGGACTTAATGCCATTGGCATTCTCTACCAGTCAAACTTTGGGTGGTGCAGAGACAATCATGGTAGGTGCATAAGAAAAGCGTAAAGTTAATTTATAAATTGAAACTAATAAAATAACAAACGAACAATACAATAAAATCACATAATAAATACATACGTTACGTAATATTATGTACAAATATATATAAAAATAACTTATATACAAATATGCCTACTGTTGTGATTCTGTCAACTGTTCCATGTATCGCCTACGTACTCTAGCCTTAAAAAGTTCACGAGACGAAGACATCCTGATCTCTGGAGGGAGTGAATTCCACAAATGAATAGCCTGGATGTTAAAAGACGAATGGACAAGAGTGGAGCTATGGGAAGGACACAAAAGAAGTAGATTATTTGTGGAACGAAGGTTTTTGTCATGTCGACTGCAGAGATATTGAAAGTGAGGAGTCAGATAAGAAGGAGCGTTTGGTGAGTTTAAAAGAGAGTAAAGTGTCGTTAACGTGCGCACATTGCGCCGTTGGCGGATAGGCAGCCATCGCAATTGGGTACGGTAAGAGGAAATATGGTCGAATTTACGGAGATTGAAAATGAACCGAATGCAACTGTTGAGAAGTCGGTCAAGTTTATTGAGCAGATCTGCATTCAGATCGTGATAACATACATCACCATAGTCGATAAGAGGGAAAATTAAAGTTTGCAGAAGCATTGTTTTCGTCTTAATTGGAAGGAAATTCTTAAGGCGATAGAGAGACCGCAGGGAACCCGTGACTTTCTGACTGACACTCGCAATTTGAGAACGCCAGTCAAGAGTAGTGTCCAGGGGCCTTACTCTCCAAAATAATGCCAATCTCAATTTAAAACCAATACAATTCCAATGTCAATTTCATGGTCACGTGGTTTCGTACTCTTGAAATCAATGTTGTCAACATTGGATTGAAATTGGGTTCGCCCTGCGATTGGGAGGACTAGTGTTGTTCAAAATGTTACTATAAACCAACATTATGACTTTGAATGTCTGTATTTTATAAATAACAAGATAAATAAATAAATAGAATGTGGCTAATGGTTTAACTCAATGATTTTATCGTTTATAAGTCAAATGAGCCCGAAAAAACTGCTAATATCATAAATATGCCATTTTTGGCTGTATGTGGGAGTATCGTTGCCGCCTTAAAAAAAGTTAACCAAGCTGCCAAACAAAACATAAACAAACATAACAAAGTTCTTCAATTTCAAATTACGCTCGAATAAAGTGAAAAAAGTTTAATTTTAAGTTTTCCAGTAAGACTACGACTATAATAATTGATAATTTTAGTTCAATTGTACATATTTATTGTTACGTTACGAAGTTTATAGAAGCGGTAAGTAAAAACTACCAAGATTACATTATAAACATTATCTCGATCAATGTTTCCTAAACTGCGTGATGTAATAGGTATATAGGTACTAAAAAACTTATGCATTTTCAGTTATAATGGCTTATCGTCCTAGCTATGCCCAGTTAGAAGCTTTGGTGGAGTTTCTTAAAGAAAATCCAGGCATAGCCAAGTGTTTGCTTCGCACCATCCAAGCCTAGCAAGAAACTAAGAGGAAATGGGTGAATTTGGCTACCTCTTTAAATGCTCTTGGAGGAGCTAATAAGGATGGTCAAGGAATTTAAGGATGGGCCAAGGTAAGATTTTTCACAATAAGTAGATACCTATTAATAATTATGTAATTTATTCAGGATGTATAGTTATGTCTTTTATCAAAATAAATTTGTTTTTAGTACTGGGCAGAGAAGAAATGTGGTATAGTAATAGTAAAAAACTTAATACGTACTTAATCACTTTATTTTTACAGTCTGCACCAGCTGTCTCACCTACAGTAGATTCTGTGCCAGTATTAGCAGAGCTTTTAGACCAAATGGACACATTCTCCATTCCTAGCACCTCACATTATCAAGCGACTCCTATAGGTAAGTGTTCATTCAAATTGTTTACCACCGATTTTAACGGTTGTTAAAATTAGTTTAGGAAAAAAAATCTCATCACAAATCTTAGTATTTTTATCAAAGGCTATATTTGGTAAGAACACAAATTATATGAATATTATAAGCAGCATTGCAGCCCTAACCCTATGCTAAAGCTATGCGACTTGTGACCGAGAATTTGTGGATTAAAATCCTACCTATTACATTACTGACCTAAATTATTATTAATCTTGAGAGCACAGACAATAAACTGAGTTAATAGAATAGAATGAAGGCCTTTAAAAGAAATAATAATTTAAGACTGAAATCCCTGGCATTTTTTTCCTCATAGGGCCCTGAATCTTATCCTTGTATATCTCATTTTAGTGCCACCATTAGCCCCTCTGTCTTCAGAGCCACTGCAAACTACACCATCTTCAGAGCCACTACCAGCCACGCGGTTTTCTGTGCAACCACCAGCTGCGGCACCATATCAGGATATTACACCCAGACCGCGGCGACGTCGTTCTTCAGTCATTCAGCGACCAATTAATCCAGAAATGGAGTGGTTTGCAATGATAGACAAATGACATGTAGAAGCAGAGAGAACTACAGCCCAAGCATTGGCTCAATTCTCAAACATATTGAGTTTGCTTGTGGCAATTAAAGAGTGCAGGGTTCAAGCAGAAGAGGCAACAGCTCAAGGCATTGCTGAAATAGCTAGAAATTCTTTATTCTTAAGCTATTATTTAAGTTGATTTTAGTTTTATATTTGGATCTCATTCTTAATTATTGTGATATATTATGACCTCAATGTTGATTCTACTGCTATATTGTTGATTCTGTTATATTTTATCTCATTGTTGATTCTTATATTTTAATAAATAAAAGTATTTATAAGTTTAAAAAGACTTTACTACCATCCATTACATAAAAATTAAACCATTCTGGTAATAATTGTCTACCTTCTAGTCAACCATAATTGCTGTACTAAAACAGCTCTTTTTTGAAGGCCCCGACGTAATTTAGCAGCTGCTGTTGTTCTGGCTGTCTCACTTGGTTCTTGTGGAATGGGATCAGGGATATAGTGGTCATCATATTCTATTTCCTCTTCAAGGTCGAGTTCAGGTAAATTGATGCACATGTTGTGCAAGATACAATATGTATTAATTATTTTGGATGCTATGGTGGGATGGTAATGTAGCACCCTGTGCCTCAGTAGGCACATCCATCTATTTTGAGGACAGCTATAGTACGCTCCACTACATTGTATGCTGAGCAGTGCACTTTGGTTTAATACTACTCTGGAGCAGCAGCAGCATCATTAATTATAGGTGTCATCTGGTACTCTCTTTGAGCATATCCTGAATCACCTACAAATAAAAAATATAATTAATTATTTAAAACATTTTACAGAATTACATACATAAACTCACGCCTGTTTCCCCGAAGGGGTCGGCAGAGGCATATAAAACGCCACTTTAAGCCATTGTTTTGATCCCCACATAATAGATGGTGAGCCTATTGCCGTAACCCTATGCACCCATACCAACTTACAGAATTCTTATTTTGAATATGTACAAAATATTACTTGCCGAATAAGTATACAAGGTACTAAGGTACTTAGGTACCTAGGTACCTAGGTACCTAAGTGGCAAATTCAACATAGGCTATTTAACATAAGGCTTTATATTTGCATATATTTCCTTAAACAAATCCTTAATGACCCGGTAATTTGCCTTAAATTCGGTTTCATGCATAGAAAACGCTTTTTCCATGTAGCGCATCATACGACGTTCGTCTCGTCTTCTATTAAACTCTTTTCACTTAGATTTACTTAAGATATCATGCATTAACACTATCCTTGCCATAATAGAAACTTACTCCAATACTTTAAAAACTATACAATGGATAAAAACTTATAAAATAGGAAAACAATTTACAAAAAGTTACTCTTTCGTTATTGGATTTAACTCAATAAACAAACCAACCTTGACGCAATACGCAACTGTCAAAATATGCTCGGGAATAGCTTTTCAATAGGCGGGTCCACACAGACCGAGCAGCCTCGCGAGGAAAATGCTTCGCGAGGCTGCTCGGTCTGTGTGGACGTGGCTCGGTCGAGGAAAACGCATATGCCGCCGCGGCCGAGCTTAGCGTGCGCCCGAGCTACCGAATTAGACACGTCCACACAGAGCGCGCAGCCTCGCGAGGAATTGGCGCGCGAGGCTGCGCGCTCTGTGTGGACGTGCCGCGGCCGAGGCAAGCGCGTGTGCCGCCGCGGGCGAGCGACCGAGCGGCCGAGCCATCGAGTTTGGTTTTTTGTTTTGCCGCGGTCTGTACGCTGTTTCGTGCCTCGTTCGAACATAACAATCCTAACTAATAATATAAATTCGCAAGTGTGTTTGTATGTTGGACATTTTTTTTATAGACTCACGTCTGTATCCGCGTAAGGATAGGCAGAGTTATAATATTATTACATCCACATTTCACCATGAAATGTTTAGGTCCCACGTAATAGGGGACGAGCCTATTGCCGTTAACGGGCACGTCAGCAGACTCCATGCTGCTTCTGAGAATTCGGGAAAACCCAGTAACACTTTTGCCCGACCCGGAAATCGAACCCGGGACCTCCGTTCAGCAGGCGCATACCCTATCCACTGGTCACTGAATGACGGAGGATACATTCATCATAACATTCTCTTTGACGCTATTTATTGTACGAATAATAATCCTTCAGTCTGTGCTTCGGTTACAGTATCCTTGCCTACAGATATTCATTTCCTATAATTCATTCTATATTTTTTCCATGTCTACCTATTCCATCCTTTAGGTATAACAATAATCGACGACCGGTTGGCAAAGCGGGAGTGTAAACGACTACAACGCCGAAGGTCGCGGGTTCGATTCCCGCTCATGTCAAACATTTGTGTGCATGAACATGAATGTTTGTCTTGGTCTGGGTGTTTCTATGTATATATTTACAAAAAAAGTAAGTTTAAGTAAATATGTATATTATGGCCCATTATAACCATTGTCTAGTACCTACCCAAAGTAGGTACAGCAATTGGCGTCAGTCATGCAGCCGGCTAGTAAAAACACATGCCACAACCCTATTGCAGTATGACCATTTCCAAGTACTATATTTATAAACAAAATTTAAAAATAAGAGAGAGGAGAGACCAACAATCTCACATTGATACGTAGACCGATAGATGGCAAATGTACTATTTCACTCTAATTCACAAGTCGACAATTTGATACCTGCGCAATACATAATAGTTTTCAACTATAGTCCGTTCACAGTTATTTTACCTCTAGCTGTTAGATTGGCCAACCTGGGCGTTGTGTTGCAATATTTGGTATATAATACTCCCATTTTAAATATACATTATTGCTAAAATGTACTTATTTTTTTATTGCCTAAGCGATCGTATTAAATATATGGAAGTAATGTTTGTAACAAAACCTCTTGATATTGGCATGGCTATATGCATGTACATTTATTTTCTTACGAAATAACTAATTTCCTATGAAGATAAGTAGTTATAATAAAAATGTTGTCTATTTAATATATAAAGGTAAACGCATCATAATTACGCCAACGTTAGGTTCTAATTATCAAATACAAAAACTGTAAATTTAATTTTCATATTTATTTTGAACTAGTCGACGCCAGCGGCTTCGCTCGCATATATTTTCGAATTTCCTGTTTTGCCCGATCCCGTGGGAATTTCGGGAAATCCCGTCTTAGTGCACCCCTACGGTCCCCAAGGAACATACATGCTAAATTTCAGCTTCTTGCGCCGCAAAATTTCGGCTGTAGCTTGTCTGTCAGTCAGTCAGTAACGCAAGGATTTTATATATACAGATAAGAATTATGTGGGTGTCATATTACACCTTTGCTTACCCCTGCATGGAAACAGGCGTGAGTCTATAAGAATGATCCATGTGGACTGCCAATGTTATGATGATTCGTAACTGCTGTCATATTCTGTATCAGACTCAGAATTTAATTCTATTATGAACCTGTCCATTTCAGCATCCGTAGACCCATCTGTTTCACGAAGCTTGTCTTCAATGTGGCGCTCATGTTTGCATTGTTTTTGTCAGTCTTCTGCAGTGATAGATTGAAAAGCTTCTTCAGCTAAATTCACAATGTTGGTTGCCTCTTGTCCTAAATTTTTGCTTGTGACTCGCCTTTTAATGAGACTCCACATAAGTTCAATTGCGTTTAGCTCTCAGTGGTATGGCGGTAATCTAACCACTTTGCGGCCATGAGCTTCAAGCATTTGAATTTTTGAAGCATTTCCACTAATATTGGGTAAAATGTTATGCACGGGTAACCCTATTTTACTTTCCTGTCATCACAGAGTACAATTCCAACATAAAGAAAATAAACACCGACATCTGTCAGAGGTAAAATAACTGTGAACGAGCTGTATATTTTCATGTTCTGAATTCAAACTTTATGACAACTACAATTTTGTTTTTTCCTACGGTGCCGAGGCTGCCGCGCTCTAGGCCGCGTTCACATTTGTCTGATGTAATCTGTCGTGACTTCGTCTGTCGTGTCGCGACAGACAATGTCCCGGTCTGCGACAGAGAGGGGGGAGGGATGTGGGGACGGTACAGCGCGAATTAAGAGATTGGACTCAGATTAATTGTAAAAAACATTTATTTAATTATAACAGTATATTTAAAATATAAAATAGCACTTGATACTTGATGGCACGGGCTGTTTCCGCAACTCCACGTCTTGGCGTGTATTTTGCGTGCGGGTGGGAATGGTGTCGTCATTCGAGCCACAAGGCCAGCAGACTAATATAAAATAGTAATCGCTAATGTTAGATCTACAAAGGTATTTATAATAAATTAATGCTAAGATGACAATAGGATTATCTAGATAATTTGGTGGGGAGAGATGTGCTGACGAAGCTAACATTGTTGGGTTCCGTACAGTTAACTCGCGCGACACAACTCGTCAGACTAATGTGGACGCGCCACTGTCTGTCGTAAAGCGTCAGACGCGTGTTTGCAATTGTGGGCAATGGACGACGAACTAATTGACTTCCTTTTTATAATATTATATTCGTATACATGAGCTAATTGAATACGAAATAATATAATCCTATGTAAATAATTTATGGATATAATTGGATATCTACTTAATCTGAATCGGATAATTCATCAAAAACATTGCGAAAGTGTGAACTCCACGAGAGTCAAGACAGAACTGATTTAAAATTGTGTCAGATCGCGACAGACGGCGACAGACAAATGTGAACGGTAAGTAATTACGACAGAGACCGTCACGAAAAATCACGTCAGATAAATGTGAACGCAGCTTTATTCTATGGCCTCGCTCGTTCGGGGACTGTTTCCTCGCGCGGCAAATGCCTCGCGAGGCTGCTCGCTCTGTGTGGACCCACCTAATGCCGATCCCGATCCTATTTAGTTCCTCAAGAAAACGCCCAATTTAAATGCAATTTGGCGCTAGTGTCGTGTTCAAGAGTAGGAATTGTGACAATTACTGACAATCCCAATGTCGATAGATCTAAATTTAATTCAAGAGTAAGGCCCCAGGTGTAAATCGAGATTTTTCACACTAGGGCTGAAGGGAATGATAGATCCGTTGAATGTAATAGGTGGCAGAGAATTTAAATCCACTTTGCACATCATCCTTGAGCTTTTTGAGGATTACTTGAGATTATCATGACATCCGGCAGAAATGGGCTGATTTCGACATGAATAATATATATTAGAATATTATAACAACTAGATGAGATATCACACTGCTGCCTTAGCCAAGAGGAGTTCCTTAATCGTAGTCTTGAACTTGTACTTTGTGTCAGACGTCCTGATCTCTAGCGGGAGGTCATTCCATAGAAGAATGGATTGAATTGAAAACGAAGAGTGTACAAAAGCAGAATTGTGAGAAGGGACTGAGAGAAGAAGATAATGAGAGGAGCGAAGGTTTAGGTCGTGATTGGAACAGAGGTATTGAAAGTGAGAAGTTAAATAGTCAGGGGAGGTATGGGACATAAGGATAGTATAAAGAGTAGTGAGAGCACGCAAGCTGCGTTTTTGACGAATGGGAAGCCACTTCAATTGAGAACGATAAGCAGATATGTGATCATACTTACGAAGACTGAAAATTAATCGAATGCAGTTATTGAGAAGACGATCAAGTTTATTGAGTAGATCTGCATTCAGGTCGTAGTAGCACACATCAGCATAGTCGATCAAAGGAAAGATTAAAGTTTGCACAAGCATCACTTTAGTCTTGAATGGGAGAAAGTTCTTAAGGCGGTAGAGTGCGCGTAAAGTACCAGTGACTTTTTGACTTACCTGAGTTACTTGAGTTCGCCAATTAAGCGAAGCATCCATATAAAGCCCAAGATTTTTAACAACTGGATACCAGTCCACGTTAGTGCAGTTAAAAATTATGTTAGGCAAAGATGAAACACCCAGTCTCTTTAGCACCCATTGGCTACCCAGGATAATGGCTTGGCTCTTAGTAGGGTTAACAGTTAGCCCGAATTTGTCACACCAATTTTGTATGGCTGCTAGGTCCTTATTTATTTTGTCTATTGCCACAGATATGCACTCCAGATCTTCTTGAGCATATATCTGCAAGTCATCGGCATACAAGTGATACGCACACTGAAGATTTTGAGTTATGAGATTTATAAAGAGAGAAAATAAAAGAGGAGAAAGAATACCGCCTTGAGGAACGCCAGCGCTGAGATCACACCAACTTGAAGATGAATCGTCGATGCGAACAGATTGCTGACGACCTCGAAGATAACTTGAGTACCAATCCAAAGCTCCAGATGAGACCTTGAGATAGGAGAGGATGGATAAAAGGATGTCGTGACTGACGGTATTGAAGGCATTGGAAAAGTCAATCAACACCAAGACTGTGACTTTGGTGTTCTCCATACCTTCACGAATATCACCAGTCACTTTAAGGAGAGCGGACGTGGTGCTGTGTCCAGGCCTGAAACCTGATTGCAAAGGACTTAATAAGTTATTTCGGTGTACAAACCGAGCCATTTGTTTGTGCACACAGGCTTCAAGCACTTTGGATAGGAAAGGGAGAATGGATATTGGACGGAAGTGGTTAGGTATGGAAGGGTTTGAGACTTTGGGCAGAGGGATAACGTAGGCTTTACGCCACGAGGACGGGAAGGAGCCAGACTCAAGGGAGAAATTAATGATGTAGGAGATAGCCGGAAGACGATTATCTAGGATGGTGGTGACCATACGACGACTGATATTGTCATATCCCACAGCATTTGATTTAATGGAATGGATTATCTTTTTGATGTCATCTGGAGAAAAATGAAAAGCTTCAATATCAGGTTGTATTAAATCAGCTAGGTAGTTGATAGTGTGACACATGGTCTGATGGTCCAATGGGGTGGAAGTGGAGAAATGTTTATTGATATCATCCAGACCAAGTAAACCATGGATGTCAACACGCTGCTGTGTGCCAATACCTAGCGTTCCAAGGAACTTCCAGATATTGGCAGGTGAAGAAGAATTAATGTTATTGAGAATATGTCGGCGTTTGGCGTTGCGTACCATCTGGTTACACCGATTCCTTGCAGATTTGAAAAGCGTTCTCGTCACATCGGTCCCTTATATATTCCTGAACGCTCGATCTCTACGCCTCATGGCCATCCTAATACCAGTCGTGATCCAGGGTGCAGGAGGTCGTTTCAGCTTCACCCGCCTCACTGGGGTATGGACATCATACAATTGCCAAACATTGTGATTGAAGATATGAATCTTCTCGTCGATAGAAGAAGCAGATAACATGCTATCCCAATTAACACTAGAGAGCTCGCGTGGCTGACCTATGTCACCCAGGGTGTAAAAATGTTAAATAACTTTTGAACGAAACACGACTCAGTGTAGTTCTCTCAGGTATTCCTCAAGTGCGAATCATCCCATGTGTCAGTAGTGCGCCATCACTGTAGGTGTATTGACGTGTACGCACTGCTTTTATAAAGTACGTGGGTGACGCATGTCACCCGCGCGAGCATTCGAGGAAGTTTTCGAAAAAGTGTATTTGCGATTGAAAATCAATTTTAACCTCAAGTAAGTTATTTGTTACATTTTTATTTTACATGTTTTATGATCAATAAATTGTAAGTGACGAATCGGTTTTGTATTTACGTTATTGTTTTATAACAACCAAGTGATAAAATACACATATTGTCTTAGGCTATAATGGCGTCAACTTAAAGAAAGAAAGAAACATTTATTTGGATACAGCACAAAACAGAACAACATACAATATTTTAAAAGAACAAAACTGATTATAAAGGCACATTAAATAAAAATAGAGAAGAATTTGCAGATCAGAAAAAAAAGAAATATCGAGAAATGTCGAGTATGTGTCCCAGTGCTGACCAAAAGGGTAGCCAACTCAGCATTATGCCCAGTACAGCTGATGCATACAGGACGCTGATATTCTCTTGGCTCCCATTCACCCACCATGGATGCCCAACCAGGTGTCGCGCTCACTCACAATGCAAAACACATAATAAGTTCTGTGTTATATTAAAATATACATATAATACAATATGCAATCACATGCACTCAAAAGGCAGACAAGAAAATAATATAAAAGGAAAAAAAAAACCACACGCAAATCAATCTCGTTAAAACCTAGGCGCGAGAAAAGGCCGCGGGGAAAGAGTAGGGTGGGCAGAGCGGCACTCTGTGAATTTTTTAATTAAAATTAAATTATATTAATAATTGTCTTATAATTAAATTATATAAAATTATCCTAGATGAAATTATATTAATGTCATATTTTGTTAAATTATATTCAAATTTTATTACAATTACATTAATATACTAGATTAAATTATATTAGAATTATATTTTGTTAAATTATATTATTTTAAAAACATGATATATAAGATTATATTAAAATTAATTATTTATAGTACATATTATTATCACACATAAATGATAATAATTGATATGTAAACAATATAGATTGAAATAATAAATTAACTAATACATTCGGACATCAAATTGCTTTAAATAGTACATAATTAAATAAAAGACATGTCTACATTTGCGTTACGCAGTTCACACTGAGATGCCAATAGATACTGCCGAAGACGCTTTTTGAATGTGACAGTACTGTTTATTTGTCTCAGAGGCGGGGGTAGGTTATTCCATACTTTTGAAGCTGCGTAACGGAAACTACCTCGGAACGCAGCAGAATTATGATTATGTATGGACAGTTGTTGTGCGCACGTTCTACTCGAACACTCCCTCTGACTCGTGACCCAATTAAGCTTACTATGAAGGTATGCTGGTTCCTTATATTTGAGGACACCGAATAGTAGGCATGCCAAGTGTAACTTTCTGCGCGATTTCATTTTCAAGATAGAGTGTTGGTTAAAAAATGGTGTGACATGGCTTCTAGGTGGGATGTGGAAACAAAAACGGGCGCAAGCGTTTTGAACACGTTGAATGAGACGCTTGGTTCTTGCTAAAAGTCTTGGCCCGTACACGGTATCAGCATAATTAAGTTTTGATAGAACCAGTGACTCGACTAATTGCACTCCAAGTTCCTCAGACAAATGTTGCCTCATTCTGTATAAAATCTTCAGGCGGTAAAAACAATTCCGAGCACATTCCGCTATATGTTCTGCAAATCTGAGCTCACTGTCCATGCGTAACCCAAGATTGCGCGCTTCATTGACCTTGACAATAGGCTGGCCCATCAAAGATATTGTCAGCGTGGGTAATGCGTCAATCTTGTGTTTCGCTCCAAAGAGCATATATTTGGTCTTAGTAGGGTTAAGCATAAGACAGTTACTCTCACTCCAGTCAGATATATTCTTTAGGTCCTTGTTCAGAGTGGTAATCGCTGCTTCACATTCGTGTGGACGGAAAGAAACATATACCTGAATATTATCAGCATATATATGATAGCTGCAAGACTGGATACACTTGACCACATCGGCGCAATACAAGCTAAATAGTATGGAGCCAAGTATGGAACCTTGCGGAACTCCTCTTTTGACGTGAGCCGGCTCAGACACACTAACACTGCCATCATTTCTCCTCAATTCGACGTACTGCTGACGGTTGTATCGTATCGTCTTCTGGTCAAACCCATAGTAGCGTAGCTTTGATAGGAGCAAAGAAACGTCAATACTGTCGAAAGCGCGAGAATAATCTAGCAAAACGAGGACAGTACACATGCCAGAGTCCTGAGCAGACAATATGTTATCGGTAACATCTAGCAGAGCCGTTGAAGTACCATGACGTTTCCTAAATCCCGACTGAAACGCAGGTAGGATTGATTTTTTTTCTAGATAGTCTGACAGTTGCTGACAGACAACTTTTTCTATTACTTTAGAAATACAGAGTAAAATGCTAATGGGTCGTAAATCAGATACAGTAGTTGGGTTCAGTTTTTTTGCAAGTGGTCTAACCGCTGCGATTTTCCACTAATCAGGAAAGGAAGATGATTCCAAGGAACGATTAGTAATGTCAGCCACGGACGGAAGCACGTAGGGCAAAGACGTAGTTAACATTTTTAAAGTAATATGGTCACATCCCTCAGCATTTGACTTCATACCCGTGATATGGCGCATAACGACACATTCATCTACAGGAGATAAGCTAAAAACGGCTTCACTGTGTCTATGGAATTCATAGAATGTTAGCAAGGAGATCGATGGTCTTGCATTACATGGCACTGCAAGAAATTCCTCATTAATCTGAGTAGCATCTGAAAACTGTGCAGGCAGTTCTTGAGCTCGTCCTCTGTGCGCAGGAATCAAGGTGGATTTAATATTTTTCCAGAGCGACTTCGGGTCATTAATCCTGTAGTTAATATTGTGCTTAAAATATGCACGCTTTTCATTGTGCAATGAAGTAATAACAAGAGACTTTAAATCTTTATAATATTGTTTCTTTGTTTCTGATTTGGTCTTCCTGTAACTTGACAATGCCCTATTACGTAACCTCATCATGGCTTTTATGGTATCCGTTATCCATGGGTATGAGGGTTCTTTAATAATGCATAATCTGAGCGGCGCATGGATATCGAATACCGATAGAAGACATTGATTAAAATAGTAAACTTTGTCATTTACACTATGCATATTATATAAGACATCCCATTTAATATTTAGAAAATCGCTCTGGAAACTGTTCGTACATATACTACTCAAAGGTCTATGGAGTATTGAAAATGGTTTAAAAACATCACGCTTAGTTCCAAACTCACAGATAACGAAACAGTGGCCTCGCATTGATCCAAATGGTTCAACAGCTACCGATCTTGCCTTGAGATCCGTGCATACCAAGTCTATAAGCGTCTCGCTTCCCTCCGTATAGTGTGTTGGCGATGTCACCAACTGATTAAGATTGAGGCACCTCAGAAATTCGTTAAGCTTCTTGGTTTTTAGGTCATGTTTCTGCAAAACATTGACGTTAAAATCTCCCAAAATCAAAATATGGTCTCAGTTGCCCAACGCGCCAACTGTATCCGTAACGGCGTCCAAAAAAAGATCAAGGTCAAGCCATGGTGGCCGATATGCTGTACCTACTGCGATTTGCTTACTATTTACAGGTAAAGTAATCCACATTTGTTCAACGGAATCGTACCTGCTACTCGTTGCAATATTCCAAGTGCGCGCGCTCAACCCCCGCCTGAGGTAGAAACTTGTTCCACCTCCACGGCCCCCGCGCAAGTTTAACGGGCGCGGAGTGTGAATCAGTCTGAGACCGACCGGCATCGGCGTGCGCTCATCCTCTCCCGGACGCAGCCACGTCTCGTTTACAGCTAAAATATCAAACGAATGGCTCTCCACGACCGAGATGAAGTCGTCATGGCCTGTCCCCAAAGATCCCGCGTTTATAAACCCAACTTTCAAAAATTTATCGTTCTTAACCATAGCTATTCGAATTTATAGTCCTGTGCATAGTTACTTGACGTAAAAAACGTATTCTACTCATAGAATAAGTTAAGTGTAAATTAAAAGTGTGTCTGTGCGTGAATAACAGGCCTGCGCAGTCCGCGTACGTTTTAAATAAAGGTAAGCAATATGGTTGTAATAAGTGAGCGCATATTATTGTAAATAAACGCGTGGATGCGATAGGAGTGGTTGTACTAGTTATATGAACGTATGTGTATCTAGCTTCTGTTCGTCGTGTCTCTGTGCGACGCGAAGAGAGATTTGACTACAAGTAGACGGTTGGAGGAAGATGAAGAAGAGGATAGTGGTTGCGAAGAACGAGCAACTCCAATTGGTTCGTCTCAAGTTTCTGACATGGAACAAGACAGTGATAATGTATCTGACGACGACGAAAATGTGCCTTTGTCACACTTAGGTGGTTATGAATCTCGCAATGGGACCAAATGAAGTAAGTTTCCACCAGCTACAACTAAAACCAGGGTCCATAACATTATGACGAGTCCTTCGGGTCCAAAAGGTAATGCTAGAGATGTTTCAACTGCTATGAAGTCTTATTTGCAAGAGGTCGGGTACGAATTGGTGAGACCGCACATTATAAAACGTATTTTCCAAGAAAGAATACCAAGGGCTGTAAAATTGAAAGCCAGGTTACTTTTGGGGCTGCCCGAGAAGCCACAAGTACAAAACTTGCCAATACGAAGTGGAAAAGGACGGTGTGACTTCTTCAGCAAAAGAAGAGATCGAACCACATGCAAAACCTGTAGTAAATGTAATAGGCGTATTTGTCCGGATCACCAAATCATAGTGTGCCCTAACTGTGATGAAATCTCTACTGAATTGGTATAACCCATTTCTAAACTTTATAATAAGATGATTTCCTTACCAAATTAAGGTTTTGAAAAGAATTAAAGACTGATTAATCACGATAAGTCAAAATTATGTTAATTTTTATAGAAGTTTAATTTTTTTTCATAATTCAATTTAACTTAAGCAATTGTTAAGTTTTGATAAAGTATTTAGTAAGAAATAAAGTTGATTAGTAACATTATAACTTATTTATTTTCATCAAATTAGAATAGTAAGAAAAAATACCATATTTAATGGGTGACATATGTCCCCCGCGCGAGCTTTCTAGGAAAATTTTTGACGCGAGCCCTCTAGTGTTAAGCTCGGAAGCATCCTGACCCAGTTTTGTCACATCCAAGCGACCAAAGCACAACTTTCGGTGGGGATTTGGGAGGCTTTAGGCGATAGGACAGGAATACAAGGTCATGACGGGAAAATCCGGGAGCAGGATATTGACCAAGGGATTAGACCAGGGAAGGGGCAGAGGTGAGGATTAAGTAAAGCCACGTGTCCTCCCCGTCGCTGTTATGGTGAGTAGCTTGCAAGGGAATAACGTGGAGGCTGGCTGACTCAAGAATTTCGAGGAGTTTACGGGAACAACTGGACTGACGGGAAAGGAGATTAGTGTTAAAATCGCCCATGATGATGTGATGAGAATACTGTGACACTAAAGATTCCAGAATCAGCTCAAGACTGAAGAAATAATCGACAGAAGGAGGACAATAAACGACGCCAAGGACAGCTTTAGCTCCCTTGACATCAATTTCCAAAAACAAATACTCCGCAAGTGAAGAAGTTGGTAAAAAAGACGTGAGAATTTGATAAGGAACATTACTGCGGAGATATATGGCAACTCCGCCACCTCTCCTACCTTTTCGATCATTACGAACTAAAATAAAGCCAGGAAGAGAGAACGAAGTAGAAGTAAGTAATGGTTTCAGCCAACATTCCGAGATCAGTACGGCATGTACATTGATATCTGAGACAAGATCTAAGAGGTCAGTATGGTGAGATGGAATGCTTTGGGTATTTATATGAATAATATTCTAATAATATTCTACCACATTCACACAACACCATCTAGTCACAAACTAAGCAGAGCTTGTACTATGGGTACTAGACAATGGATAAACATACATATATACTTTTTTTTTGTAAATACATACATATTATACATAGAAACACCCAGACCAAGACAAACATCCATGTTCACGCACACAAATGTTTGACTTGAGCGGGAATCGAACCCGCGACCTTCGGCGTGGCAGTCGCTTACACTACCGCTACGCCAACCGGTCGTCATCAATAGCATTGAAAGTTGAAAGTATTATTAAACGAGTGTCGCAGGCATTTGTCCAAGGTGTCGTCTACGGAGCAGAAATTGTCAGTATCAGAAGAGGTAGCTGAACTAGCTGACTCATTGGCAGACAAAAATGTATCTTCATCATTCATCATAGTAGTAATGTTATAATATATAAATATGTAAAACTTAAAAAATAAAAATGTATATATATAAAATAAATATAAAATCTATCCGATAAAAATATATAACAATACTTAGCGAAATTCAGTCAAATTATAATTATGTACAATACAGGCATCTCTACACCACCCGCCAGCTCACACAAACGAGTAATATTATGATAAATATAGACACAATATTTTAAAGAAAGCACAAAAAGGTTTCTGAACGTAACAGCTATCTTAACAAACGTCAAACGTCATAAACGTCACTTTGATTTGACAGTTATTACGGTGAAATAGTGTGTTTGTATTGTTTATAAATATATTATAAATTATAATATGGTTCACGCCGCCAATCAAAGAATAAATTACATAATACAACAAAATAAAAGATAATAAAAAACTAGTAAAACGAATAATAAATAGCGCTATTTACGTGCTTTCGCGTTTGACGTACCAGCCACACCGACGCCGCCTTTGACCGCAGACAATCCTGAAGCAATTTTGGGGTAGTTCAGCTCCTCCAATGCGACGACCCTGTGGCGAATTCCATCGGATGCCTTTATTACAATCGCGCCGTCCTGGGTCCAGCAGACGCGCATGCCGAAGTGTTCGCGAGCTTTACTAAATATGGCTTGCCTTGGTTTCGTCAGGAGCTCCTTCAAAGAAACCGATGTACCCTTCAAACGTGTCTTGGCCCTCTACACTGCGGATCTGAAGTCAACACCCGAGAACCAGACCAATACTGGCCGGGGACGGCCATTGCCAGGCATACCAAGCCGATGACAAACATTGATGCTTTCCGTCGTTACATTTTGAAGCTCCATACCATGAATGATCTTCAGCACCGCTGCCTTGCAGTCCTCCTTATCTACTTCAGGCATGCCAAGAAAAACGAGTACTTTACGCCTGTGCCGGGTCTCGATGGCATCAATTGTATGAGAGCACTCATTAATCTGTTTCCTTAAGAGACTCAACATTGTAAACATTAGTTCTCTGAAGGTGCGGAACTCCTCAGCTACCTTCGCAACGGTGTCCTTTGCAGAGCCACCCTGCAGCTGGGCCTCCAGTTCTGCCATCCTTTTGGTGAAGGTCTCTTCCAGGTTGTCTTGAGCGGTCTTAATATTAGCAAGTTCAGACATTCTGGCTAGTGTTTCAGTTTAGTGCTTCTTCAATCTCAACTTTCAAGTATTTGAAGTGCTGGCAGGTGATGTGACTTGCAGATTACAGAGTTATATACAAATAACCCTCTAATGCTTCTACCAACGTAAGTACTATGTATATGTGCTTAATAGAACTTGATATGGTGATAATATAGATAAAATTTAGGTTTTAAATAATTAAATTTATACTTTTCAAATTTCGAAACTTCTTGTCTTTTATCACCTACCCCCAAAAAAAAGTATTTTATTAGCACCAATTCAATATTAATTTGATAGATTGGCAATATTCACAGTCCGGCCAAATTAGACCAAAACTCGGTTAATTTAGACAAGCAAAGGTAAAAAAAATCGCATGAAGCTAAACATTTTTATGTGCATGTTCGGAAGACCATGTGACGTCGTCCCTGTCGCCGTCCGCCCCTACTCTCGGCTGACTGCTCGCTCTGCCCCCAGCAACCGATATATACCGTGGCGCAGGAGCGGCTGGTCACTCTCACTGGCTGTGCGGCGACCAAGATAAGTGGTCTCTCTTCCCTGTGCGACGCCGGAAACACGTTCCTTGAGGACCTTCGAATTTCGCGACCATATACTATGTAATATGCTGGCCCGTAGGTTTGCACGGTGTTCTTACGACGTTAAAATGACGCTTTTTTCGAGCCTACTGTCAGACTTTTTACACCTGCAGCCTATGGGTCAAGTATACGCAGAAGGCATACAGCGCCCTGCGCGTACAGTATAACAATGCCTTCAGGATGCTTGTGGGGCTGCCGCGGTATTGTAGCGCTTCGGGTATGTTTGCCGATGCGAGAGTAGATGATTTTTATGCCATTAGTCGAAAACGATGCGCTTTTCTCCGGCACAGAACAGATATCAGCACCCACGGCATGTTGAAGGCATTGAGTAACCGGTGGGACTGCCCGATGCTTGGTCGATGGGTGAGACTGCACACACGGGTCGGCTCTAGATAGATGTACGAGAATTTTATTTTTTATGCCTATTATGTTATTATTATTATGCCTATTTATGATTTTTATGTGTTTTTATTGAGTTATTTTTTATGTAATTTCAGATATATTTTAATTATGTTATTTCTGTTATTATTAATTATGTTATGATTTCAATGTGTAAAATTTTATTCTATGGACATCAATGTCTGCAAATAAATGATTATTATTATATACCAAGAACGATGAAATACAACCAGTTTAGTGCAAATTGAATTTTTGCTAAGTTCAAATCCCATACGCGGTGATCGCGGTGGATAAAAGCCGAATCAGCTATCAGAATAGTTTTGTTATATCTCTCAACCGGATTAACATGTGGGGTATACAGCGATGTGTAATGTAAATTAGGAACTTTGTATTTGCCAAGCTTTCCTTTAATTTGATAAATGCTTGATGATCAACAGAATGGCGGGGCTTTTTTGCCTTAAGAAGTTAGTTTATTCAAAGGTGATGCTATGGTACTAAAATTAGGTGTAATATGCCTATACCACGAGGCTGCGCCTAAGAAACAACGTACCTCTTTTCTAGTACTAGGAGTCGGGTAATTCTTCGTGGAAGCTATTTTATCAGGATCGGCATGAAGACCCTCAGAATCCACAACGTAGCCAAGATACTTAAATTTATCTGTAAAACAATTACTTTTATCGAAATTAATGGTTAAGTTAGCAGATTTAATTTTTTCTAAAACGCGTAGTAAAAGCGAAATATGCTCAGAAAAATCGGAACTAATACAGATTATATCGTCGACAAAACAAAACACCCTATTCTCAAATTCAGACCCATAAAAAAAAATCAGACAACCTTTATATCTGATTCCTGAAAAAAAAGTGCTCATCTAATTAAAACCATTTCTAAGAATGTCAAAAGAAAATTATTAAGGCCAGGTTGGCTGTACAATTTATCAAGTAGTAGTCGACTACCTTAAACTTATTTTTGCGGGCGATAAAATGAATAAGTGATTAAGTACTTCTGTGGGTTGCTAAGGCACTGACATAGTGCGAGGCACACGTGAGTTGTTTACTAACTTTACTAGTATTTAATACTAGTAAAGTTAGGTGAGCGAAAAATCAAAAAAATCTGCTAATCTACCCTTGCTTCATCATCATAATTTCACCCTAGAGACGTCCACTGCTGGACTGAGTCATCTACCAAGGCTCTCCACACTCCGATCTCTCACGTATATTCTGTACAAAATGTAAATAGAGTCGGTTCAGTGGCTTAGCAGTCAAAGATTGACAAACACGGCACGTTTGCATATCTAGTATTGTAACAGAATAGTTTATTAATAAAGTAATACATTTTAGTCATTCTGTATAACTTTATATACTATTATACTTAATTAAACAAATATGTGACTACGTCATATCGCCGGCATTACATGGGCTTCAGTATAGTCCTTTGCCTTGTTTGTTCGGGCACATAACCTGTTTATGAAACAAAGGTATTTGTACTGAGAGTCCCTACCACGTAGTGTGGACATTTAAACTGCTTAATCAAGCCGGTGAATGTAAACTGGAGGCTTTAATATGTCGCTGTTGTATATTTTGTCAGTTTATTTGACCTGCGTATCTTAATGTGTATAAGCATGCCATCTTTCCATTTGTTATGTCCAATGAAAGGACAATTAAAGTCGTATATATGCTACCTATTATTTTAATATCAAAGTCAGATGATGGCGTCATCCGTGTAGATCTCACTAGTAACACGCCCGATTTAAGGCTGACTTCGGGTAATCATATTAAACTAGCTTTAGTGAAAATCCTCTGAGATGTGAACTACAAATAGAAAAACTTTTTGTTTTATTATAATTTAGTTCCATTCAGTGAAACCATTTCGACAGTTTATTAGTGAAACTATAATAATATCAGATAAATGATATTAAAGAATGAATAAATATATAAAGTGCTCTAAAAGAAATCTGTTTTGATATAAGAAAGCAAAAAGGCCGAAAAATATTGTCCTTTGCTAGAGTACAAAAATAGCCTGACCGTCACTGACATTGAAACTTAGTCTGCAGATTCACCCCTTATGGGGCTTGATACGTACGTGCCGGGAATTTTCTTTCACTCATGTTTTGGGTCGGTTAATGTCGCTTTACTGCTCAATCTCCAAGGCGGATTGGACCGAATTTGATACGAGGGCTCGTTATGTCTTTTTATTTTAGATGAAAGGTGTATGACCAGCTAGTCAAGGAAATTATGTTTGATAGGTTTTTATGTTCAATATTTCATGTTGTTGATTTTAATAATTGCAAGGTAATTGTCAATGTACTAGCGTTATATTTAAGACATTAAAAGAAAAGTATCCAGGAATTCGGTGTTCGTGGTTGCCTTTTGAATATTTTTTTACCACATTTATCACGTAACTAACATAGAACAGTATTTAAATGATAATATTATTATGTTTGAATCGCTGAAGTCAATCAAAAGATTCCACTGCCCAAGAAAATTTGTTGTGTAAATATTTACGATATCGTGGGATAAGAATTCCTTTCACTTACGCGACACTAAATTTTAATAATTACTACTACGCTTTTCATTTTCGTGCAAGTGCAACCAAGTTGCCACATCATTCATAAGAATGTAATGTCACCAGTTTTTTATCCTATGAATGTTAGGACAGCGCATGAGATATGAAGAAATCAGTTCTATCTCCTATATTGACCTGGCTGAGTCTTTATAATTATGTTCAACTATCGTGAAATTGAACACCGAGTGACCCAATAAATAATTGAATTACATTAAATATTTGTATAGATAACATTTTAGTAAAAAATATAATTTAAAAGTGTTTGCTTTGCTCGAGAAACTGAAATAAAAAAGTAAGCAAAATAATTTCGCGGTGTAGTTTTACTCTCGTGTTAAAAATACAGCTACATCATGTAGCGTTTGTTTACCAGTTTCTTCTTGTTATTGAAAATGGTCAGCCACGAAATTTTATCCTTTATGTATTTAAAATTAATGCTTGTTCTCGGCTTGCATTTCGTTATAGAGAAAAGAATTTTGTAGCTTTGCGTTTTCATTTCTGCTTTTTGAATCAGCACCTACATTGAGATTTAAACTGTACAAGAAAAAACTACCGCTTTTATTTTGCCTTGAGTGATGTGTATTTAAGCGAATGTTTTAATTTAAAACAATCAATCAGCATTTATCACGAACGAGAAATTACAATGACTCATTTGTATTTCAAAGACTAGAATATAGCTGGGTATTTTCCCAGGAATATTCCACTTAAGTTGGCATACCTGCTTAATATTAAGGTGTTTTCATAGTAACGTCTATTGATCTGGTAGTTAAAGTCGCTTGTAACATGAAAGGGGCGGTCTTCCTCCGTTGTATACACTGCGCTACCTTCCAACCGATGTGTACGGGGGTTTATCATTGTGTATATCTAGTGTTGACGCGGGTAAGGGGTTAAACACACTTGTATAATGTAAACGTTATGTATTTATATCATGAAATAATAACAGTCTCTTGAATTTGCAGGTATAATTTTCATGATGGTCTCATGTATCTATTGTCTAAAAGTTGTAGTTCTAGGCCTTTACTTGATCTAGAAATTAAATCGAAAGCTGTCGACATAAATGTTTCAGTAAAATACTTCAAGAATATTTATTGAGACTTGGTTGAAACTTGAACAAAGTGTAAATGGTATCCTAGTTAGGTATATTAAGTAATCCTAAAGTATTCTGTTTCATTACGATCCGATTAAGGTTCAGTCTCAGTATAAATACCACACAAAAATTATCGTTCTTTTATTACAATGCAGGTTTCAGGGGATGTGAACTTTTTCGTCAATCTCCACGACGAAAAAGTCTAACAAGTATTAAAGTCAAAAAGTTATTTTAAAATTCGTTAAAGCGCCCCACTTTTGTTATTTCCAAACATCGATGTTGGAAATAAATTGTTTTCAGCGGTGACCACGCCAAAGTACAAGGACTACAAGAATATTTGTTAACAAAGTCTAATCAAGCCGCTGCTAAAATAACATCTTGGGGACTCTCGGAAGGTACCAATCTGATTTTCTCGGGCGTTGCAAGAGAAACGATATGGTCCACCTTATATGGTGCCTCGCATGCTCGAAAACTTGCACGCAGGAAGAACTCATAACCTCTGAAAATCGATCAGTATGAGCCTTGAGCTTTCTGAGCCGCAAAAATATTAACCTACGAAACGCTTGCAAAAACTCGAAGACGAAGTAGATTATTTTTATACCAGCTCAAACCTACAATTCTAAACTTCTTTTACGAAGTTTAGATAGTAAAAACCTCTTTGCAGAAGTTTCTTTGTTTTACAAGTATAGCAAAGCCAAAAATTTACCTTCCATGTATGGTAACTTTCAGTTGTCAAAGACTACGAGGATTCATGAAATAATCACGAAATACCCAGTAACATTCAAAAGCACAGAAATGAAGATCCGTGGGTCTTTAGAGTTACAAGTAACTTAACAAACTTAACTTACGTACGTGCAAAATCAGGTCGTAATTTCAGATTTACCATGCAAAGTCGTTATATCTTAAGAACCTAAGAGGCTAGCCAGGACCATCCGGCTAATTTAAGAAAAAAAAACATGGCATGAGACAGTTGCACCTCCTGTGAACTATGTAGAAGCCAAAGAACATCTGTCCCCCGGTAGTAATCTGCAGTGGCCCATATGGAAATCCCTGAATCGTTTACGAAGCCAGGTTGGTTGTTGCAGATACAACCTAGTGAAATGGGGTATGATTGACTCGGCCCACACGCAGTGTGACCGTGGCGCTCAAGAGCAGACCATGAGTCACCTTTTTTTTTAACGTGTGGAAAATGACTTACCTCATGCCCATCCGACCGGTGAGCCGTTGAAGGGTACGTCGGACTCCCACTCCGTGGGCTGGGTTACCGACTAAAAACCACACGGTGGCTCCGTAGCTCGACGCCTAGCAGGTACAACGGGAACTGTGGTTGTATTGCTCCGCTGTACCTGTCGTGTCCGTCCTCTTGCTTGGGACGCGGGCACGGAGAAAGGCGGGGTGTGCAATGCCTTTCACAGCAGACTGCGCCACACAGTCCACTGCCTTCTCGGATCCGCTTGTGGTGGGTCGTTAGAGGCTACCCTTCCAGCGCCCGCAGACTTGAGGAAGAATAGGGTTCAACGGCCGCTGCCGCCGCTTTCGCCTGCGTCATTCACGCTCCCGGGGCCTCCTTCTGGAGCATTACAGCTTCATAGAAGGAGACCACTGCACGCCAATTGTGGGTGTCTTCTACAATTGCCGCTACTTCGGCTGGTAGGGACAAATCCCTCCCGATGATAGCGACCAGGGTACTCCGCTCGTCCGCCCACGTGAGGCACACCTCTAGTGTGTGTTGAGCGGAGTCCAGGTCGTCATCGCAGTGGAGGCACTGTGTTGTCTCCTCACGTCAGATCCGACTCAGATACTCACCGAAGCAACCATGCCCAGTAAGCATCTGAGGCAGTCGGAAAGTAGTGCACTGTTTCGTCTCGAGCCAGGCGTCAAATATTGGCAAAATCGCACCGACGATGCGTTGGCGTGTGCAATGCGGTAGATGCAGCCGCACGCGCCACTCCTCATACGCGCTTTGGTGTGCATTTCGTCGGCACTCTTCGAGCGTTTCACTCGGCGCCTCCCCGCCTACCCGACGAAGGCAAACCTCGTCATAAAGACGGGCATTTACCCACGCCAGGAGATCCCACCGTGGGAGGCGCGCAATGAGCGTCGCCGCCTCATGGGATATCGTCCTGTAGCCTCTTGCGACCCGAATGGCCACCTACCGCTGCAGACTGGCTAGTATAGCCCTGCAGCGGGAGGCGCGCGTGAGACGATGATGCCACACTGGCGCCCATAGAGAACCATGGACCGCACGACGCCACAGTAGAGGCGTCGATCTTCCTCGCGTGGCCCACCCAGGTTTGGGAGCAGGCGCTGAAGCGCGCCCGCCGCACCACGAACCCGGGGGGCCAAACGCTCGAAGTGGTCTTCGAACGCCCAGCGAGAGTCCAAATTGAGCCCAAGGTACTTAATAGTACGGAAGTACCCGGACCACAAATTGACACCACCGAGCTTGGTGGTTCCCGGCCCCGAGCTGGCTGATCGCCGAGACGACCTGATGTTCCACAGAAGGGGTCCCAACACAGACCCCTGTGGAACTCCCTTTGAGAGCTCCCTCGTGAGCAGAGCTCCATTCCGACCTTTTATCCTGATGGACCTCCCATTTAGGTACGACCCGATAATATCACGCAGACAGGACGTTATGGTAAATCAGTGTCCTCCTAATTGACTGCCAGGGGAGGGAGTTAAAGGCATTGGCAATTTCAAGACTGACCACCAACGCCTAGCTCCCTGAGCACCAGCTCCGACAGGGAGCGGACGTGACGGACTGCGTCTATAGTCAAACGCCCCTGCCGGAAGCCAAACTGGCACTCAGACAAATCGGTGCCCACATTCGACAGGTGGTCCTGGTGGCGGGCAGCAATAATGCGCTCAAAGAGCTTGCCCACCTCGCTCAGCAGACAAATTGGTCGGAACGCCGAGGGAGAATCGGCGGTCCTACCGGGCTTTTGGATTAAAACTAGATCGGCCTTCTTCCAACCGGAGGGGAATACGGTACAAAGGAGGCAGTCGGTGAACAATTGCCTCAGCCTGTCCCCAAGATTGCGAGCGCGAGCACCCACGCCCGACCCGGGATCCCATCAGGACCCGGGCGGTATTGCGGGCTCGGAGCCGTCAAATGACTCGGTCCGGCTCGTCTTCCGTCACGGCAAGTAGGTCGTTCCCTTCTCTTTTCAGCCCTCCCCCTCTCCCCGCAAATCATGAGTCACCTATTGGAGTGTCCTAAGAGTCCGCACAGACTGATGTTCGGTGACCGATCTAGGCTGAGCCACAGACAATGCCGTTGCTGTGGCCACATACTGGGCTGGTGCCATTTGTTATCAGCTCTGTACTAACGACTCGAGAAGAAGAAGAAGAATTGGACTTTACAGTAGTTTGGCGATACTGTTCTAGAAAATACACCACATTTTCTATTTTAGTGGGTGCTTACGCCATAGAAGGAACCTACTGTCTTAATTTAATTTCTTATTTTAGTAATTTAGGCGCCTTCATAATATGTGAGCCAGGATATGTGATTTTATACATACCTACTTACGATGTATGCAATCACAAACTTACATCTTATAGCTGAAGAGTTTGTTTGTTTGGTTGAACGCGCTAATCTCAGGAACTACTGGTCCGATTTGAAATATTCTTTCAGTGTTAGATAGCCCATATGCCCGCTATGAGTGACGGGAGAGGAGCAGTAGCCCTAAATAATGCGGGTGTAACCGCGGGCATCCTCTAGTTTGTAATAAAAAGAACTCGAAAATGGAATTAGGAAGACGACAACACTAGGTGTCAACAAATTGCTTTGTGTAGACATTCGGCCCACCGCACTCGGCACGTCGTCGTAGTCAAAGTCAAAATCCTTTATTCATTTGGGTCACAATGTTACGCTTATGAACGTCAAAGTAATAAGGGTAAATGGGCACCTTAGTATGGAAACCATACCCATGGCGGACACAAACGAAATATAGCAGAGTGTATTCATCTATGGCTCTCATTTACTATGGCATTAGTCGCATTAATGTGAGCTACGGGAATCTAAATAAATTCAAGTGTTATCTATGTATATATCCATTATCTTTATCTCTGAAACTACTGATCCGATTTGAAAAAATCTTTTTGTGTGTCATAGCCACATTCATGAGAAAGGTTATAGGCTACTTTTTATCCCGATATTCCCGCGGGATCACTGAATGAGGCCGACGAAGTCGCGGGCGTCCGCTTATTAATTGATATAGGTAAGAAAAATAAAATGCTAATTCATTAAAATATTTTTTATTCAATTTTATCCAAAGCAATCATAAGATCATTTAAAAAGGCAGCGGGTGCGCCAGTTGCTTCCTGGTGTACGGCCCAAGACAAATAATAAACAATGCTAGCGATATGGGCGCAGCTAGTAAATGTGCGAAAAAAACCTATTCAATGTGCGAAAGAGACAGCGTATAACATATCTGTAAAAATTAGCTCATTTAGAAATTATTTTTATGCCTTTATACGATGAAATAAAAACCTTTGATACTGTTTGTTTTCTCTTTTAAAGGATCCTGTGCATTTTTCTCCAACGATTTTTAATCAAACAATTATATGCAATGAAAGGTCATATTATTCCCCTTTGTTTAAATTTATTTTGGTTAATGTCCGCCACTGTTCGCAAAGTGGATCAGATATGCCCAATGACCTTTATAAAATATTTACTCAAAGACTCTACATTTACATTTACTGCCACTTTCGACGATTCCATCATAAACCGACATATAAGTAGGCAGGTACGGCCACAATTGAGTGAATGTCAGCACGGGTTCAGACCAGGGAGATCAACTAACACGAACTTGTTGAACCTTGTAGATTTTTCTGTTGCAGCATTAGACCAAAGTAGGCAGGTTGATGCGGCCTACTTCGACTTAAAAAAAGCCTTTGATCGTGTCCAAACAAAAGTTCTTTTGGATAAGTTAGGAGCTATAGGGTTTAGTCCCAATCTGATAATTTTTTTCCGAGACTATTTTTAGAGCAGAATTCAATATGTCCAGATATCAGGCTGGCGCTCGGAGTCCTACGAGACAAGTTCTGGAGTAATCCAAGGCAGTAATTTGGGCCCGACTCAATTCCTGATCATGATCGATAGTAGAACGAGTGCAATGAAAGTTTTGCTGATTTCTTTATAAAAAAATGTACGGATATTATCCGTACCTATCTCCGTCTCTGTTTGTATCAGGTATGGTGGGTATTGATACTCTCGAGCTGAGACGTAAGTGGCAACTTATGGCACATTTCTATTTGTTGCTTAATGGGCAGATTGACAATCCTGAGGCGTTGTCTCGTTGCGGACTGTCTGCACCGGATCAGTACTCGCGGCTGCGGTCGCGCCGCTTGCTCGCAGCACCACCAGTACGCACAAACACCGCACAGTTCGCTCCTACAAGTCAGGCCATATCACTGCTCAATGCCCTAGTCAATTAACAGCCAAGTACTGACATATTTTTTTAATAGTAGGGGAGAATTCAACAAACAGTGCCAAACCTTCTTAAGTAATTATTTAAAATGTATTAATTTAGTTTTTTTTTTTTATAAGTTTCTGAATATCTTAATAATATTCTTAATATTCTACCACATTCACTCAACACCATCTAGTCCCAAACTAAGCAGAAGCTTGTACTATGGGTACTAGATAGTGGATAAACATACATATATATAATTTTTTTTTGTAAATACATACATATTATACTCTATGTATAATAACACCCAGACCAAGACAAACATCCATGTTCATGCACACAAATGTTTGACATGAGTGGGAATCGAACCCGCGACCTTCGGCGTAGCAGTCGCTTACACTCCCGCGGCGCCAACCGGTCGTCAATCACGTGATCACATGTGATTTACTATTATTATTTGACATTGTACGTAGTTTTATTTATCTGACAACACAGTTTTATTTGACATGATTGTATTACTCGACATGATATTCATTCTATAATATTGTAATTTCTGACATAATTAATTAAATTGTATAGTAAGTATGACTTAGGTATGTGATCACATGAAATTAACTATAATTATTTGACTTCGTAGTATTATTTGACATGATTGTATAACTTGACATGAATTCGAATGCTATTGATTTTATTTTATCTAGTGTATTATTACCGTATTTAATTATTTTAAATGACTCTCAGCACGTGTTGGGCAATAAACCTGTAAGTGCCGAGAGTAACTGAATATAATAAATAAATAAAGCAAGGGCATAGAACTATGAGAAAGAACGGGCTATAAAACTCACGGTCATCCTTTTTCATCGCCAGGTTTTGCTTAATACATATATAATTTACATTTTGTAAGGTGCTGCAACTGTTACACCTTATATATCACTTGTATTGTATATTTACTGTAAATAATCAAGCATAATACTTAATTTCAATTTTGATGTTCATTTAGTTAGCCTCCTCATAATAGACATGGTGAAACAGGAGCATCCACTTACATTATATATAATTATCTTATAATGCAGATAATCCGCGAAAGTGATCAGAACCATGATGGAAATGATGCAGTTAAATATTAAAATTTAATACCAGTCAGCAAGACCGTCATCGACCAGTCATCGCAAGTAGCACCCGTTGACGAGTATGACGCATGGGCCAGCCATCATCCCTCTCGCCATATTAGAGGGACAGACACCACAAAAAATGACATTTTAGTGAGCATGACGACAGCGGTATACGAACTGGCAGTAAGTAACCAATCCATTTTCCAAGTGGTTATTATTAACATAAATTAATGGAACACGTGAAGGAATGCAAATGTAGAAAGAATTTTGTAAAGGTGAAAAGTGAACAATGATATGATCAGGGATAAATAATGTTAAACTATATTCAACAAATCATAAAAATATCCAAATCTTGCAAAAATCGTGTGTTCACGAGGCACCTCCACTTAACATGTCACTTATCAAAACGAGAATTTAACAAAGGACAATGGGTGGAATCGTCCCCACTCATCAACAAAAATGAAATGTAGCTCAATTGACACATCTTAGAACGATGATATTTTTTACTATGGGGACGTTGCCCAAAAGCATTGGGTTGTCATAGTAATTAACGTTTAAACAAATACTCGTATAAGTACGTATTTTTGACGATTATTTGTAAAACACCTACTCATTTATCTATTCAAAGTGCACAGTGAACATAGACCAGTAATATTAACACTCACTATTGTTACGAACTCCTCTAAAAGGATAAGGGATATAGGAATGGTATGGGTTCCAGGAAGATACGTGACTTGCAGTATCCCGCTGTATGCGCCGACTATTCTTCGACACGTGTTTCGCCTCTGCACGAGGCATCCTCAGGAACGATGGGCAATGACTGAGCTCAGTCGTTGCCCATCGTTCCTGAGGATGAGGTATCTTCCTGGAACCCATACCATTCCTATATCCCTTATCCTTTTAGAGGAGTTCGATATTGTCAACCTTTTTCTATTGCAATAGTTGGGGTGGTCAATTCGAGGGTGCGTGGTGGGTTCCTCTTTCCTTCCATTAGGTTACAATGGAGTTCCGCCAAGTAACGCCTGATTCAATCAACTATACTCACTATTGTTATTTGCCTACTATAAGCATTGTAAGAATGAATAATTAGAAGAAAATGAATTTAAATGATTCATTCATTTATATTATACTAGCTTTTGCCCGCGGCTTTGCTCACGTTAAATTCGGGGTACACAAAACTCCTTCATCGTCCGATAGTAATTTTCGTTTCAATTCTGTTCATAGGAACTAATAAGAAATAGAACCGCAAGAAGTATTTAAAACATTTTTGTAAACAGTATTTTTAGAGTTCCGTAGTCAAAAATGGCTAAACATGGAATCCAAATGGAATCCTTATTGACGCGCTATATCTATCAATCTATCCATATATCATAGCCACTTAATGCCGAAACTATTCAGTTGACACAATACATTTAAAAATTGGTAGCTAGATGTGCCTATTCGGTGAACCGCTTTACGACGTTATAGAAAATAAAAAATATTGAATATTAAGGCTTCACAGGCATGGAACTGATGTAGAAAATGGGTTGTTAAAAATTATTTTGAGGTTCCTAAAACCATTGTATCTCGAAGTCAATCGTATGAAAGATAATGCGGTTCCAAAGTGGTAAAATGGGTGTGTGTGACTAACCCCTCTAACTTTTAAAGTAAAAGAGGGACAAAACTAAAAAAATACATGCTGTAGATCGTTATAAAAACCTCCAAAGAAAATTTTTAATTTATAATTTAATAAAGAATTATAATAAATAAGCAGTTTTTGAAATAAAGCACATCTTAAAAAACGCAAATATAGCTTTATCGTTTATACAAATACTTTTAATATTTAGTCGAAGATAATGGCTATGGTAAGTGGATACCTCCACTACGGAAGCCTTCATAGCGAATAGCTTTTATAATGTTTCCTCCTAGGTGTTACTCGTAGCCGTTTGCCATTACAAAGCTTTGGTGCATTAAGATTCCGCATTAACAGGACTGGAACACCAACGATCAGTCTCAAGTTGCGTGAAGGTACTACATACTCCTGATAATTGTAAGGAGTTCGGACACTCTATGGGGAACGAAGAAACTTGGCCAGTATTCATGACATTATCTACTGAAATACAGTCAAATGTCAAAGCCATGGTCCGATATATCTCTATATACACTTTCGCATTTATGAGTTGAGAATATTGGTTCAGCCGGTTTAGCGTGAAATTGGTACATTTTCGCATTTATACCTTATATTAGCAGGCAAGGCTTTTTCAATATTTATTAGTTTATATAAGTAAGCGAACGAAGTAATGACAGTGCACCATATATATATGTATAATGTGACAGTACTGACAGATAGCACATGCGCAGTAGTCAATTATTACAGCTCATGCGTTCTTACTGTCAATAGGTAGGAGGTTTGTCCTTGGTCCCTACAAACTTCGACCCTCTCCAAAATCCCTCCCAGATTATGTTTTGCATTTTATTGTGTCCTATGTGTTTTTCCTGGTTTTGAGCTACCTACCCACCAATTTTCAGCCAAATCGGTTCAGTCGTTCTTGAGTTATAAGTAGTGTAACTAACACGACTTTCTTTTATATATACTTATAGATTAGTAGGGATAGTAGGGATATCATAAGAGACTTTCTTTATACACAACATTATCTAACTGTTTTACCACCTTCATATAGAACATGTAAATTATTTTTACCACTAACTTGTGAACATGCCACATATAACTGACCATGTGAAAAAACAACATGTTAGGGGGTCGATTCCAGCTGTTTCAAGTCTGTCCCTGCGATTTATTTAGAAAATACACACAGAACTACGAATATCCAGCCCTGCCGTAAGTAAGATAACCCCGTTGAGTTACTCAAGAGGTATCTGAATTCAGGCCTCAGTCTCCCACCCACGGATTCCCACGTACGTGAGGTGTTGCAATTTGGGAATAATGAGACACCTGTATAAGTACAGAACACGAACGAACGAAAGAAATCAAAGAAACACATCCATATTCATTATTCAAAAGAAACTACTAAGACACCAATCCGACGAAAACGAAAGAAAATTAACAGAGAACCTCATCAATCCACGGAGAATCTTAACACCGCCATTCAGAAAACGCCATCTATGTTTACACATACAAACCGACCGCGATAGAAAATAATATGGACTAATCGATAATTTATTGAAAAATGGATCTATAGTACCTAATTGTTTTTATCATTTAAAATAAAATGAAATGATTATATAACTATTATATTATAAACATAATAATTTGAAATAAATGAGATTGACCGTTTAAATTAAGTGGACATTCTAATAAATTTTGACACAGATACTTCTTGTTTATGAAAGTGCCGAATATTATACTATATTATTTTTTTAATAACACATAATTAATGCCTTTTTTGCAAGGAACATTTTTGCAAGGAAATTATTTGAAAATAGTGACATCTATCAGTCGGTAAATAGCCATAAAACACTTTGAAGGTACCTATTTGGACTAACTATACTTTTACTAACAAACTTATAATGATCATAGATGGCACCACATATATAACCAGTTTTGGATGATCCCTGTTTTGTTTGGGACTACGTACAAAGGAGAGGTCAAGCTGTACACCGATAACCACTCAACCGATTGTGATGTAACATATACTATATTATAGGTTTGAGTATCTTTTGTACATGAGTGTAAGTTTTATTGAAATCAATTTCGCCATTTCAGAAATCTTTAGCAACATAGGGAAAGACGTCGGACAGACAGACAGATATAAATTCTAAAAATTATCAAGTATTGCTTTTTAGCATTTTCCTAGACTTTTTAGCTAATTTTCGTCAAAATATCTTTAATGTACAGACTTTTTCACCTCTACAGTTTTATTATAGTATAGGCTAGACGGTGCCAGCGGCTTTGCCCGCGTCAATTATACATATAAACCTTCTGCTTGAATCAATCTATCTATTAAAAAAAACGCATTAAAATCCGTTGCGTAGTTTTTAAAATTTAAGCTTACATAGGGACAGACAGATAGAAGACAGACTTTGTTTTATACTATGTAGTGATAATTATATAAGGGCAGCGATAGCCTAGTGGAGGTACCAACGGATTGCCATGCAGAGGGAATCGGGTTCGAATCCACGGCGCACACCAATGACTTTTCGAAGTTAAGTGTGTATTTAATTGTTAAATGCCGTGTGGTTGACGGCATAGAATACAAATGTCGCCATCCCCTATCTTCCCGTGGGTGTCGTAAGAGGCGACTAAGGGATAACACGATGCAAATACAATCTTTTCTTAGAGACAGAAAACTCGACATCAAACCCTATACGACTGCCTCGTTGGTCTCGCGGCATAAATATGCGCGTGGGATCGGGAGGTCCCGGGTTCGATTCCTGGGTCGGGCAGTGGGGTTTTTCTGTCACGAAATTCTCAGTAGCAGCACGGAGTCTGGAAATGTGCCCGGTACGGCAACAGGCTCGCCCCTAATTACGTGGGACTAAAGTATATCTGGCGAAAAGTGGGTGTAGATATACACCTCTGCCTACCTCTTCGGGGTTATAGGCGTGAGACTATGTATGTATGTATATAAATTGTTAATTATCGCTTGCCCCGTGCCTTGGAGCGCATGTTAAACCGTCGGTCCCGGCTGTCATGAAGATCTTTGACAGTCGTTACGAGGAGTCAGTACCCTCAAATAAAGTGATACTGGTTTAAGCCATGGAATATCGCTATCCCTTTGGGTTGCGGAGGTCAGACGGCAGTCGCTCTGTGGAAAAGTTGATATTCTGTAATATCTGGTTAGACCAGTAAGTGGACCTCGGGCTCTAAGGCGTGTAAGTTTTGGATGCAACCGGGATAACGCTAGGGCGATGATGATTCATTTATATTCGTTATCTTCCTATTATTCATTCATAATTATTGAAATGTTTAAAAATACATTATTTTTTATTTTGTATTGTTACTAAATCATGTTTTGTACTGTAATATAACCTTGACTGCCTCGTTGGTCTCGCGGCATAAATGTGCGCGTGGGATTGGGAGGTCTCGGGTTCGATTCCCGGGTCGGGCAAAGTGTTATTAGGTTTTTTCTTTAGGAAATTCTCAGTAGCAGCGCGGAGTCTGGTAATGTGCCCGGTACGGCAATAGGCTTGCCCCCTATTACGTGGGACCTAAAAATTCATGGCGAAATGTGGGTGTAATATTTGATACACCTCTGCCTACCCCTTCGGGGATACAGGCGTGAGTCTGTGTGTATAACCTTAATATTAAAATAATTTACAAGTGTAAAATAAAAATATATGTTAATTAATAATAATAAATTGTTTTTTATTTAGATATCCCATAGATTTAAGTAAAAAAAAGGATTTTAATCAAATAGTGGCAACTTAGGGTACACATTGGTATCAGTTCCATGCGTGTTGGTATATGGGGACGGAGCCAATACATTTTTGCCCATAGTCCTTTATATAACAATTATATTAAACGGTCAGAAACGAAAATATAGCCTAAGCCTATCCCCATGGTGTCTTATTCATTTATTTATTTATTTATTTATTTATGTAGTACAACTGCTCACTTCACTTACAGTTGCCCAATCATCGTAATATACTTCTCTTCATGTGGATCCCAGATTACGGAATTATATTCCAGTATACTGCGGACAAAAGCGAAGTACAGTAAAACGATAGCACACCTGCTCTGAAAAGGAATTGACTGTCTCATTACAAATCCCAATGCTTTTAAACTTTGCTTGCAAATCGTAGAAATGTGCGAATTAAATGTTAAACATGTATCCAAAGTTACACCTAAGTCTCGTATTTGGCTGACTCGCTCCAACCGGTCACCAGAAATATTATAGTCGTATGTGAGTGGCGAGCGAGAACGAGTAAATGTTACTATCTTACACTTACTAACATTAAACTCCAAGCGGTTTTGTTCAGCCCAAGCCACTACCCTATCGATATCGCGCTGGAGCGCGTCACAGTCTGCTGTGCTACCGATTCCCAAGAATAGCTTCAGGTCATCAGCAAACATTAAACACTGAGCAGATCTGACAACGCTCGGCAAGTCATTCACCATGATCAGGAACAGAGTAGGTCCCAAGACACTGCCCTGACTGACACCAGAACGAGTGTCATACGAGTTAGACCGGTACTTGCCTAATTGCACATATTGAGTACGATTAGAAAAATAGCTAGTGAATAAGTCGAGGAGTTTAGGAGCGAAACCAAAAGCGGATAACTTCTGCAACAAGAGATCATTCTGGACCCGATCAAAAGCTTTTTGAAAATCAAAATATGTTGCGTCAACTTGCCTTTTATGATCCATTTCCGCAACACAATAGTCAACAAAATTGATTAAATTAGTGGAAGTCGATTTGCCCACTCTAAACCCGTGCTGGCACTCGCTCAGTTGTTGTTTGATCTGTCTGGTGATATGATTATTTATGATATACTCAAATACCTTGCCGAGTGCTGAAAGCACAGCTATAGGTCTATAATTAACTACTTGACTCCTGGAGCCATCCTTGGGTATCGGTGTAACTCGAGACACCTTCCACAAGCTTGGATATGTACCACTTTTTACGGCTAAGTTAAGAATGTGCAACAATGGTTCTTTTAAAATGCCGATGCAGTCTTAAACCATCGGAACCTATGGATGAATTAGCCTTCAACCGTTTCACCGCTTGCAATAGGTCAGATTCATTGATGTGATCAAGACTTACCCGCGAGGAACAAAAATGGCTGTTGGTCACATCTTTGGTTGGTTGGTTATCATTTAAAGTGGCGAGATACCTAACGATCCTGCCTTCTAATCAAAAGGTGAGCTTACATACATGTATACTAAGTACAGAGTGTCTTGTACAATGTACACTTGTGTTCAAAGATGTTACATACGTGCATTGTGCCACAATGTTGCCGATGCACTCGTCTCACGAGGAATCGCTTTATTGTCTGCCGAAATTCTGTGTGAGACATTATGGAATGCGGGAATGGCGTTTTTATAGAATAAAGCGGCATGTATCTGAACAGAAAACTGTTGTTTATGGCAAAGTGAACTCCGAGAAATAGGTTGTAGATGTCCCACCAAAACATTTAAATGTAAAATGTTGCCAAGACGAGTGCATATGGCTTAGCCTGTGAAATAGATAACTGATGTCACGTAGAGCAAAGCTTCAGAATCTATCAATGTCATCTATCCCTAACTTTGCCAACCTTAGGTTCACAAATTCTACATCTCAGTCAAAATATATGGCTTTGATTCAGCAAGATTCGTTGTTCCAAAAATTTATAACTTAATTTAATAATTAACCAGTCAATATCAAAAGGCACTACATGATATAAAATAATTATTAAACGTATTGTACATACCAATGTGAAAATTGATTTTCCCTACATTTAGTCAAACGTGTTAATATCATGTTCGTAGGGTTAAGTCCGGTCTCGATGTCTGGGATAAAAGCCGAGCGAAATGTATTTTCTTAGCTACAGCGTGCTCCTGCTCATGTTAGCATGACACGTTATGTTACACTAAACCGAAGGAAACGCAGATTTAGAAAATATGGCACCCAATTCATATGTGTTTTTTTTTTTAAACATTTTCGACGGAAATATCGTAAATTTTGTTACAGTTTGAAGTGGCTGGGATTACAGTTTTGCGTCTATCGTCGATTAGTTAAAATTGAGTAAATATATGTACAAACTAGAGGACGCCAGCAGCTACGCCTGCATTTTTTTAAAATTTACCCGTTTTGGTCGATCCCGTGGGAATTTCGGAAAATCGCTTCTTAGTGAACCCTTACGGTCCCCAAGGAACATACATGTCATTTTTCAGCTTCCTGCGCCCAATAGTTTTGGCTGTAGCTTGTCTGTCAGTCAGTCAGTAACGCAAGGATTTTATATATTAAGATTATTGTTCATCAATACAACTTCATGTTATAAACTCGCAATAAAAACGGCAAAAGAGACGGATTTTCACTAAAAGAGATTTCCAGGTACTTTCAGCTGTATAAAAAAAAATGATTGCCAGAAAATCTGTTATACTGCGGTTGAAATATTCACACTGAGCATAGTGTCAATTTGATGCTAATTGTTCCTAGTAAACAAAAAAGATATAAAATGTTTTTTAGTTCGTGAAATTGGAGAATACGATGAAACGATCACCGATATATATATTTGAATAACTTAAATAGCCACTTTACGAAGAAATGAATGGAAGACGACGATTATTATACTATCTATATATATATATATATAAACTGACTGCCAGACAACGCACAGTCAAAATTATAGGACACATGTAACTGAAGGATTTCCCGAAATTCTCAAATACCAGACAGAAATTTTATTTAATTTATTTATAGTCTCACGCCTGTATTCCTGAAGGGGTAGGCAGAGTTGTAAATATTACACCCACATTTTGCCATGAATGTTTAGGTCCCACGTTATAGGGGGCGAGACAGAAATGTTATTTGAAAAATAAAATGTGCAGCCGTAGCTGCGGGCATGCTCTTATACAGTATATCACCACACAGTCATGGGGACATTAAGGTCGCTAGTCAATAATCACAAGTGTGAGTCCGCGAGCCAGCCTCGCAGGCCATCAGCATTGTTTATAACGTTGTTCGGCGCGCCGCACAAACCCAAGCGTCGATCACAGAATGTTGGGCTGACCCACCAGTTGCGGCAGGCAGTTACAGCGTACGAACGCCCAAAATTAACTTTTTTACGCCAAGATTTTTCGCTCGAAGCTCGGGGTACAGTGACTTATCTAATCAGACACATACATACATACATAGACTCACGCCTGTTTCCCCGAAGGGGTAGGCATATTAAACACCCACTTTTCGCCAGTGTTTTGATCCCACGTAATAGGTGGCGAGCCTATTGCCGCTTATCGGGATATTTTGATTGCCAGAGCCTCGTCCGTTGATCGGCAGGTGCACCACTTGCAGGTGAGGTTGGCTTGGGACCCTAAGTTCTTGGTAGGAACCCTATGCACCCACAAGTCTAATCAGATTTGACAGAATATAAGCTTTAGGCTGGTCAGTTACTTAGATGTCTAACAATTGTACATAAAAGAAAAATAAACTTGTTGACCACGGCAACTCTCAAACTCTATCATAATAGGTCTATTCGTATAAGAGCTACGATGCGATCTACTACAGAGACAGACATATATAGATTCATCGATTCGTCAAACCTCTGCATGCATCGAGGGTCATCAAACAGTCACTACATTTCATGATGGTTTTATTGGAGGGATTTATTTTTAATTCACTGTTTGACTGCATTTGGTACAGATTGATAACAGTGCAGTTTTATTTTCATCGATGGAAAATGTGTGTTGAATCGAGCAGCCTTGTGTAGGTGGACTTATAGTTCAATTGGTCATTATATCACCACTTTCATGACAATTCTATGTACAAACATATTTTACCTATTGAGGTACATAGATTTCTTATATTCAAATTTATCGTGATCCTTTCAGTCTTGTTTTCCTGAAATTTTATTCAAATGTCCAGGTCACAAGCCTTTTCACAACGAAAATAAGGCAAAGCATCGGTCTTAACGTCTGAGTAGTTAAGTTCCCTGGGGATATTACCAAAATAACTATGTTCTTTCATCGAAACTACTGAAGTCTGGCAGTGTCTCAAAAAGACTGAGCAAAATGACAGGCTCAAGTGTTAATAGCTGATGCGTATCTACATTTTCGTGTGTTAGACATTGCTTCGACGCCTTTAACATCGTTTTGTTGGCTGCCAAAGTCTTTCGTTTCGATGAAATGAACGTTTGGATCCGACTAACAAGGGATAAAACTTTGAAATTTTAGATATAAAATTAATAAAGTGCTTTTATGGGCTATGTTTTATGATAACATATGAAATTTGTATAATTTGGATTCTACATATATTTCCTCTGACTTTTCTTTTACTAAATATTTTGTGATTTGTAAGAATTTCATTGCCTTACCACGTGAACAATTTTAATAGACACTAAGATTATATGATACACTTTAAAAATAGGAAATAGGTATACCCGCATTTCACTTGGACAAAGAAGCTTTTGATTTAATACCCAGTTCATGGTAACGGCTGGTAGACAGTAATCATGAGCTAGGAAGAAGAACAAGGTAAATATTTCAAATTCGTCATGAAGCTTGACATCAAAGACAGAATGTGCACGCACCTCCCGCCGAATGACAGTTCTTGGTACAACATAAGACAATTTGTTGCTGATGTCAGGGCAGTTATATCTCTTCTTCTTCTGCTTGACGTTTATTAATCCCGGTCTATGCCAGGGTCCGCCTTCCTGCTCAAATCTCTCCATTTTGCCCGGTCTTCTACATCCTCAAAAGTCAATCCGTTGGCACTCATATCGCTCCTTACGATGTCCATCCAGCGCTTTTTGGTGCGGCCCCTAGGTCGACTACCAGGTACTTCCCACTCAAGGCACCTCCAACCAACACAACCTTCCGGTCTGCGCATCAGATGGCCATACCACCTCAAGCGGCTCTCCTGGAGCTTATCTGCCACGTCACGGACGCCGAGGCTCCCACGGATATAGACGTTACGGACACGATCCGCCATTGTAACGCCGCTCATCCACCTCAGCATCTTCATTTCGGTGACGTGCAGTTCCTGAATGTGTTTGTCTAAGGTTGGCCAACTTTCGCTACCATAAAGAAGCACAGGCCGGATGATACACCTGTAAACCAGCCCCGTCAGCTTGGGGAGCATGCGAGGGTCATACACCACACCTGTAACCTCGCGCCATTTTGCCCAAGCTGCGCTAGTACGAGCACGAACATCATGGTCAATATTGCCGGACTCATGCAGCACAGATCCTAGGTACCTGAACTGGGTGGTTTTAACAGCATTTTCAGTACCTATTTGGATAGAAGTGGAATCTACACTACCGCAGGCCATGTATTCCGTCTTCGCCACGTTCAACCGTAGACCGCCGCTTTCCAAAGTTCCCTTCCAAAGGTTTACTCTGCGCTCTAGGTTCTCCCTACTCTCGCCAACGAGCGCTATGTCGTCGGCATACATCATCAGCCAAGGGGGCTGTTCCTGGATGTCCGCCGTTATGACATCGAGAACCACTGTAAAGAGGAAGGGACTCAGAGCAGAGCCCTGATGCACTCCAGCTGTTATGGGGAAGGAAGAGGTATCTCCAACGGCGGTCCGCACAATAGATACAGAGTTATTGTACATGTCCCTGATAATGTCTATATATGCTTTTGGTACATTTTTGAGGCCCAATACCCACCAGATAGCATGACGAGGAACGCAGTCAAAGGCCTTCTGCAAATCTAGGAACGCTATATGCAGAGGTCTCCTTTTTTCCCTGTAGTTTTCGATCAACGTTCTTAAGGCGAAAATGGGATCTATAGTACCAACTCCTGGACGGAAGCCATACTGACACTCAGAGACAGCACACTCGTTACGGAGCCTGAAATCAATCACACGCTCAAAAAGCTTCATGGTGTGACACAATCATGATCTTAATACCACGATAGTTGCCGCAATCCTGTTATATCTATTATTACAAAAATCAAATAAAAACATCGCTTCTAGAAACAGACGTCTGGAAATAAGGCTCATCGGGTTGTAAGTATTAAGTAGCTCTTCATAAGTGACGAATCTATAAAACATCTGTAATGCATCGATTTAAGGAACTTACGTTGCACTGATTCTGAAATATCCACATATTTTTTATAATACGGGTTCCATATTGTTACGGTCATTATAAAAATGTGTATTAGTCTGAGGTTCAAAATATAAACCAGGACTATGAGACATAGGAATTATATTGGAGTCTGCTTGGCAATGCCTTCCGCAGCATAATATTCTGGAAATGAGAAAATAGAAGAATTAAGAAGATGCTGGTTGAATTTCGTTAACATGATATTTAACTCTTTTGCGACCTACTTGCAAAGTGACCTTTCGATTACCATGAACTTGAACGATTTTATATGGGCCTTTCCATATAGGAGACAGAGCCTTTCTTAAACGATGGTGATGTTTTAAATAAACTAAGTCACCAACTTTATAGGATATTTGACGCGAACTGCTGTCATAATATTGTTTTGACCTTTCTTTGTTATTTATTATATTTTGAATCGCTTTTTCGCAACTGAAACGCATACGATATTGTAAAGCCCGAATATATTCATAATATGTTGTATTAGTATGAGTTTCATAAAGTGAAGAAGGGATTACTGGTTTATAACCGTATAACAACTCATAAGGCGTGAAATTTGTACTAGAATGAGGCGTAGTATTGTAAGCTAAAATTGTAGTAAATAGGTAACAGTGCCAGTCGTTTTGATTTTCGTTAACAAAAGATTTGAGATACTCTTTAAAAGTGGCATGAGAGCGTTCCAGAGCTCCATTTGTCTGTGGATGATACGGAGTAGTGAAATTTTTTTTAATTTTTAGTATCTCTGTAAGCTGTTTAAATAAATCCGAAGTGCAACAAGTACCAAGATCAGTTAAAATAGTTTTAGGAAAACCAAAAAGAGACATAAAGTGTGCAATATTCCGTGCAATTTCTTCACTGGTTGCTGTAACCATGGGATAAGCGCTAGAGAATTTGGTAAGGTCATCTTGTAGGGTTAATATTATGTATTTAAAATTTTGAAAACCTTCTTCGGGAAGGGGACCAACAACGTCCAGCGCAAGCCGTTCAAATGGCCTTGTACTGGTGGAAGTGATTTCCATTGGAGCTTTATTTGACATTCTTAAAGGTTTATTAATTTGACATAGTTGACATTTCTTAATATCGTCAGTAATATCTGAGCGCATACTTTTCCAATAATAAGATGATTTTATTCTCTTGTACATTTGGTTAGTACCTGGGTAACCAGCGATTGGAGAATCATGGTTTTCTTGAAGTGCCAAGTATATTAAATATTTGGCACTTTAGAGTTGGATATATTAACTGTGTCGCACGGGTGATTGGTTTGTAGGTGGTGAGCCAGACTCAATCACTCACCGATCAAAAAAAAGATGAAAATCAGGTTTTACTTACAAATGAAAACACTTTTAGAATAGTACACTTCACAATATAATTGCCTATATAGGTAGATACAATGCAGCTACTTTAAAACTAAGACTTTACTAATTGAGAACATGAGTAAATTCAGGGCGTCGTCCGACAAGCATAGTTTGGTGTTAACTGGTGTTCCGAAGGCCAGGGTCTTGATAGGAAGAAGACTTAACTGATGGCCGTGAGCTGGAGCAGAGGGCAGATTGAACAGCGTCGCACGCTTATATACGGCGTGCGGGGCGCGCGGGCAGAGGCGCTCCCACCTTCGTTCGACGTCACAGTTCAGACGGAGGGGCACGACGTCACACACCCCCCTCTTTAGGGCAGAATTTTCCCTAGGGAAAATTCTCTTGGCTAGCAGCTCGTTGAGGATTACCTGTAATCAAGTAGTGGAAGTGGTGTCAGTATTTTAAGTAAACAACCAAACTTACATAACTACATCAGCTATAAATATAATATATTACCCACAATACGCACGCAACAACTGCCCTATGATAAACTAACACACACGTCATCTATAAAGCCGCCACACACTACATAAGTGCTTAGGCCATAACATAACAGAATATGAGAGACAACCACTAAAGGCGCGAAGTGCTTAGGGTAATACACGAGATAAAAGGGACGTCATTAAGAATGAGTTACAGGTATAAGAAGCTACGTCTAGCTACGAATTATTATTCTTGGGTTCGGCACCTTGACCACTAGATAAACAAAATACTAAGTCATAGTTAGGCACAACTAACAGAATTTATATAAAAGTTAAACAAAAGTGAATTCAAGTTGCAGACTACAAAATGACTACTGAATTACAAAAAAACAACAAAATACATAATTATTTTGCTCAATTTAATTACAAAGACCACGATTGTCCACGATGAACAAACACACTATGAAAGTAAACAATGATGAATCATAAGTTCGGTATATATCAACCAGCGCGTCACTGAGTGAGCGCGTGCGCATCGCAATAACAAACTAGATATATTTTAATTAGATAAGTACTATTTGACTGTTACGAGTTTGCAACGCCCGGTCAATCACACACAATATTGCTTTATAAAAGTACCTATAATAACAATTCGATTATAAAATCGATACAAAATTATGAACAACAACAATAAAAAGAACTTCAGAACAAAGCACAGCGAAAAAAATGATACGTCAACAAAGTAGACATTAAAATAAATAGACTTCCAGAAAAGACCACAAGCGAGAATCGAACTTGTATACTCGGCTGACAGTGACCTTTTAACCACTGATCCACAGGGTAAAAAAACGATATATTTAGTTTATGGTAAGATTTTTTAAAACAATGTTTAACACAACATTTGGGTACATAACTGCGTAGCAGTTCAGAAAATAGTGTATTTTACGAGAAAAAAATATTTGCTACCCACAACAAAAAATATTAATTTATAGTAGGCACACTACTACCAACGGTAACATAAATTAGAGAACATTCGTTTGGAAAATAAACAATGTATAGGTTATATAAGTAAGTATTTTTTTTTAAATGTAATTTTATGTATCTTCAAATCTTTTATATGCCATTCGCCAAGTGGTTTAACATTCATAATTATCGTTTAGTTTTGAAGAATTCTGCCGGTTTAGGGCGAAGATTAGGTATAAAATAAACAATTTCGTTGATGAGCCGACAACAGAGCTGAGTGTACCTTCTCGAGAATAGAAGATAAATAGTTCAACGATTCGGCATAAACTTCACATGGCTCATGCACCATATTGGAATTGAATTCCATGTCAATATACTGAGAACCAAAATATCCTTAATTATTGAGTTTATGCACAATGTGAGGCGTAGGTAGTTAGGTAGGTACCTATACAATGGCGTATAATTTACATTTAGAACACTTCATTTCAACATTAGATTTTAAAATTAATGCCAATAAATATAAACATTGTCTATTATAAGAAGGATTGTGGATGTAGTAACATGCACAAAAACAACACATTTTATTTTATCATTTTGTTATTAAAGTTTATGTATTTATTTATGTTAAACAAACATTTTAAAACAACAACTAGGCATTTATATTGTGAAGGTATTTATGAGCGATAACTCATCGCACGAGTTTATGTAGGTATTTTACAACGAATGCCCGACACCTGGCAATTAGTGATTACGCGCCACGCGTTAGAATAATATAACACATAAAGAGTTGACCAACAGTGGGCAAAAGATACTGGGTTCTCCAGTAGTGACCCAAAAAGAAAAAAAAATATATATACACATATTATATTATTAAATACACTAAGGTCAGACAGAATGACCATCATACACTAAAATTATTTAGTAAGTGTGGGTTAAAATCTTATATAAAACGACTTAACCCGCATTTTTTTTAAACACACATTTTTTGTTTATTAAAACACACAATTAATTGTTATTACCTGATAGACAACAACATAAGTAGGGTTACCTAGGAACCCTTTTAAACACCAAAAACCTTTAGTCGGAACTTGAGAGTTTAAAATGAAATGCCAAGAACCGTTAGTAGAACTTGAACATTTTAAGAACGAGTCTTCACCACGTTAGTATTGTAGTGAAAACAGGTATAGAACAAAAATATCAGGTAAAAACACTAAAAGACAACAAAAATCATCAATAAATCGACGCAACCACAGCGGTCATTCAACGATAGAACTCCAACGTTAGGCGTTGTCGGTATAAACAACAGACTCCATAACACTTTTAGCCCGACAATGCCCGTTCTTCACAGCAAGAAGAACAGAGAAATATAGCATTCATCTCTTGTTTAGCAAGAGCAAAAGTACCATTAGAAAATGGCAAAACAGAGCACATACATCATCAGAATCGGGTAGCAAACAGCATCCAATCTTCTCCCATTTAGCAAGAGAAGGAGACCATTATATAAATGGCAAAACAGAGTACCATCGGAATCCGACAGCAAAAAGCATCCATGCGCATTTAGCAGCATCCATACGCATTTAGTAGCATCCGTACAGATCTCACATAGCAAGTAGGGTCAACACACGGCTAGTAGACGCCGCGTGGACTACCAAGCACTCAGAATTATCTGGTCAAAACAGCAGAAAATAAAACACCCGATCAAAGGCCAGACAACAACCCATCAAAGGCTAGCAAAGGCTAGAATAGAATAGCCTTTCCCAAAGCTACCAACTCAGCAAACCAACAGCAATCGAAAGAAAAACAAAATTAACTTTAGAGGTTAACTTATTGATTAATTACTTTTACAATTAAATTATTTAGTTATTTATTATTTACGTACCTTCATTAATGATATAAAGATGCGAGATTTTGAGCAAAGTTATTTGTATATAGCATTTATTTAAGAAAGAGTTTAGTAAAGACTTTAAAAACTTCTTTAAAGCTATTTTAACAGTTTAATTTCCACAATCGCATGAGACAAAATATAACAGAGAAACGAACCCATGAAGAATAATGGCAAAAAAAAATTATAATAAATTACACTGCAATGTTCACTAAAATTACACACATACCTACTAGTGAAAGAAAATAAAGTGCGTAATTGCGTATTGTAGGAAGAGAATGTAGTAAAATGTAAAATGCGTCCAAGAGAAATTGAAATTGTAGGTAGATAAAACACGTGGCTTCGTTGAGCCAGCGCGGCGCGGCGTCGCTCGTACGCCAAGCGGCCGAGAATAAAATAGGTAATTACGTTTGATAACATTGCGCGATGCAATTTATCTAGCAGATAGTTCAATTAAACATATAATTAGTTAGAAAATACAATTCAGCAGCTTGTGGCTGTCAAGAAAAAATATAGGTTACTCCTGGACGTATTTAACACATAAAAATATATAAAAATACACAAAAATATATAAAAATACAGAAAAATATACCACTCACCTTCGGAACACCCATTTAGCTATAATAAAGAAATCCTATTGGGCGCCAATGTCACACGGGTGATTGGTTTGTAGGTGGTGAGCCAGACTCAATCACCCGCCGATCAAAAAAAATATGAAAATCAAGTTTTACTTACAAATGAAAACACTTTTAGAATAGTACACTTCACAATATAATTGCCTATATAGGTAGATACAATGCAGCTACTTTAAAACTAAGTCTTTACTAATTGAGAACATGAGTAAATTTAGGGCATGGTCCGACAAGTATAGTTAGGTGTTAACTGGTGTTCCGAAGGCCAGGGTCTTGATAGGAAGAAGACTTAACTGATGGCCGTGAGCTGGAGCAGAGGGCAGATTAAACAGCGTCGCACGCTTATATATGGCGTGCGGGGCGCGCGGGCAGAGGCGCTCCCACCTTCGTTCGACGTCACAGTTCAGACGGAGGGGCACGACGTCACAACAGATTTTTATAAATGTGGATTTTAATATTGGTGTTACTAAATATATCGGAAATCATATTATAGATTTTAGTATAAGGTAGCTTAGAAAAAGGGTCAGAGAAGTCTGATATTGCTAAATCTTATTAGGAAGTAGATTTAAAAATATTAGAACGTAAGTATTATATTAATATTATATTTATGTATATTGTATCGCTTATGTGTATGTACTATATATATTAATATATAATAGTAGTAAAATAATGTATAATATACATAATAATATAAATATATGTAATAAGATATAATATATATATATATAATATATACATATACATAACAAACATACATGTATATACACATATATATATACACACACACACATATATATACATATATATATATATATATAATAGTAGTAAAATAATCTATAATACTGAGATTTTTAAAAGATCTTCTGTTTCCGTATATGTCTTAGATAGGAGCCATTTACTAACAGTATTTTTTACAGCGTATTTACACTGGGGATAGATGTTACAGGATCTATTGACAGTATTGTATAAATGATCGCTTATAATAGCAAAGTGCCTACTAGCTAGGACTGTTTTAAAAGTCGGCACGGAACATACCTTATATGAACGTCGTTTCAATAATTTAGTTTTGTCATAGGGCAAATATTTATGTTTTTTTAGTACTGTTTGGAGCACAAAAAGCTGTCTTACGGTAAGAATTTGACATTCATTATAAAGCATAGTGGTGGAATACCTGTAAGGCTTGTGTGTCATGACCTTTAAAACAGCCCTTTGTGCTCGCTCTAGGTCCAGGAAGTAGGATTTTGCAGCGCCGCCCCATACTGAAATACAGTACCCCATAATGGACTGACACAGCGCAAAATACACTGTTTTAAGTGTGGTCAGATCGGCAGATTGTCTTAACTTTTTGAAAATAGACATAAGCTTACGTACGCGCGGTATAAGTTTATAAATGTGTGGCTTCCAGGTTAATTGGTTGTCAATGTAAATGCCGAGGTATTTAATTACATTTGACTTAGATAGAGTGGGACAGTTGCATAGCGTGGAAGGATAGTTAGTACATGAGTGAGCTTTAAGTAACAGATTTTCTGAGGAAGGTTGATTAGAAGACGTTAGAGAAAAAGTTAGGTAAGTAGTCTTATTTAGGTTTAGAGTCAGAAGATTATCAGTCAGCCATTGTGATATATCACGAAGAGCTTGTTCGGCATATGCAAAAGTATCAGTCCAGTTGGAGCCATGTACGACTAGGGCCGTGTCATCGGCATAGGTGAAAATAGAACAGTTGAGGAGCGGCAGGTTGCAAAGTGAATTTATGTAGGTTAAAAATAGTGTAGGGCCAAGTATAGAGCCTTGAGGCACGCCATAGGAAAGAGATCTGATGTCACTAGTGCAGGAGTCAATTTTCACAAACTGTGTTCTATCGGCAAGATAATCCTTGAAAATCTGGTGAGCGTGGCCGCGTACACCCATTAGTTCAAGTTTATGTAAAAGGTGAGGGACAGAGACAGTATCAAAAGCTTTAGTAAGATCCAAGAAAATTGCGATGCATTTGCTTCGATTATCTAATTTATTGACAACATGATCAACAAGGGATGATACAGCATCTTCTGTAGATACTTTATATCTGAAGCCATATTGATTTGGAGCTAGAATATGGTGGCGATCTAGGAAGTTGATTAAACGAGTATTCAGTAATTTTTCGAGGACCTTAGATAAAGCTGGCAGCACTGAAATCGGCCTGTAATTATTTACACTGTCTCTGTCCCCTCCCTTGTAGATAGGATGAACAATAGCTTTCTTGAATATTTTAGGAAAGATCCCTGTGGCTATAGAACGATTACAAATATGTGTGATTATAGGAACTAGCGTGGTACTACAATGTTGTAATAAACTAGTTGGTATGTTATCCCACCCAACGGCAGCATCTTTACGTAAGCTAAAAATTACTTTTGTGACTTCAGATTCATCTGTGGGAAGGAGTGTAAGGGAATTAAGTGGGGAGTGCTCCTGCTTGGATTGTGATGAGGTCATGGAACCTTTTACATGTGATGAGGCTAAGTCTCTGCCTATGTCAGAGAAGAAAGTATTTACACGATTGATGGATAACTGAGTACTTGACTCAATTTGCAAAAGTTCAAATGGAGGGGATACTACACGTTCCGTATTTGTTATTTCCTTAATAACCTTCCACGTGGCTTTTGGGTTATTCTTAGCCTTGTCAAATTGTTGACGCTCATATGCCTGCTTTAAATTTTTTAGTAGTTTGTTACAAAAATTACGATATCGCAAATACGTCAATTTAAGCGTGTAATTGTGAGGCTCACTTTTGCATTTACGATTCATTGCATTTCTATTTCGGATACACCTTAGCAAACCTAATGTTATCCATGGTTTAATTAATCTACATTTACAGGGAATGTGTTTTATAACCGTGTGTTGCTTAATAATTTGCCCTATTGTAGACACGAGCAGTTCAGCTGCGGCATTTGCATCCGAGATTTGTAATATCGGGGTAAAATCTGAGAGTGATATCATATTATAGACAGAATTATAGTCTACGTGTCTTCGGCTAAAATTGCGCCGAGTGACACATAGCTCAGTTTCAATATTAAGTAAAACAGGAGCATGATCTGTAATATAAGCGTCAAACACGATGGTGGTAGTTATATAATCAGATTTTAGTAAGACGTGGTCGAGGCAGTTGTCACGGCGAGTAGGGAGGACGTGTGTTGGTAGTAAGCCATGTGAGGCGTTTAAGGTTAGGTATTCCCGAGCCTGCGAGTTTTCGTGTTGGGGAGAGATATTTAAATTAATATCGCCCATCAAAGCCACGTGACGAACATCAGCAAAAGAAGTAAGAATACTGTTTAAGGAATCTAAGAATTTATTAATGTTATGGGTGCTGGGTGATCGATATAGCGCAATAATAATCAAATTGTTCAAAGGTAATTTACATGTAAGGCAATTTGAATCAGACACAGACGGTTCGGTGATGGAGTGTGTTAGGGTGGATTTAATGTAAACAATTATGCCATCATTTTGATTGTAATTATTCTTTGTACAATATGGTATATACCCATCTAATACAGGTAAGTTTGTAGTTTTACTGAGCCAGCACTCGGACAGAATCAATACTTCAGGGGTGGTTTTTATGGTCATCAAAAAAAGCCTAAGTTCATCCATGTTTTTGTTAACACTACGAATGTTTACATGTAGTATTTTTATAGTGCGTTTAGAATTGCCTATCATAGAAGTGTATTGCTCAGGAGTGCAAACAAGCGATGATTTCGTGCCCAATTCATCTATCTCATTAGATAAAGAATTTATGTCGAACATTGATATATAAATGAGTATTCACAAAGCAATATCAAAATAAAAATATTACTAGTTAAAATAAATATTACACTCGATTTTTGCAAACCTGTAATAGCGCTGATATGCTCACAATAGCGATAATCTAAGGCAGACATTAAATATTTACTTATCAATATGTTATAGCCACAAATGGAATATTTTTGGCTCAAAGAGGAAGTTAAATGGCAACAATTTACTATTATTATGAAATACCTATTTATGTAATGATATGATTGATAAACTGTAAGAGTGATAATATGTATTATATTCCGTGCATAGAAGCGGATAATTAATAATCGAAGATTCATACAATATATATGGGATACAGTATAGTACAGAAAATATATTTGTGTATATGGAAGGATATGATAGAATTGGACGCATTGCGCATATATTTGGAATGTCACCCTGTTAGCAGTATTGCGGCCGTCATCGTAGGTTTGACTTCCACCTGAGACCAACACTCGGGAATTGCATACGTGATTATTAGATACTAAACGATATATTAATGTTAAATACGATATAACAAATAATCTGTAATATATTATATATTTATGAATATATACAAAGATAAATATATATATACACTTGTAAGACTAATACTAAATATTTGAGGCTGCATTGAACAAAAGTAAAAAATAAACACAATAAACAGCAGTGAGATTATTCCATGGTTCATCAGATTAGAGGATGTTTGATCGTAATATTTAGGATACTTTATAAAAACTGTTATCGTTAAAATTACTATGTATGGAGCACGCAATCTTTCACACACGACTATGATTTTTTTATTTGTTATTAGAGAGCTTTTTAAGACAAGAAATTGAAGTAATGTTGATAGCGTCCATTCCTTCTTGTTGCCTAAGAAAAATCTTTCCATTTTGTGACCAACAAAACTTATAATTGTTCGCTTTACAAAAATTGCGTGCTTCATAATATAACTGTCGAATGCTACTTGGTAAATGCTCAGCAACATAAACAGGTATAAGTGGACCGCTTACACCGATATGTCCAGTATTCAATTTCTCCGATGGAGGCAGACCTTTATTGAATGCGCGGGTAGCATTTAGAAGCTGGTTTTTCAGAGGTACCGTTAAAAACTCGGCCACTATGGGCCTGTTGGTGCCCTTTTTTCCAGGCAATCTATATACATCACGCAGCTCCGTAGGTTTCACCGAGGTCTGTACGGCATTGCAAGTTTGTACTACGATTGAAGTTAGGTCCGCGACGGTCTCTTTTTCAGTTTGGGGCACGTTTCGTATTTCAATGCTAGAACAGCGGGAACTACGTTGCAGATCGACGACCTTCTTCTCGAGTTCTAGAATATAATTACGCTGCTCCAGACGTTCTTGTTCCAGTTTGATAATGGTTTGTCGCATGCTTTCATATCCACTATTCATAAATTCTATGGACTTTTCGATATCAGCATTTGTCTTTTGGATATCTCGGTTTTGCTGCTTTACCTCGGCTATGTCAGAGGTTAGTTTGCTTAGGATTGAATTCTGATCAGCCTTCCAAGAGTCAAGCATGCTGGTTATTTTATTTTCAAATAATTTTAGTTCGTCTATAGGGGAGATGTCCCCACATAATCTCTTATTTCTAGAAGTGAATTTGTTAAGAGCAGAATCACGAATAAACATGTCTGGTGTACACATTGCTTCTAGATTATCATTATCATCTGCCCGGGTAGGCGAAGGCGTACGTAAAGCTTTAGACATAATTATACGCACGTAGCGGCGACCTCAAGTAATAAAACGCAGCTACACCAGTAGGATACGTAGCGTGGGGCTTTTGTTCGGTCGTAACCGGTAGCTCTCGGTAGTATTCGGCTAGCTAATATCGTGACACGATGTGTCGCGCGCTCGGTGAATGCGGTGACGCAGCTAAGCGGGCGCAGGCAAGAGCTCGGCAACAGTCGGCGATGTTCGGTGGCGCCCGGCACTTAGGTCAAGGTCGCGCGCAGGTGAAAGGATGTTCGTGCGACTAGAGAGTAATATTTTTATTTGTAGCGCTTACGTTCGCTTGGTCGAGTGGCGGTGAGGTGGGACTGCTGCGCAGGCGGCCTGAGTTCAAATCCTCGGTGTGCGGCACCAATAACAAAGCGTCAATAGAGCAAACGTTTCTGACGAAGCTTGGCAAATCAATCTATCCCTTTCGAGGGGTGGAGTCTGTCCGTTAAAACACCTCAGGAGTAAACGAGAATCGGAACACTGCACTTGAGCCAATAGGAATTTAGAAAAGATAAATATCGGTAAAAATTACTTAAACAAGTGACACACGTCCACTTCCAGTGACGGCTGGGCGAGAGATGATTTGATTCTGCCACTACAACCCACTCACCACAACACTGATGGGGAGGATACCTGGCTCGACTTAATTATTACATCTTCTCCTGCCCTAGTTTCCTTACACGGACAATTTCCTGCTCCCGGCTTTTCCCGTCACGACCTTATTTTCCTTTCATACCGCCTAAAACCCCCCAAATCCTCGCCTAAAGTTCTGCACAGGCGTTGTTTTGGTCGTATGAATTTTGTCAAACTCTGTGAAGATGCGGCTAATATTAACTGGGAAGCTATGGAATGTTCATCGACAATTGACGAAAAGGTTCGTATTTTTAATAGTAATGTTTGCCAACTCTATGATGTCCATGCCCCTATAAGGAAGGTGAAATTAAAGCGCCCACCGTCACCCTGGATTACGAGGGGTGTGCGAATGGCCATGAGGCGCAGGGACCGAGCTTTCCGGAACTATAAGAAGGATCGCTGCGACAATACCTGGAACCTTTTCAAGTCTGCAAGGAATCGGTGCAATCAGATGGTACGCAACGCTAAACGCCAATACATTCTGCATAACATTTCTTACTCATCCCCTGCCGATATCTGGAAGTTTCTTGGAACTTTAGGTATCGGCAAACAGCGACGTGTTAGCTGTCTTGGGACACTCAGTCTGGATGACATCAATACTCATTTCACAACCACCACCACATTGGATCACCAGACTGAGTGTCTCACAGTAAACTACTTAGCTTGTTTAACACGACCCAAAATAGATTCTTTTCATTTTTCTCCACTAGCCCCGGATGAGATCAAGAAGATACTCCTCTCTATAAAGTCTAATGCAGTGGGATGCGACAACATTAGTCGTCGCATGATCACTACTATCCTAGACCAACTCCTTCTAGCCATCTCGCATATCATTAACTTTTCTCTTACTTCTGGCACCTTTCCAGCCCTGTGGCGTAAAGCTTATGTTATTCCTCTGCCCAAAATCCATAACCCTTCTCACCCGAATCACTTTCGTCCCATCTCTATTCTTCCTTTCTTGTCCAAAGTCCTAGAGTCCTGTGTCCAGAGGCAATTGTCTAGATTTGTCTACACAAATAACTTATTAAGCCCCTACCAATCTGGTTTCAGGCCTGGACACAGTACTACAACCGCCCTCCTCAAAGTGACTGGCGATATTAGGGAAGGCATGGAGAACACCAAAGTCACTGTGTTGGCTTTGGTTGATTTTTCGAATGCCTTTAATACCGTCAGTCACGATGTCCTGCTATCCCTCCTTACCCACCTTATGATCTCATCCGAAGCTCTGGATTGGTTCTCTAGTTATCTTCAAGGACGCCAGCAGTCTGCCCGCCTCGACGACTTGTCATCGAAGTGGCGTGACAATGGCTCTGGTGTTCCTCAAGGCGGTATTCTTTCTCCTTTATTATTTTCTATGTTTATTAATCTCCTAACTCACAATCTTCAATGCGCTTATCATCTGTACGCCGATGACTTGCAGATATACTCTCAGGCATCTATTGAGGATGTCTCAACAGCAATTCACGAGGTTAACAGGGATCTAAGCGCCATAAAGAACTGGTCACACAAGTTTGGTTTGTCCGTAAACCCCAGCAAATGCCAAGCAATCATAATTGGTAGTCAATGGGCTATTAAAAGACTAGACCTCTCAACTTTACCATCATTAGTCTATGACAGCAACATAATAGAAATGTGCCCAGTTGTCAAAAACCTTGGCTTACATTTAGACTGCACGTTAAGCTGGCGAAACCAAGTCACTGAAACCAGCAAAAAGGTTACTGGTACTCTACGCGCTATCAATCGATTAAGAAACTTCCTTCCACCCAAAACTAAGACAATGCTTTTGCAAACTTTGGTATTTCCCCTGATCGACTATGGTGATGTATGTTACTACGACCTGAATGCAGATCATCTTAACAAACTTGACCGTCTTCTCAATAACTGCATTCGATTTATTTTCAATCTTCGCAAGTATGACCACGTGTCTACTTATCGTTCCCAGTTGAAGTGGCTTCCTATTCGTCAAAGACGCAGTCTGCGTGCTCTTACTACTCTCTATTCTATCCTCATGTCTCCCAATACTCCTGAATATTTAAGTTCTTACTTCCAGTACTTAAGCAGCAACCACAATCGTGACCTTCGCTCATCTAATAACCTCCTCCTTCTTTGTCCTTCTCATAGATCTTCTTTCATCCACTCTTCTTTTCCTACCCAAGCTATTCTTCTCTGGAATGACCTTCCTCTCGAAATCAGGACGGCCACTAATAAGTATTGTTTTAAGAGAAGGGTAAAGCAGCTATTATTGGCTAAGTTAGCAGAACTATCGTAATATTTATAATTATATATTTTATGTATTGGTATATATTTATTACTTGGGTATATATTTATTTATATATGTACATATAATACGTATGTGTATGTAGGTATATATATGTATATATGCATCATTACTGTGATTTAATTGTATGTAATATGTGTCTATAATGTCTATTAAATAAATAAATATATATATAGTCAAACAACCTTTTAGAATACACCTACTATTAATCTCTGCACCACTCTAAAGTAGACTGGCAGAAAATGCCTAAGGCATTAAGTCCACCTATATACGTTAAGTGTATAAAGCTAATAAATAAAATAAATAAGTCGTTGGAAGGTAATAGGGCCATTTTTCAACCCGAAGGGCATCCTTGTGATTTCGTAGTGGCCGGACATAGTAGACTTAGAACTAACAGTGAAACCTGTTTTTGGTGCATCCTTTTCGGACATTCTCAATTGATGGAAGGAACTTGCAAGGTCAAGCGTAGTAAAATATTTAGAATGACCAAGTTGGTCGAGGATATCAGTTATGAGAGGCAGCGGATAACTTTCCGAGACAGTGACATCGTTAAGGCAGTGATAATCTATTACAATTCGCCACTTCTTTTTGCCGGATGCATCTAACTTTTTGGGAACTACCCATTGTAATGGTGTTACTGGCTACACCAAATTAAATAATAATATATAGTCCTTAGGTCGTATACTTGTTTCCACATGTATTTGTCTTATCGCTACGATGGCGCCAACGTTATGCAATTAGTAAACTCATAAATTCCAAGAGGTTGACAAATTTATAAGAATTATGTGACAGGCATATGAGTAAAGAAATAGCCATGAAATATGAGAAAACATTTGCACTGTAGTGTTCACATGCGGTGTAGTTGAGGATTATAAAAAAGGGACGAACCATAAGAAACGGACCCTATCAGGTAGTAAGAGGTCAGGGGCGTTGCCTTGGGGGTGTTTGACTGGACAGCGGGTCTTAGGAGGCGGAGCTAGTCGGGTCCCAGGACAGCGTAACGTGGTAGTGGTGGTGTTTGACGGGACAGTCAATGTGGGGACGCGGAACCGGGCGGATCTCGGAGAGTCAGTCTTAGGACGCGGAAGAGGGCAGATCTCGGGAACGGACTCGCGTGGTAGTTCAGACAGTTGGTTTTATGGTGCGAGAGAGATCGGACCTGGCCTAGCGCGAAAGAGGTTCGGTGTTGGTCGATAATTAGTGCTTTGTGATATCGAAGAACAAGGCGAGCGGCTTCAAGAGAAGGTGATCAGCACAGGGCAAGGGGTAAGTTTGGCAGCGTCGCAGCTAAAAGGCCGGTGAGTGTCTGTTATTCACTTTACTGTAATTTATTGCATGAACTGTATAACATTAATAACTCTGTTGTGTATCTATGTCTATATCACACCATATATATATGTGTATATATACCAGGCTGACTAAAATATAAAGTTCGCTATGAGATATTGTACATAGTTATATTATTAATAACCGCGTGTACCATTAGTAGTGGTTCGTACCTTGTTCATGATGGATGCGAAGACGAGCGATGTATGATGGGAGTCTCCGTATTCGCGATCAGGTGGTAGAATGCAGGACTTTCACAATCGCTGTCTAAACCTGCGTACAGGCCAGTACATAGCAGCTGACAAGGTTTTAAAGAGCGAAAGAAGAGCCACCTGTCGGTCACGCGGTAACCGTAAGTCCCGGCGGCTAATCTAGCGGAGATTGTAACGAGAGCTTCCCGGCAAACTATGCGCGATGGCTTAATACGTTTTAATTGACTATGTTTGTATGGGCTTCAATGTTGTGACTTGCGGCAAGGAGGCGTTTTGTGACATCAGTTCTGAGATTGTTACTGTACGCTCAATACTATACACTGGATATCGCTGAAATACTCGGCGCCGATAATTCCATGGTCCTGCGCGGGGAGGGGCGCGGGAAACTGGCCACAAATTGCTTGGCAGGCTGAATTTGATATTTTAAACCCAGTTAGTAAGAAAACTAAAATTTTAATCAGCCTGGGGTCCATAGGATTCCGTTACATTTGGTGCCGTGACCAGGATCCTCGTCATAAAATGTTCTGATTCACTTCTGAACAACGAGGAAAAACTAAAGGGTTACTACACAAACACAACGTAGAAAAATACAAACACAACGTAGAAAAATACAAACACAACGTAGAGAAATAACAATACATAACGTAGGAAAATAACGATCTAATTAGGCACAACTTGTTATTCATTAATCGATAGATGATCATGTCCATTTCAGAAAGACGAAATAATATTTAAGTCACGGCAATTATCTCAATATTTAATAGTCCGAGAGGGGCGATATTGCGCCTAAGTGTCACACTTTCCCATGTGTTATTTATTTTAATAGCACTTTGGTTCCTCTTATAACATCGCTGCATTTCGAAAGTAATCATATAATTGGCTACATAGATCCACCGCTTTACATAAAGCTCATGCGTGTCATTTATACTGTATGTCGAGTTCAAGTCTCGACAGTGGTTATATTATTGGCTACAGAAAATGCTTAACGTTTGAATATATCGAGTTCGACTCTCGATAATAAGCATTTTATTGGTTACAAACACTTGCGTATCAGGTTCGCTGTTTGAGTCCGATTCGTGATGCGGACTAGCGATGGTTAGAACTAATTTTAGATAAGGAAAGAGAAGGATTTTATATTCTATAGATTACTTTTATAGGAAATCTGGTGTAGGATATAAACATGGCTTGAGATTAATGTATAATGCACACCAGAATATTCCGTGGAACACCTAGGTGTAGTTAAATCAGGTTAGACTCCTGAGCAATGTCTGTGGCGATAACGATATGTTGTTGTGAAACGTCGGCGAACTAGTCACCGTACTGTTGATAACATGTTCGATACCTGTATATAACAGATATAGAGGGAATTATTTAAGGATAAATAATGTATCATATTTTGTTGGAGTTATGGAGCGGGTTTGATACTGTTCTGTTATTTAAAATGTTCGGCGGGTTCGATTCTTGTTGCTACAAAATTTAAAAATGTTTTCAACAAATTTACTGAAATAGCGGGTTCGACTCCTGTTGCTACGATATTTTGAAATGTTTTCAACAAATTTACTGAAATAGCGGGTTCGACTCCTGTTGCTACGATATTTTGAAATGTTTTCAACAAATTTACTGAAATAGCGGGTTCGACTCCTGTTGCTACGATATTTTGAAATGTTTTCAACAAACTTACTGAAATAGCGGGTTCGACTCCTGTTGCTACGATATTTTGAAATGTTCTCAACAAATTTACTGAAATAGCGGGTTCGACGCCTGTTGCTATGATATTTTGAAATGTTTTCAACAAACTTACTGAAATAGCGAGTTCGACTCCTGTTGCTACCATATTTTGAAATGTTTTTAACAAACGTATTAAATTACGAAATCTAGTAATAATATCTATCTTATGCATACGCGTTCTTTGGACAAGCATGTATTAGTTTATTACATTGGTTGAGTTGAGATTCTTACAGAATGCATAGGGGTTTTATTGATGAAGTGTACACGAGCTTTAATTGAGAAAAGGATTATTCTGAGGTCATACATCAGTAAATTTAGTTTCCTAACGTGTTAGCAAGTAGATTAGGGTAATATTAGCCCACTTTAGTATTTTGGTATGCTTTATAAAAGCTCTAGGTTCGATTTCTGAGCATTGGTGAAAGTCAGCGGATATTATACTCATGTACCTAATGATCAGCGTCGGCTTTATAGAAGTCGTACAATGTGATTTTAAATATTTTGGGTTCGATTCCCAAACGTAAAAAGAATGCACACTATTGTTGAACACGAAACTATTTTGTTAATTGTTGTTATTATAGCAGGAAGTAATACTTCGCCGATAATGTGCGTCTGAAGCTGGGTTTAGTGACCATTATTTTAAAATGTTTTGTTTTAAAATTGTTGCCCAAACTAGAAAGGCAATGCAATAAGCCGACATCTGGCACATTTTGTTTCCAAATGCCAGCGTGTGAGAAAAGGGATAAAACAAAAAAAGGAAACACATTTTAGATGTTTATTAGTTAAAGGAAAGAAGGCTAGAAAGGAACTATTGTTCTTTTGTATTATTGATGTGCTTTGTACAAACGCGCAAATGCGCACGTGAAAAGGCTCGGCTCGGCTACTTTGTTAAGATATGATTGCGCATGTGGCGCATTGTTTTAAGGAACTGAATGGCTTTATTATGTCATTTACGCCGTTTTTAGAATGGGTTCGATTCCCACCATGAAAGGAACCATAGTTCTTTTGTATTATTGATTTGCTTTGTCCAAGGGCCAAGATCGGCTACTTTGTTAAGATATGCCTGCACATGTGCCGCATTGTTTTGAAAAACTGAATGGCTATTGTAAGTCATTTCCGCCGTCTTTGGGATGGGTTCGACTCCCGCCGTGCGTCATTTAAAATAGATATTCCACACGTGTTAATTCTAAGCATCAGTATTATACCTAACTGTTACAGTTTAGGCTATCTCAGATTTTGGTTTAGCTGAGTATTTACAATACTTAATCATCTGGGTTACAATGTGATTGCACTGGCATTGCCACTGGGCAATGATGTACCTATGTATTTGTTATGCCTGGTATATTGTACACATACCTTTTAAGAGCGCTCAATGTACCAGGGTTCGAGCCCCAGGTTTGCTTAGAGCTTGACATTGAGTTCATATTCCTCATGAGATTCGAGAGGTGTGTCATAGACATAGTTTAGCCCTATCGTGTGATATTCGTTAACAGCTAACTTGATTCTGGAGTTCAAATAAAAATAATATTTTGTTGCTAGACTCATGCAAAAATACTTACTACGCATCCGTACTGAAAAATATTAATTGGTGATCCGCATCACATCTCTAATCATCTGTTAGTTTGTATCCGGGTTTAGTACTCAAATAAAAGTCGTATATTATATGACTAATCTTGGAAGTTTGATACTCGTGGCATTTCATTTAAAATTCCAGGACCCTACGTCACCTTTTACATCAACTACCGCACGTGTTGTTGCGTCCGTCGGCTGTGGCTACAAAGTAGCGGCGTTCCGGTAACGTGAAAGGCAGCTGCAGTATGCGTCGAAGGACATATCTCGCATTGGATCATCTTACACAGAGCTAAGTTTTCATTATCCTTACTAACTATAAACGCGCACATCGACTAACTTCAAGCAAGTGGACTCCCTCTGATCCGAACTCTCAGATATACATACAATATTAAACGAAGGTTTAAGTTACATAGGGCCTTATGTGTGTCGTTCATTATATAGAACTTTTCTTTATGACATAATATATTTGGCAACTGCGTCCAACTACACGAGTAATAATAGTGATTGTTATTTATGTTAACTAAAATCAGAGCCTTAATAATGAGGTAGACATAGTGCCGATACACTTGATGATGCGAATGGAGAACTGATTGGAGCGGCCATCTCGCCGGATGTTGTGGGTTTGAACCCCGCGCATACAATTCAAGCTAAATGGGAATCATTCCTAGTGTGGGACCGAGTTGAGAATTGTTTAGTTGTAGGGACTGTCGAGCTATCGTCTGGGGAAACCGACTGCTGCACTATACTATTGTTTACGACTATTTAGCTCATTATATAAAACTATTTCAACTACTTGTCTGTCAATTTTGATAAAACTAGTCTCTTATACGAGTGTGTGCGAACAATTTCAGCCACTGCTACCTGACGCTATGTACATCCGCTACTGAACCCGATTTCGACGAGTGAGAATGGCGAATCAGGTACCTTGATCATACCACGCTGCCCGGTTCTAAAGAAGACATCTGGTATGTACACTCCCATTCTAAGCATGGATAGGATGTCTTATATAGATTATACTACTATTTTGAGAATTTATTGCTAAAACGCCATTTGGCTTATTGGAAAACATAGGTTACGGGCAACTGGTGATCTCGGTTATGTGCGCTAGTTCTAATATGAAATTTTGGTCTGGTAGGAGAAGTAGTACATAGACGGATTAGAATAAGCTTGTCAATTATTTCTCATAAACTTTAGATGGTAAACGAGGTTGAGGCAACAATTGCAATTAGATTCCTATAAGTGTCAATGTTGTCATAGTATAGGGATGGGCGGAGTATAGTTAGTCAGTGTATCGTACGGTGCGGCCTTAGCAAGGGTATAGTAGGGTTATTATTATCAATCAACTATAAGTTAGGATAAGTGGTATGAAGCAATGGATACTTATTGGAAGTTGTATGATATTTGCCGCCAGTTAAATGGTGGAAAATAAGATGCAGTTTTAACTGGCGACTACTCTATTACATATGCTATTGTATCTTTAGTGAAAACTCATACGCTATGACATAGTCTACGCGTCTGATTTTCAGAGGGGGGAATGTAATGGTGTTACTGGCTACACCAAATTAAATAATAATATATAGTCCTTAGGTCGCGTTTTTGTCTTATCGCTACGATGGCGCCAACGTTATGCAATTAGTAAACTCATAAATTCCAAGAGGTTGACAAATTTATAAGAATTATGTGACAGGCATATGAGTAAAGAAAGAGCCATGAAATATGAGAAAACATTTGCACTGTAGTGTTCACATGCGGTGTAGTTGAGGATTATAAAAAAGGGACGAACCATAAGAAACGGACCCTATCAGGTAGTAAGAGGTCAGGGGCGTTGCCTTGGGGGTGTTTGACTGGACAGCGGGTCTTAGGAGGCGGAGCTAGTCGGGTCCCAGGACAGCGTAACGTGGTAGTGGTGGTGTTTGACGGGACAGTCAATGTGGGGACGCGGAACCGGGCGGATCTCGGAGAGTCAGTCTTAGGACGCGGAAGAGGGCAGATCTCGGGAACGGACTCGCGTGGTAGTTCAGACAGTTGGTCTTATGGTGCGAGAGAGATCGGACCTGGCCTAGCGCGAAAGAGGTTCGGTGTTGGTCGATAATTAGTGCTTTGTGATATCGAAGAACAAGGCGAGCGGCTTCAAGAGAAGGTGATCAGCACAGGGCAAGGGGTAAGTTTGGCAGCGTCGCAGCTAAAAGGCCGGTGAGTGTCTGTTATTCACTTTACTGTAATTTATTGCATGAACTGTATAACATTAATAACTCTGTTGTGTATCTATGTCTATATCACACCATATATATATATGTGTATATATACCAGGCTGACTAAAATATAAAGTTCGCTATGAGATATTGTACATAGTTATATTATTAATAACCGCGTGTACCATTAGTAGTGGTTCGTACCTTGTTCATGATGGATGCGAAGACGAGCGATGTATGATGGGAGTCTCCGTATTCGCGATCAGGTGGTAGAATGCAGGACTTTCACAATCGCTGTCTAAACCTGCGTACAGGCCAGTACATAGCAGCTGACAAGGTTTTAAAGAGCGAAAGAAGAGCCACCTGTCGGTCACGCGGTAACCGTAAGTCCCGGCGGCTAATCTAGCGGAGATTGTAACGAGAGCTTCCCGGCAAACTATGCGCGATGGCTTAATACGTTTTAATTGACTATGTTTGTATGGGCTTCAATGTTGTGACTTGCGGCAAGGAGGCGTTTTGTGACATCAGTTCTGAGACTGTTACTGTACGCTCAATACTATACACTGGATATCGCTGAAACACTCGGCGCCGATAATACTATATGACTAATATACCTGGATCATGTTCTCCGTCTCCCTGGAGCTGCCGTCTCTGAGATACGCTGCCTTGTACTCAAGTACCAATATGTGAAGCATGAATATATGGAGAGTGATTTTGTGATGACAAACCAATACTAATGTATCGCTGTCTTTAGTATTTTGATGTCCACTTTCATTCAATTATAAGCATTTACGTTTGGTAAATGCTGTCAGCAGAGGAATATAAAGTAAGGATGAATTCCATGGTCCTGCGCGGGGAGGGGCGCGGGAAACTGGCCACAAATTGCTTGGCAGGCTGAATTTGATATTTTAAACCCAGTTAGTAAGAAAACTAAAATTTTAATCAGCCTGGGGTCCATAGGATTCCGTTACATTTGGTGCCGTGACCAGGATCCTCGTCATAAAATGTTCTGATTCACTTCAGAACAACGAGGAAAAACTAAAGGGTTACTACACAAACACAACGTAGAAAAATACAAACACAACGTAGAAAAATACAAACACAACGTAGAGAAATAACAATACATAACGTAGGAAAATAACGATCTAATTAGGCACAACTTGTTATTCATTAATCGATAGATGATCATGTTCATTTCAGAAAGACGAAATAATATTTAAGTCACGGCAATTATCTCAATATTTAATAGTCCGAGAGGGGCGATATTGCGCCTAAGTGTCACACTTTCCCATGTGTTATTTATTTTAATAGCACTTTGGTTCCTCTTATAACATCGCTGCATTTCGAAAGTAATCATATAATTGGCTACATAGATCCACCGCTTTACATAAAGCTCATGCGTGTCATTTATACTGTATGTCGAGTTCAAGTCTCGACAGTGGTTATATTATTGGCTACAGAAAATGCTTATCGTTTGAATATATCGAGTTCGACTCTCGATAATAAGCATTTTATTGGTTACAAACACTTGCGTATCAGGTTCGCTGTTTGAGTCCGATTCGTGATGCGGACTAGCGATGGTAAGAACTAATTTTAGATAAGGAAAGAGAAGGATTTTATATTCTATAGATTACTTTTATAGGAAATCTGGTGTAGGATATAAACATGGCTTGAGATTAATGTATAATGCACACCAGAATATTCCGTGGAACACCTAGGTGTAGTTAAATCAGGTTAGACTCCTGACCAATGTCTGTGGCGATAACGATATGTTGTTGTGAATCGTCGGCGAACTAGTCACCGTACTGTTGATAACATGTTCGATACCTGTATATAACAGATATAGAGGGAATTATTTAAGGATAAATAATGTATCCTATTTTGTTGGAGTTATGGAGCGGGTTTGATACTGTTCTGTTATTTAAAATGTTCGGCGGGTTCGATTCTTGTTGCTACAAAATTTAAAAATGTTTTCAACAAATTTACTGAAATAGCGGGTTCGACTCCTGTTGCTACGATATTTTGAAATGTTTTCAACAAATTTACTGAAATAGCGGGTTCGACTCCTGTTGCTACGATATTTTGAAATGTTTTCAACAAATTTACTGAAATAGCGGGTTCGACTCCTGTTGCTACGATATTTTGAAATGTTTTCAACAAACTTACTGAAATAGCGGGTTCGACTCCTGTTGCTACGATATTTTGAAATGTTCTCAACAAATTTACTGAAATAGCGGGTTCGACGCCTGTTGCTATGATATTTTGAAATGTTTTCAACAAACTTACTGAAATAGCGAGTTCGACTCCTGTTGCTACCATATTTTGAAATGTTTTTAACAAACGTATTAAATTACGAAATCTAGTAATAATATCTATCTTATGCATACGCGTTCTTTGGACAAGCATGTATTAGTTTATTACATTGGTTGAGTTGAGATTCTTACAGAATGCATAGGGGTTTTATTGATGAAGTGTACACGAGCTTTAATTGAGAAAAGGATTATTCTGAGGTCATACATCAGTAAATTTAGTTTCCTAACGTGTTAGCAAGTAGATTAGGGTAATATTAGCCCACTTTAGTATTTTGGTATGCTTTATAAAAGCTCTAGGTTCGATTTCTGAGCATTGGTGAAAGTCAGCGGATATTATACTCATGTACCTAATGATCAGCGTCGGCTTTATAGAAGTCGTACAATGTGATTTTAAATATTTTGGGTTCGATTCCCAAACGTAAAAAGAATGCACACTATTGTTGAACACGAAACTATTTTGTTAATTGTTGTTATTATAGCAGGAAGTAATACTTCGCCGATAATGTGCGTCTGAAGCTGGGTTTAGTGACCATTATTTTAAAATGTTTTGTTTTAAAATTGTTGCCCAAACTAGAAAGGCAATGCAATAAGCCGACATCTGGCACATTTTGTTTCCAAATGCCAGCGTGTGAGAAAAGGGATAAAACAAAAAAAGGAAACACATTTTAGATGTTTATTAGTTAAAGGAAAGAAGGCTAGAAAGGAACTATTGTTCTTTTGTATTATTGATGTGCTTTGTACAAACGCGCAAATGCGCACGTGAAAAGGCTCGGCTCGGCTACTTTGTTAAGATATGATTGCGCATGTGGCGCATTGTTTTAAGGAACTGAATGGCTTTATTATGTCATTTACGCCGTTTTTAGAATGGGTTCGATTCCCACCATGAAAGGAACCATAGTTCTTTTGTATTATTGATTTGCTTTGTCCAAGGGCCAAGATCGGCTACTTTGTTAAGATATGCCTGCACATGTGCCGCATTGTTTTGAAAAACTGAATGGCTATTGTAAGTCATTTCCGCCGTCTTTGGGATGGGTTCGACTCCCGCCGTGCGTCATTTAAAATAGATATTCCACACGTGTTAATTCTAAGCATCAGTATTATACCTAACTGTTACAGTTTAGGCTATCTCAGATTTTGGTTTAGCTGAGTATTTACAATACTTATTCATCTGGGTTACAATGTGATTGCACTGGCATTGCCACTGGGCAATGATGTACCTATGTATTTGTTATGCCTGGTATATTGTACACATACCTTTTAAGAGCGCTCAATGTACCAGGGTTCGAGCCCCAGGTTTGCTTAGAGCTTGACATTGAGTTCATATTCCTCATGAGATTCGAGAGGTGTGTAAGCAGTATGCTAACAACGTCTTGATACATACTAGACTCATAGACATAGTTTAGCCCTATCGTGTGATATTCGTTAACAGCTAACTTGATTCTGGAGTTCAAATAAAAATAATATTTTGTTGCTAGACTCATGCAAAAATATTTACTACGCATCCGTACTGAAAAATATTAATTGGTGATCCGCATCACATCTCTAATCATCTGTTAGTTTGTATCCGGGTTTAGTACTCAAATAAAAGTCGTATATTATATGACTAATCTTGGAAGTTTGATACTCGTGGCATTTCATTTAAAATTCCAGGACCCTACGTCACCTTTTACATCAACTACCGCACGTGTTGTTGCGTCCGTCGGCTGTGGCTACAAAGTAGCGGCGTTCCGGTAACGTGAAAGGCAGCTGCAGTATGCGTCGAAGGACATATCTCGCATTGGATCATCTTACACAGAGCTAAGTTTTCATTATCCTTACTAACTATAAACGCGCACATCGACTAACTTCAAGCAAGTGGACTCCCTCTGATCCGAACTCTCAGATATACATACAATATTAAACGAAGGTTTAAGTTACATAGGGCCTTATGTGTGTCGTTCATTATATAGAACTTTTCTTTATGACATAATATATTTGGCAACTGCGTCCAACTACACGAGTAATAATAGTGATTGTTATTTATGTTAACTAAAATCAGAGCCTTAATAATGAGGTAGACATAGTGCCGATACACTTGATGATGCGAATGGAGAACTGATTGGAGCGGCCATCTCGCCGGATGTTGTGGGTTTGAACCCCGCGCGTACAATTCAAGCTAAATGGGAATCATTCCTAGTGTGGGACCGAGTTGAGAATTGTTTAGTTGTAGGGACTGTCGAGCTATCGTCTGGGGAAACCGACTGCTGCACTATACTATTGTTTACGACTATTTAGCTCATTATATAAAACTATTTCAACTACTTGTCTGTCAATTTTGATAAAACTAGTCTCTTATACGAGTGTGTGCGAACAATTTCAGCCACTGCTACCTGACGCTATGTACATCCGCTACTGAACCCGATTTCGACGAGTGAGAATGGCGAATCAGGTACCTTGATCATACCACGCTGCCCGGTTCTAAAGAAGACATCTGGTATGTACACTCCCATTCTAAGCATGGATAGGATGTCTTATATAGATTATACTACTATTTTGAGAATTTATTGCTAAAACGCCATTTGGCTTATTGGAATACATAGGTTACGGGCAACTGGTGATCTCGGTTATGTGCGCTAGTTCTAATATGAAATTTTGGTCTGGTAGGAGAAGTAGTACATAGACGGATTAGAATAAGCTTGTCAATTATTTCTCATAAACTTTAGATGGTAAACGAGGTTGAGGCAACAATTGCAATTAGATTCCTATAAGTGTCAATGTTGTCATAGTATAGGGATGGGCGGAGTATAGTTAGTCAGTGTATCGTACGGTGCGGCCTTAGCAAGGGTATAGTAGGGTTATTATTATCAATCAACTATAAGTTAGGATAAGTGGTATGAAGCAATGGATACTTATTGGAAGTTGTATGATATTTGCCGCCAGTTAAATGGTGGAAAATAAGATGCAGTTTTAACTGGCGACTACTCTATTACATATGCTATTGTATCTTTAGTGAAAACTCATACGCTATGACATAGTCTACGCGTCTGATTTTCAGAGGGGGGAATGTAATGGTGTTACTGGCTACACCAAATTAAATAATAATATATAGTCCTTAGGTCGCATTTTGTCTTATCGCTACGATGGCGCCAACGTTATGCAATTAGTAAACTCATAAATTCCAAGAGGTTGACAAATTTATAAGAATTATGTGACAGGCATATGAGTAAAGAAATAGCCATGAAATATGAGAAAACATTTGCACTGTAGTGTTCACATGCGGTGTAGTTGAGGATTATAAAAAAGGGACGAACCATAAGAAACGGACCCTATCAGGTAGTAAGAGGTCAGGGGCGTTGCCTTGGGGGTGTTTGACTGGACAGCGGGTCTTAGGAGGCGGAGCTAGTCGGGTCCCAGGACAGCGTAACGTGGTAGTGGTGGTGTTTGACGGGACAGTCAATGTGGGGACGCGGAACCGGGCGGATCTCGGAGAGTCAGTCTTAGGACGCGGAAGAGGGCAGATCTCGGGAACGGACTCGCGTGGTAGTTCAGACAGTTGGTTTTATGGTGCGAGAGAGATCGGACCTGGCCTAGCGCGAAAGAGGTTCGGTGTTGGTCGATAATTAGTGCTTTGTGATATCGAAGAACAAGGCGAGCGGCTTCAAGAGAAGGTGATCAGCACAGGGCAAGGGGTAAGTTTGGCAGCGTCGCAGCTAAAAGGCCGGTGAGTGTCTGTTATTCACTTTACTGTAATTTATTGCATGAACTGTATAACATTAATAACTCTGTTGTGTATCTATGTCTATATCACACCATATATATATGTGTATATATACCAGGCTGACTAAAATATAAAGTTCGCTATGAGATATTGTACATAGTTATATTATTAATAACCGCGTGTACCATTAGTAGTGGTTCGTACCTTGTTCATGATGGATGCGAAGACGAGCGATGTATGATGGGAGTCTCCGTATTCGCGATCAGGTGGTAGAATGCAGGACTTTCACAATCGCTGTCTAAACCTGCGTACAGGCCAGTACATAGCAGCTGACAAGGTTTTAAAGAGCGAAAGAAGAGCCACCTGTCGGTCACGCGGTAACCGTAAGTCCCGGCGGCTAATCTAGCGGAGATTGTAACGAGAGCTTCCCGGCAAACTATGCGCGATGGCTTAATACGTTTTAATTGACTATGTTTGTATGGGCTTCAATGTTGTGACTTGCGGCAAGGAGGCGTTTTGTGACATCAGTTCTGAGACTGTTACTGTACGCTCAATACTATACACTGGATATCGCTGAAATACTCGGCGCCGATAATACTATATGACTAATATACCTGGATCATGTTCTCCGTCTCCCTGGAGCTGCCGTCTCTGAGATACGCTGCCTTGTACTCAAGTACCAATATGTGAAGCATGAATATATGGAGAGTGATTTTGTGATGACAAACCAATACTAATGTATCGCTGTCTTTAGTATTTTGATGTCCACTTTCATTCAATTATAAGCATTTACGTTTGGTAAATGCTGTCAGCAGAGGAATATAAAGTAAGGATGAATTCCATGGTCCTGCGCGGGGAGGGGCGCGGGAAACTGGCCACAAATTGCTTGGCAGGCTGAATTTGATATTTTAAACCCAGTTAGTAAGAAAACTAAAATTTTAATCAGCCTGGGGTCCATAGGATTCCGTTACACCATACTGGGGCACTCCAAGGTGAAATTGAAGGACGTATAATATTTTGATTTAGCATCTTTCGAATTTGAGTATCGACTTCTTCCTTGTGACATTCAGGGAAGCGATACGATTTCACGTGGATAGGGGCTGCGTTACCCGTATCGATTGAATGTTCTACGGCAGAAGTAAAAGATAATGGTTTGCCCTCGAGATAAAATATATCTGTATATTTTGAACAACAATTAAGAAGAGCTTTCTTCTCTTCTTCATTTAAATGGGAACAGCGAATAGAATTTAATACTTGATTTGCCCGATCAGATTTAGAAAAAGAAATAGAATTAATATTATAAGAAGAATTATACTCTAAGTTTTCACCATAATCAATTGGTGACAACTCTACGACATAATCTTTGACCTCAAGGTCTAGGTCAGTAGTATTTAATATAGTAACATTGACCTTTCTATTCGGATTAATAGATACAATGCAATTTGTGACATAAACACCTTCCTTTAAGATATGATCTAGTACTAAGGCTTCATTGTTTAGATAAAGCTCGGGAGAGTAATTGGATACGGCGCATTCGATAACGGCCTCGGAGCGTGCCGGTATCATCTAAGTAGGTTGATGTAGAAAAATTGGTAATTCATGGCCTTTAAAGGTTAACGATTTGGAACGAAATTATAATCTATATTAGCTTCGTAAAGATGGAAGAAGTCTGTACCTAATATACCATCATAATTTTTTAAGTTAACATTGTCATTTATGACGTGAAATTTATGTTGAAAAGAAGTATTGGATTAAATTAATGTTAAATAAACTCCTCCTAAAGTTTCGCAATAGGAATTAGTATCATTTATACCTCTTATTTTTATAGTGTCAGAGGTAAGCTCAGGCATATTTCCCAAACTAGACTGTTTAACAATGCTGATACTTGCACCAGTATCGATAAGAAAATTAAGATAATTACTAGAGCCTTTCATAAATAATTTCGTATAAGGTAACGATATTTTATTTGATAATGAGCTCATCTCGAAGATGGGTTCACTCATAGATTTAAAATTAGAATAAGTTTTAGGTATGGAACTAGAATGACTCAGTCCCTCTTTGGGCGGCTGAGGTGTTATAGAGCTAGCATTACTCAGTCCCTCTTTGGGCGGCTGAGATGTAAAAGAACTAGAATTACTCAGTCCCTCGTTGGGCGGCTGAGGTGTAAAAGAGTTAGCATGACTCAGTCCCTCATTGGGCGGCTGAGATGTAAAAGAACTAGAATGACTCAGTCCCTCTTTGGGCGGCTGAGGTGTAAAAGAGTTAGCATGACTCAGTCTCTAATTGGGCGGCTGAGATGTAAAAGAATTAGTGTGACTCAGTTGCCTTTTGGGTGGCTGAGATGTAGAAATAGTAATTGATTTAGTAGAATAATTCGCATAAGGTTTAGCATAAGATTTAACATAAGAATTAGGATACGAATTATTAAGAGACTTGGGATTAGAATTGGCATAAGATTTTTGATAAGAATTAGTACCCGATTTAGTATAAAAATTTGCATTCAATTTAGGATAAGAAATAATATAAGAATTTGTGCCGTTATGATTTATCGATTTCGGCAGGCACGCCTCCGAAATCCTAGTTAGTTTAAAGGTAATTGGCTACTAACTACGTCATCACCTTGTGATAAGGTATGCACGGGCATATTATTTGAAATTGGTTTAGAATTAGGCTGATTTTGACGTTGCGCGTTATACTGTCGTTTACGACATTGATCTATAGAGTGACCTATATTTTTACAATAATTGCAAGTAATAACATTTGTTTCAGGATTAGAATAGTGTTTAAAATTCTTATTTTGTTGAGAGTTAAAGTTAGACCTCTTATGAAAATTATTTGAATTTGAATTAGAGTTAGACGAAAATTTAGGGTTATCAGATTTATTAGAATTATTTTGGAAATCGTATTTGGATTTATGTTTTAAAGAATGAGACTGCAGATTAAATAATTTCTCTTCCTCAATAGCGTGTTGCACAGCTTCATTGAGGGATGACGGGTTCCGACATCTGACAATATTTGAAATTACTAACCTAACCTAACATAAATGTATTAAGTGCGAGATCTTCCATAGTGGCTAACCTGCCTGGAAGCTCTTTGGCGTCCTTGCAGTTGTACTGGACGTCTGCTAAAATAGTCTAGTGAGAATATGTTCTACACAAAGGGAGTACTTAGTGACATCTTCAGATGTACTTTGTTTGCAGTTCTGTAGATCGACTAGCAAATGTGTGGAATGTTTCTTTTCCCCAAAAGTTTTCCTTAAAATGATTTTAAATCGGACCACTCGTTAAATGTTTTCAAACTACATGCAACTTGGGCTTTTCCCACAAGTTGAGAAATTATGAATTTACACAAAATAGGCTTTTGGTCCTCACTAGCTAGAGAAATAGCGTTATCACAATTTGTGAGAAAAGCTGGTAGTGACTCTTTGTCACCATTGTACGGCTTAATAAATTTTTTAAGAAAAGTTAATGTTATTTTGTCAGACATATCGACTTTTTCCGATTTTACAGACATGTAGTTACAAAAGTAATGAAATAGTAGACAAATAGAATTCGAAAATCACATATAACGCTAAAAATAGGCACACGAAATTGGCACACAAAATTGAATAAAATAAGTAGTAATAATTACAATTTATAACAAAGACTCACAAGGTAAGCGACGCGATGTAAAACGACGCTGTTATTCCTTTAACTCGGCGACTCGGTGTAATGTGAGTTGATGCGCAGTAGCGGCGACGCGCTGCATCAAGGACAGCTTTGATGCTCGGGATCTTTCCCGTGGAACCACGTTGTCGTGTTGAAAACGAAGTGGAAATATGGAAATAGCAAAACAGAAATGGTATTAGAAATGAGATAGCAAAGATGTAGATGGATGAGTGGTACCTGGTGCGGGTTACAGCTACTGAAGCTGTATTTTAACCCAGCTTAATGTGATGACGCGACGGCGGAGGCTTCTTGATCTGGTGGTGATGTGCTGGAGCGGGCTTGCATTTTGAGGTCGAGGCTTATCGTCGTCCAAGGTTCACGAACTTTTCTTCATGGCGCAGGCTTAGCCTCGAGGCTAAGGCTTATTTTCGACCGGCAACTAGACGGGGCTCCCAAAATACAAAATTTTATGTGACAATGCCGTATGAAGGCTTTCTATTTCGGCACATAAAATAGATGTGTCAATGCCGTATGAAGGCTTTCTGTTTGACACAACCCACTTCTGACACCAAATTGTTAGGAGGCCGACACCGTTCGTCTTTTAAAAAAAAACTCACAAATTAATCTTGAGTCTTTTATTACCTTAATACACACACTACACTATACTGAATGCCTATATAGGTTTCTCAACCGTTCACTGTCGCGTCCCAGGCCCAACTGGCTCATAATAATATAATTGAAGTAAAGAAATGAATAAATGCTGATTAAGAGCTTCTAGAATATAATGGAAAATACACGATGCAGTGAAATTGCTAGTCAGCAAGTCCTAGTCAGGCTTTCTATACATAGTAATATGGAATGTAACATATCACACATTTTTATTAAGCCGTTATTTGTATATTTACTATAGTTCTATGCGAATTGCGATAAGCTAAAAATTTAATCATGTTGGTAATAATAGATAAACTGCTGAATTACCAAGCATATCTACTCTAACTATCAGACGCTGCAGCCAACGAGTAATTTCATTCAGTAGGTATCACGTGGCACATTTCTACGAGAGCCAGGCGGCGAGGTCTCCCCTAGGGACGGGGACGGACAAACGCCCCGTTGAGAAGATTTTCACTCCAGTCCCCTAGACTCGAAGTTGCTTCCATGAGCAATCTCACGAACCGAAGCCCAGTATTAATTGGTAAAGACTAACGTTATTGCATATTTTATTACTGCGACATGTGTTATTTACTGAAAAGAATTGAGAAATTAGGTTATTATAATTGTCAATAAAAGGAAAAAGAAAAAATAATTAAATGTAAATTAACCTAAGCGAAATTTCTCTTTAATAATATTTGTTGGGATCACAGGTAGTGGATTGGTGCTGGTCGGAATGGAAAAAATCGGATGCTGCGGAAGAACAGTCCATCTGGAGAGACTTGGGAGGAGGTTTAAGTCCAGAAGTGCGCGTCTATCGCTCATATGATGCAACAGCATCATATATATATGATAAATATCATTATAAATAACAAATGATAATGATATTTGATACTGAGGTAAGTGTTCTTCTGCTTCATGGATTTCTAAATTCTCGAGTTGAAAAAAGTATTGTTAAAAGTCACTTTTGGAATTTTCCGAAATTTGGACTCATAACTTCTTGATTAATATTTTATCACCGTCATATAGTTTTCTTTACAAATGAGTAATTGGTATTGTACTAATTAACTATACCAATTTTGTAAAAATAATGCTTACATTTTAAACAAGTCTGTTATAGTTCATGAGTTACTAACTAGTGCACCACCTAACAATAATAGCCAATGTGATATTGGCGCCCAACTGGGGACTATGATTATATCATTCGTGAATAGTTTTTGGACTATTTATAGTAATTATATTAATAATTCACTTAATATTAGTTCGTTTCTCTTAAGAAAAAACGAAAAATACTACAAAACAAAAATAAACTACGTGACAATACATTATGAAAGCGTATCTTAGACATTATTTTTGTTCGCCAAGGGAGGTTAATTTAATAAGTTGTGAATCGATATTATAATATTGTAGTTTCAATTTGTAACTGCTGACGATGTTAACGCTATCAGTTGGTAAGTCAAATATATATAATAACTTTAAGATGCTGATTAGATGATATACATGAGCATTCACTTGTAATGAGCTTTCTTACGAATGTTACTTTACGGAAAAATAATTCAAAGTGTCTTAGCGAGCATTCTATCGAGCACTCTAGCGAATGTGAGATGCCGTGACTGTTAGTTACGTCATCTTCGTGAAGAATATTTTTTGACGAGCTTCGACTACAGTGTTCGCTAGAAAGATCATGAATATGTTCGTGGCAATGTTTGTCTCTTTGCTTGGCTCTGTTTTCTGTTCACTTCGACAAATTTAAAAACAGCAAATGCTCGATGTTCTGTTACACGAAAATGCTCAAGACTAAAAGCATCTTTATGCTTTTAAGTTTCTTTGGTAAATTGGCTATTTTATCATCTACAAAGATGTGGACATGATTGACGTGCTTTTTAAGGTTCAGGACAAGCGATAATCGACCATTCAATACGCGCAACGTGGAGCTTACAAACAATCCACTAAGGAACACAAATAACACTTAGAATCAAAACAACAATTTGTGAAATGCACAAAGTGAAGTTTTACGTGAGATTCAACCCCTTAGCACTTGGAGCCGTTCAGCAAGCGGTGATAAGCCTCTGGGCGATTTCTTCCATCGAGATGATCATGCCTACCCGTTTTATTGAATGTCTAATAGATGTAAATATAAAATAAAATTTTGGTCGTCAGACATCAGCGTTGCTTTATGCCAAATTTCAAGATTCTAAATCGACTGGATGTACCCTTTAGTTTCGACTTGAGCATTTGGAATGAATTTGAATTTTATACCTCTACGAGTTCATGAAAAAAGGGGTCGTAAGTAGTCGTAACTTTAAAATTATTACAAATATTTTATTTATATTATGTAACTGCAGATTTACGGGTTTCACATTTTTCCTTTATGTGTGCCATAAGACGTTACTTCATATCAAATTTCAAGATTCTAAGTTCACGGGAAGTACACTATAGGTTTTGATCCCCTTGCGAGTAGTTGCGAGTTTGAAAATATGCTTAAATTGCTGTTTCTTTTGATTTCGTTGACTTAGGAGTTTGATTTTGTTAAAGCTTAATATTATAGACTTAGTATTTGACATGAATTGCAATTTAATAACTCTACGTGTTCATGAGAAAAGGAGTTGTAACTCTTAAATTATTAAAAATATTTTTATTATATGCTGTAACTAAAAATGTACGGTTTTCGCAATTTTTCTTTATTGCACATATAAGACGTTGAATCGTACCAAATTTCAAGAATCTGAGTTTACGGGACGTACCCCGTAGGTTTTGATTCCCTTGCGAGTAGCTGCGTTGTGAAAATATAATAAATTAGCTGTTACTTTTGTTTGCGTTGAGATAGAAGTTTGATTTTGTTACAGCTTAAATGTATTATAGACCCGAGTATTTGATATGAGTTTCAATTTAATAACTTAACGCGTTCATGACGAAAGGGTTCATCATCATCATCAGCCTTTAACAGTCCACTGCTGGACTAGGCCTCTCCTTTGAAAGGAGGAATTGGCCTACTATACCACGCTGGCCAAACGGGTTGGTATAGGGTTTGTATCAAGTTTTCCTTCTCTTACAGTGATGTTCTCTGCATAATATGCTCCCTCTGTCGGCTCTTACGACACCCATGGGATGATATGGGGTGGTGAAATGCCGTTTTCTTAATCCGCCACCACACGGAAAAGTATGTAATGTTATGTTTATGTTATGTAAGTATTACTGTGTAAATTTTGTAAATTTCAATGTTTATATATATATATATATATATATATATATATATATATAGTTATGTTATTAATCGTCTTGCACCGAGCGTGGTCGAGGAGAGACTGATGAGAGCTCAGCGCCGTCTTGTGGAAGTGACAAATAGGTATTTATACCTTAAATAAGTTAAGTTAACGCGATTAAGACCTGCTAAATTATTTTGTATGATATCAAAGAGATGTTCCAATACAGTGTAAGGTCGGGTGTTTATGAGAGAAATGAAACCATCGAGTGCTGGTAATAGACTGTCTTTATTTAATAAAAATACTGTTATATATGCCTTCAACCTACCACATCTCATCTTCCCCTTCAAATAAAAAAAAAATTAAAATACAGTATATTTGATTTTTTTTTTCAATCGCTTTAAAATAAAGAAAGTTAAGTATACAATATTAAAATGATTAAATGAGTTTTATATCCATGTTGACATGGACATAAAAGAAACGTTTCTCTTACATATAAATGTAATTAATATAATATTATATAATTTTCATAACTAAGTTTATTGGTATACAATAACAATGATACAATTACATAGGCTTATTTCAATTTTAAGATATCATAAAAGTTAATTTATGTCGGATAGTTTAGTTTTTTTAAGTATTTGATTTTATTGTAATACATGTCAAGAATGAATTTAATTACGCAATAAAGTATAAAACTGAATAAAAAAAAAACATAATTATAGAGCTAACTTAATGGTATATAGGTACGACTTAATTTTAAAATCGTAATTGCTAAACACATAAGTAGGTACACTGTTTATTTTATTGTATTGTTTTATAAGGCTTCGTTCGATTTTTGTGAACTACATAGTCCTTGCCATTTTTCAATATTTTTACATTATTATCTAAATCCTCGATGACCTCGTAATGTCCCGTATATATAGGATCCATTTTACTATCAGATGGATTCTTCAACAATAATAAACCACCTACCTATAGCCCATTGATAAAATCTTTGTTATCAACACTTCTTATTATGCATATTTCTTTTATTACATACTTCGAACACAAACATAACAAATCTCTCACCAATTCGGCTCGCGTAATCGGAGATCGACATATTGTTTGTAAATAAATCATACACTTGCTGGGCACATATATAAAATCTTTGTAACGTTCCACTTTTATGCCTTTTCTTAATGAACTATTTAATTTTCTAGGATTAATCAACGAAAGTTCAGTAATATTTTTCGGTTTTTTAATTATTTCCACAACTCTCGGTTGATCAGGCCTCGAGTCAGTGTCAATATTATCCACTGGCAAACTATAACTGCTCTTATTCATATTTATTCGGCGTAACTGAGCTCTGGTCATTACACTTATAATTTTCTCATTCATAACTTTTAAATCATCTGACGTGATAACTATTCGCGAAAGAGCATCTGCGACACTATTTGATTGACCTTTTAAGTATTCGACTGTGAAATTATATTCTTCGAATTGTAACCGAAATTTAATAAGCCTACTAGAAGGATCTTTCATGGAAAATAAATAAACTAAAGGTAGATGGTCGGTTTGAATCCTGAACCGTCTGCCATATAAATAAGGTCGAAGATATTTAACGCTCCATACTATTGCTAAAAGCTGTTTTTCAATAGTAGGGTAATTAAGTTCGGCCTTATTTAAACTGTGACTAGCATAAGCTACGGGCCGGCCATCTCCGTTACATAACACCGAGCCGATCGCCTTTCCTGAGGCATCGGTTTGTAGTATAAACTCGTTATTGTCGGAAAAGTTAGGATACTGTAAAACAGGAGGTTTAGTCAATGCAGATTTTAATATTTGAAAAAAAACGCTCACAGTCCTCTGTCCATAAAAATGAAACATTTTTGCAACATAATTTATTTAAAGGTAATGCCAGCTCACCGAAGTTTCTAATTTTCCTATAGTAGTTAACGAAGGCTACAAAACGCTTTATCTCATCTGTGTTTTGTGGCCTCGGATAACTCTCTACAACCCAATTTTTTTCTGGATCAGGCAGTATGCCTGTCCCAGAGACTACATGTCCTAAATACAGAATTTCTCTACGTAAAAACACACATTTTGCGCGATTTAATTTTGAATAAACTTGACGCAATCTGGTAAAAACATCCATCAAATTTTGTTTGTGGTTTTCCAAATTTCGTCCTATTACGGCCAAATCGTCCTGGTATACTAAACATTTAACATAATTAAGCCCAGACATCGCTATAGTCATCATCCTACTAAAACTGTTAGGACTCGAGTTTAACCCCATCGGCATTCTAGTCATTTTTGTATTGGTTTTGACCTGTAGTGAAAGCTGTACAGTTTCTATCACTATTTTTTAATGAAATTTGATAAAATCTTTGATAAATGTCTAGATGGGTAAAGTACATTGACCCCGATAGTGAGTCTAATATTTCTAATATGTTTGGTAAGGGGGAACTTATCATCCTGGATACTGTTATTTAACTTGCGATAGTCAGTGACTACGCGCCACTTCTTTGTACCGGAATTATCGAGTTTTTTAGGTACGAGTAGCAATGGACTAGACCAAGGACTACAGCATGGTTCTATTATTCCGTCATCTAACATGCTTTTAATTTGTTTGTCTATTTCATCTTTTTGGGCGTGCGGCAATCGATAAGGCTAGGTGTAAATGGGAGCAGTGTGTGGCTTCAAGTCAATCTACTCTTCATAAACAGGTGTCGTAGTCAATTTATCACCAGGCAAATGAAAAATGTCTGGAAATTTTGCACAGATATTTTCTATTGATTTTTGTTGTTCCACATTTAAACCTTTTAAATTCAATAACGCAAATAAATTTTTTACTCTTTCCGCATTTACTGGTGTTCTACTAAATTGACATATATAATAATCCTTTAATTTACTAGTATTTATTTGAAAATAATTAAGACTAACATCTGTGACACGGGTATTTAGAATACGAATGGGAATTTGCCCATTTATTGGCTTATTTATACTGTTAGCTAAGAAAACTCCGTCACAGAGCTGTTGATTTGACACCACACACTCTTCCTTTAGATTAGTTTCGATGTAATGTATTGATTCACTACGTGCTGGCACGGTTAAATAACAATTACTATAATTACGTAAACCACATTCAAATGATATTATTATTAGTAACTACCTCAGAGTCAAATATACACAACCGCATTGTATTAGTTTCAAAATTCAAAATAGCCTTATAATTTGACAAAAAATCTTGGCCTAAAATACCATTGGTCGCGCATGGCAAATCTTTGAATACTATAAATTTATGCCTAAAATAAAATTCATTATAATGGATAGTTAAATACACATAACCTTCTGAAAGCAAAGGAGGCTGGCCAAAGTTGGCTTGAACGTGAACAATCGTCTTAAAAACAAGTAAATTACTAAAAGCTTTTGTTTTAATATATTATAAATATTGATCGCTATCCAGTAGTATGAAATAAACACATAATAATAATGGATTTTAAAATAACTTCATTTCATTATTAACGTGTAGGTACTTCAATAGATTATTTGAATGGTTCGTTTGTGTTGCCTTGTAAATAATCGGTGGAAAATATCCTTAAAAAATTACGTTAATTTTTTAAGGATATTTTTTTTGTTATTAAGTACGTAGATATTTTTTTTATATTTTTTTATATTATATATTTTTCAGACGACAGTCATAATTAACGTAAAATAATGATAATATTTTTAATAATATCAAAATGGTAAAGTATGTTGGGTATTTATTTCATACTCTAGCAACACTTGACTAACTTGTCAATTCTGTTTCCGTCATTTGCTTTGCGTTCGTTTCGTTTGATCGTATTTGTAGATTTGATTTTGTGTTGTTCCTTTTTTTTCTAATTGTGCTTTCTAAAATGGACTCCGAATATTCCCCTCATAACGACCATGGCTTTCCTACGGATCGAGTACCCGCTTCATACGATAACTTGCGCTGGAACACAGAATCTCCTCACGACGATCATGGCTTGCCTGCGGACCCAGTACCCGCTTCGAACGATGACTTGCGCTTGAACATGGATTACCCAATCCCGCTTCATGATCATGAGTCAATGCATTGCGTCAATTATGGTACCAATATTACACAGCGGAGAAGACATATTCTCAATCTCGTGGAAGTACGACAATACTTCAATGGATTGCACCGCATTTGGCATTTCGACAACTTTCTCACATAATTACATACATACATACATACATTCGTCACGCCTTTTATCCTCGAAGGGGTAGGCAGAGGTGTATTTCTACATCCACTTTTCGCCAGATATACTTTAGTCCCACGTAATAACGGCCGAGCCTATTGCCGTACCGGGCACATTTCCAGACTCCGTGCTGCTACTGAGAATTTCGAGACAGAAAAACCCAATAAACACTGCCCGACCCAGGAATCGAACCCGGGACCTCCCGATACCGCGCGCACAATTATGCCGCGAGACCAACGAGGCAGTCGTATAGGGTTTGATGTCGAGTTTTCCGTCTCTACGCAAAGATGGTATTTGCATCGTGTTATCCCTTAGTCGCCTCTTACGACACCCACGGGAAGATAGGGGGTGGTGACACTTGTATTCTATGCCGTCAACCACACAGCAAATCACACATAATGATGTTAATTAATCCAAATATTAAATTGATATTATAAATACATGCATTAATAATTGTTTATTTTGGTTTGTCAACACATCGAGGTTCATAGCCAGTACATATGTCATTATTGTTGGACTGTGGCATTAAACATATCCCGTATGCCACAAATCGCAAACCCATCACAAGAAGCTATTGATAGCATATGAAGGTTATGGTGAATAATGAAAATAAATATTTATTTTAAACAGTGTGTTTTATTTTATTATTCAACTGTCTTGGTACTAAAATTCAAAGCATAATGTATTGTACTTAGCTTAGGCAATTGAAAATTAATATTGTAATTCCAATATTAAATTGTTCACGCCCAGGCCAAAGTCCCATACATTGTCATCGGTCTCCTTTCTTATAAATACCTTTAACACTAATTCTATCTTCACGATACGGAATATTTAAACGTTTTAATCTATTCAATTTTATACCCGATATAGATGCGCCTGTCAATTAACCAGTAATAATTGCAATTCCTAATTTGGAAAGACAATTTGCTTAAAGTGTTACATGATAGTAGAGATTCTAGGTAGTAGAGCCTTGCTGATTTCAACATGAATGGGCCGGCGCGACTGGGGAAGTACTACCCTCTCACAGAAAATCGACGTAAAGTAACGGTACCTAAACTATTGCGTTTCGTTCGGTGAGTGAGAGTGCCGGAGGCCCTATCCCCTATTCCTTCTTTTTCCATCTGCTCGTTTGCCGCCTATTACAATAAAAAAAAAAAATTATAAGATGACATCAGGCACGAAAAATGAAAAATGATTCAATGATGACTCACTCGTACTCGCAGTACCTGTTGCTAGCTGGTCATCAGTTGTCATAACATTCATGTTTCTATCATTTCTATGTAACCCGACACCTCGGCCGCGGCTACGACGCTGCGTACTCATGCCACGATAATTACGATTCCTATTATTATAATTACGATTATTAAAGTATGGTACCTGTATCGTTGATCTTGCTGCGGCTGCGTGTAAGTTCGTACTCAGCGCCTTGCTCCGAAACTGCGTTGGCCCTGTATGCTCCTTGAACTCGTATTTCCGAAAAATTTGGCTGTCGATACATACCTAAAACTTCCGATGAACTACATGGAGAGGATATTTCTTCATCTCGGACGGCTTGTCTTGCCTCAGTCAATGAAGAAAAATTACGTGCCGCAATGATAGTGCTAATGCGACGATCCCGCAACCCGTCAGCAAATCGCTTGATTGCCTGTTTTTCATGTCATGGCTTTAATACGCCGTAACTATTAATACTTCCGTCGGCTTGCGAGATGCTCAAATTTACGAAAAGTACCGATATCTCCTTACCAAAATCTGCAATAGTTTGACTAATTTGCCTACAATGTTGGAGTTTGGTTTGAATAGCAGTGGCACTTTTTTGGGGTAACAACATTCTACGCATGTCCTTCACGAGTTCCTCAACGGAATCATATTTTGATGATAACAGTAATTTCACATATTGAGATAGCCCATTTTTTAAAACAAATTGAATAAGTTTAGTTTTACATGCAGGGTTTTAAGATGGAACTGTAATATTCAATACTTTCAATCAATTGTTTAGTATTGTCCACGCTATCGTTCGTGACAGGCAAAAGGCTTAACGCCGTCTTTAAATTAAATTTATCCATGGTACTTGCAGAGGAGACTTTCTCCGTCAGTACACTACATAGTATTTCAGAATGCAGCCTGTCCAACTCTCCGCAGATTCTCTTAATGAGCGAAATTTCTTCACTTGTAAATTTTTCTAAACGCTTATTGTATATATCTAGAAAATTTCTATACTTTGTTAAAACATTATTTACCTGTACTCTTTTCGTGTTTTAAATTTAACCTTGCCTACGGCTGAGACCTATCTTTATTAACCCCTATCCTGCGCAAGGCCCGCTTTGCCCAACGCACAAAATGCAACGTCGTTTCAAATACTTTTTAATTTTTACTTAGACTTGCAGAAAAACGAAAAATTCGTCTACAAAAATATAATAATATGGCATGAATTATACTTTCTTGACTTTGTTACGAGTTTATCTAACTAGTTATATATTTCAATATGTAAATAAAACTGACCTGTTCTCGCAGCAATGTAATATATTTTGATTTTAAGAAATTTCATTGGTATAAATTGTAAACTTTATCACAATTTTTCGAATATCCACACATAATCACCAAATGAGCACTTTATTACGTTAAAACAATATACAATGTGCAAAGATAACTCAACTCATATTACTTTAGAATCATAATTTCACCATTAAACGTTTTTGTTTACGCGACGCAAAATAACGGCCGCCATTCTTTGGGAACGCAATAAGTGCATTACAAAAGTTTCGTTACTTTTTCACTGCAATATTTATCACTTTTCAATAAACTATAACTCAATGTGAAATCTACACTTATTTTCCAGTAGTTCTGTATATGATACTTATAAGATTACTCAATGTTTTCTCATTACAAACATTTTTTATTTTCTCGAGCACACTTATTTTAATATCAAAATGGCCAATATGGCGTCGTTGCAAAGTTCAATGGCATACGTATTTTGTTTAATTAATTTTCATCCATTCTTGTTCCTTTCCAGTTTATGATAGTATTAAAATTGGTCAAGCGGAAATCGATAAATCGAATGATATAACAAGATCGTGTTACAAGTGCAAAAACCGTTAAATATCAACGACCAATGATACCCGACCCGTTATTAATCTATGAGGTTAATATTGCAGTTAGAGCGTTTTCTCTTATTAACCTATGAGGTTAATATTGCAGTTGAGTGGTTAAGTAACTTTTATGGTTTTCAACTCATTTTTAAAATTAAAATATCAAAACTAATTCCTCAGCCATAAGACACGTAAGAAAAATCTAATGTAAAATGTATATCTAAAAAATAAGGTAAATGTAAAATAATAATCTAAATATTTCGTTAGCCAATTCTCATAGAAAAATGCACATACCTCATAGTAAAAGAAATACAATTGATATATCTACCTACCTGAGTATCTACATACATGCACACGTATATAGTATATAATGTCTATGAGAGATGTGTATACTTATGTGTTATATCTAAAATAATAGTTTCTTGGCTACATACTTGTTTTATACTGATATTTATGTACGTGCTTATTTACTAAGTATAACGCGATCACTTGTAACCGGATTCACGCACTTTTGCATAACGGTTATATAACGCTCATCATCATCATCTTCCGTGTGGTTGACCCTGCCGTGTGGTCGACGGCATAGAATACAAGTGTCACCACCCCCTATCTTCCCGTGGGTGTCGTAAGAGGCGACTAAGGGATAACACGATGCAAATACCATCTTTGCGTAGAGACGGAAAACTCGACATCAAACCCTATACGACTGCCTCGTTGGTCTCGCGGCATAAATGTGCGCGTCGTGTGGTTAACGCTGCCGTGTGGTTGACGGCATAGAATACAAGTGTCACCACCCCCTATCTTCCCGTGGGTGTCGTAAGAGGCGACTAAGGGATAACACGATGCAAATACCATCTTTGCGTAGAGACGGAAAACTCGACATCAAACCCTATACGACTGCCTCGTTGGTCTCGCGGCATAAATGTGCGCGTGGGATCGGGAGGTCCTGGGTTCAATTCCTGGGTCAGGCAGTATTATTGGGTTTTTCTGTCACGAAATTTTCAGAAGCAGCACGGAGTCTAGAAATGTGCCCGGTACGGCAATAGGCTCGCCCCTTATTACGTGGGACTAAAGTATATCTGGCGAAAAGTGGGTGTAGAAATACACCTCTGCCTACCCCTTCGGGGATAAAAAAAAAAAGGCGTGACAATGTGTATGTGTATGTATGTATGTATTTATGTACGTGCTTATTTACTAAGTATAACGCGATCACTTGTAACCGGATTCACGCACTTTTGCATAACGGTTATATCACGTTTCGGAACCGAAATCACTGCCTATTCGTTGTAGATTAGATTTGATAATGCTTTATTGCACACCATACACAGAAATTTTACAGAGACAAGAGAGATAGTTGAGTTTACAATTTAAATGCATAATGGGCGGCCTTATCGCTAAAAGCAATTTCTTACAGGCAACCTTTGGAAGGACAGAAATAGACTAGAGAAATATAATAATTTAATGGTGTAGTAATAAAGTTATTTGCTTAAATGAACATATACATACGGTGCATAAATACATAGTAAAATACATAATAATATACATAATAATATTAATAATACATACATACATAATAATGTAGGGCTCATACTATGAAACGTTTTGCAGAATTGCAATAATGTGATGGCGCGACGCGAGCGGCAGTTAGCCTCTCGCCTCGAACCAATTAGGACGTTGTACGTAACTGTGGAAAAATATTTTACGATATTAACAGCATACCATCTATTATTTATCTCCACCACCTGTAGGCAATAGAAGGGCTAACTCACACTGGTGACCCCTGTGAAAAGGTGGTGTTGAGAGCGGTTTTAGCTGTCGTGTACGAACTCATAAACTATTATCATAAACGTAACGTGTAAAAGTGCGAATCATGGCTTACGTGGCGGGACCCAGCCAGGCGAAGAAAGAAAATAGCAACGTGGCGGCCGAAATGACGGACGTGGCAGCAGTTACAGTAACGTCGAAGATACCTACCTTCTGGAGTGATCAGCCAAGGCTATGGTTCGTGCGAATTGAAGCGTCGTGGCGAATCAAAAGCTATCGGATGAGAACAAATACAACCTTCTAGTTACAAAGTTGGTCAAGGACAACGTGGAACAAGCGAGCGATGTTTTGTTGGAGTCGCCAAATACACAACGTTACGAGATATTAAAGAATCGCCTTATGACTGTTTACGAGGAATCGGAGAGTAAACAATTTCAGAGGTTACTCTCGGAAATGGAGCTAGGCGACCAGAAGCCCTCGAAACTTCTAAGAAAAATGCGAGATCTATCTCGGAACAAGCTGCCAGATGAAACGCTCAAGATGATGTGGATTGGACACTTACCGACGTCGGTTAGAGCAGTGTTAGCGGCTACAGAGATAACAGAGCTAGAAAAGCTGGCGACATTAGCGGATAAGATCATGAAGACAACCAGACCCATTGAAGTAACGGCAGTCGCAGTACAGAGCACTAGCGACGGAACTCGGGACCTGGCAGCTGAACTGGAGCAATTACGTCTGGAGGTGGTGCAGCTACGAGGCAGACAACCATGGCGCAATAGCGGCAGAGGAGGCTATTGCACGCGATCAAACTCGAATCGTAGACAGAGCGCAGCGTTTAAACGACGTTCCAGCAGTGATCCTGATTGGTTATGTTTTTATCATTATAGGTATGGTCATCGTGCTTCTTTTTGCGTCGAGCCGTGCGCCTGGAAGAAAACTCAAGGAGCTTCGGGAAACCGAACACGGTGCAAGCAACGGCGGACACCTGCACCGTGGCACCATCTCCCCGCCTCTGTATTCAAGATAAGTCTAGTGGTTTAAGGTACCTTATAGATACGGGAGCAAATGTTTCGGTTATCACAGTTAGTTATAGAGTGCGTACAAATATACAATGTAATGAGTATAAGCTTTACGCGGCCAATGGCACAGTTATTAATACGTATGGCCGCAAGATATTATTATTAAACTAAGACTAAGACGGCCTTATAGGTGGACATTTGTAATAGCCGATGTGCGGCAGCCCATACTAGGCGCAGATTTTTTAAATCACCATGGTCTTTTGGTAGATATTAAAGAGCGTAGACTAATTCATAAAGAGACGAATTTGGCCACGATAGCGCCAGTAAGTAGTTGTAAGGAACAGTCGATTAAAACTATTGATGCCAATCATGATTACGCACAATTATTATCTAAATATCCAAATATAACCAAGCCGTTATCATTTAAAGAGACCCTGCGTCACTCTGTACAACATTACATAGAGACGACGGGCCCGCCAGTGCACGCAAAGGCACGACCTTTGGCGCCAGATAAATACAATAAGGTTAAGGAGGAATTTCGTATCATGCAGGAGATGGGTATCTGTAGGCCTTCAAAGAGTGCATGGGCTAGCCCACTGCACGTAGTACCTAAGAAAAACGGAGAATTACGGCCTTGTGGGGATTATAGAAAATTAAATGCTATTACAAAGCCGGACCGATACCCAATCCCCAGGCTCCATGACTTTACTTATTTATTGGCAGGAAAAAAAATATTTTCTAGGATAGACGTTAACAGAGCTTACCATTGTATCCCTATTAATCCCGCCGACGTTGAAAAGACAGCGATAATCACGCCTTTTGGGTTATTCGAATTTCCACGTATGGGTTTCGGTTTATGTAATGCGGCGCAGTCTTTTCAAAGATTTATGGATCAAACAGTTTTAAAGGGATTAAATGATGTATTTTGCTATATTGATGACGTAATAATCGCAGATATTTCAAGGTCAAACCACGAGAAGCACTTAGAGGAAGTTTTTAGACGTTTTGACGAATACGGCATAACAATTAATAGTGCAAAAAGTAGTTTCGGTCAAGAAAATATCGAATTTTTGGGTTTTGAAGTTTCTGAACAGGGCATAAAACCTTTGAAAGAAAAAACAGAGGCAATTTCGAATTATCCCAAACCAACAACAGTAGAACAGCTGAGAAGGTTCCTAGGTATGATAAATTTTTATAGGGCTCACATACCAAACGCAATAAAATATCAAATAGTTTTAAATCAATATTTAAAAGGTGCTAAAAAGAGGGACAAGTCACTCATACAGTGGTCTGCAGATGCTGACGAGGCATTCTTGCAATGTAAGGAGTGTTTAAAGAACGCGGTCATGTTATCGCATCCACTGCCATGTACGTCACTCGCGCTCATGGCTGACGCGTCAAATTCCTGTGTAGGCGCTGTGTTGCAACAACGTATGAACAATAAGTGGTTACCAATTGGATATTTTTCTAGAGCTATGAATCAAACTGAACAAAATTATTCGGCATATTATAGAGAGTTATTAGCAGTTTATTTAGCAATTAAGCATTTTCAGAACATAGTTGAAGGTAGAAAATTAGTAATTTTTACAGATCATAAGCCATTGACCTACGCTTTCTCAAAATCTAATGCAGGTAAAGAGTTACCTAGACGGGTACGGCAACTAGCATATATTAGCGAATTTTCAACAGATATACGGCATATAAGTGGGTCAGAGAACATGGTCGCGGATGCTATGTCACGGATAGAAACAGTATTTTGCCCTCAAACAATTAACTACGAGGAGTTAGCAGACGCTCAATTGTGTGACAATTATTTATCAAAATTACGGAATAATACTAATATACAACAAACAGATAAATATTTCACAGGCAAATGGGCTTTCGATTTTTTGCGAAGTATCCACAAACACCGCCAGACCATATTTACCTGAAAGTTTTAGACGCGCAGCTTTTGAAGCCATACATAATTTGAGTCATCCGGGTATTCATACGACACTCAAGTTAATTCGAGATAGGTTTTTCTGGCCGAGTATGAATTAAGATATAGGGAACTGGGCAAAAATGTGCCTGCAATGCCAGCGTAGTAAGGTCACATGACATACGAACGCAGAACTAGAATCTTTCCCAGAATGTGATCGGTTTGAACACGTTCATATTGACATTGTAGGCCCATTACCTACTACGGAAGACGGATATAGATACTTAGTAACAATTGTAGATAGGCGTACACGATGGCCAGAAGCGTTCCCTATTAAAGATATCACAGCGGAGACAGTAGAGCAAAGGTATTATATTTTGATGGATGGATAGTTCGGTTCGGTTGCCCAGTGAAGTTAACTTGTGATCAAGGCAGACAATTTGAAAGTGCGCTATTTATGTCATTATTAAGGCTGTTAGGCATCCACAAATGTAGAAGTACGCCTTACCACCCACAGTCAAATGGCACAGTAGAAAGGTGGCATAGGTCATTAAAAGTCGCTTTAACCGCTAGGCTAAACTCAAGCACATTATCATGGATAAGAGAATTGCCCACCGTGTTGTTAGGCCTTAGAACGTCATTACGTACAGATAATGGTTCTAGCGCAGCAGAATTAGTCTACGGACAAACGTTGCGACTGCCAGCGGATTTTTATAGTTAAAGCGATAATTGTAATATGACGAATTATGACTGTGTAAATAAGATACGCCAGTCGATAAGCGACCTGAAGCCAGTTACAAAAAGCTACAGTAATAGTAAAACATTGTTTGTGCACCCAGACCTTCCAACAGCAGAATTCGTATTCGTTAGGAATGATGCAGTAAGGAAACCTTTAATGCCTAATTATGATGGCCCCTATAGAGTTATTAATAGGAAAAATAAATTTTATACTTTACAATTACCAAATAGAAAAACGAATGTCTCTATAGATAGGTTAAAACCCACATATCTATTGAACCCGCCAGAGTTAAATCACACGAATAGCGATTATAGCGAAACCGCTAAAAGCGTAGTAATGGAACCACACCTTACACGCTATGGTCGAGTCAGCAGAAAGCCGGTACGATTCTTATAACTTAAGTCCAAAGCGTCCAAAGTACAATAACACTGTGTATTCGGTCGGACTGTATTAACCATTTTTTGTAGTAACACGTACACGTATTGATAAAATGGGTAACAATCAAAGCCCAGCTGGAAGCCATGATCAGGTGACTGTTGCCCAGGCCCAGATAATTACGAATCAGTCGGCAGTAGTGGAAAGATTGGACAAATTTGGAATGATAGGTATTTGCGTTTTCGGAGCGATTATTGTATTACTACAATTTGTACAATTATCAGGTGTCGAACGAGACTTAAGGAATGGTTTCGCAAACAAGTTGAACGGCATGTTGAACGAAACATACAGAAACGGACACCACAGGTAGTTCTGGAATAGGAAGCAGTATAGGTTCATATGGGTACCACGTCCAGGCCAATTTCCCCGGAGAGCACGCCCTACTGCGCGGCAAATAATTCTATAAGGTAATAAATATAACGTTAATTAAGTAGTATAGTCTAAGCAAAAGTTTTAGAGTTTTCTTAATTTTTTTTTTTTAATTTGTGTTACAAGCACTAAGTGTTTATAATTCTGAGCTTTATTATAATTCTGTAATCGCAAATAAATGTATTAATAAACTTATTACATAAATAAAATTAATATAATATTAGTCAAACAGCAGCCAATTATAGTGAAATTGTATCGGATCAAGTTAGGAATTGAGATTGAGTATTGAAACACACAAAATTAGAATACCATTTTATTGTACACAAACATTGGTTGTTTATTATAATATATAAATAGTGTTATTATATCATAATATAATATACACAATACAAATAATTACATATAATAGTATGTAATTATTTGTATTGTGTAAAGACATTTGGTACAATTATATTTTAGAAACTACTATTCTAGAAATTACTGTATTCAGAATTTACTTGTGTAAATAAGTACCGAGCTATAAACTAGGAATATGAATAAAAATGTGTTTGTTTTCCTTCATTAATATTTGCATTTTTTTCAAAAAGGGGGGGAATATTGTAGGGGTCATACTATGTAACGTTTTGCAGAATTGCAATAATGTGATGGCGCGACGCGAGCGGCAGTTAGCCTCTCGCCTCGAACCAATTAGGACGTTGTACGTAACTGTGGAAAAATATATTACGATATTAACAGCATACCATCTATTATTTATCTCCACCACCTGTAGGCAATAGAGGGGCTAACTCACAATAATATACATACATACATATTACAGTTTAGATATTATAGTTACATCATGCTATTAACAATGCTTAGTTACTAGCTAGGAAATGTTGTTTTAAAGCCTTTTTAAATATGCCTATTGACTTTGCCTGCCTGATTTCTAATGGCAACGCATTCCACAAGCGCACTGCCTGGACAGCAAAGGATTTACTAAAGAAGTTTGTTGAATGCGTTGGCATGTGCAGTCTCAGATTCTCTGATGACCTCAGAAACCTTAAATGTGTGTCATGGAGGAACTTAAAACGTTCTTTGAGATACAGGGGAGTGCTAGGGTCGAATAAAACGTTATACAATAATATAAGAATATGAGTATTCCTGCGAAGACGAATTGGGAGCCACTTGAGTTTGTTACGAAATTCTGATACATGATCATATTTGCGAAGACCAAATATGAATCTTATACAAAAATTCTGGAGACGCTCAAGTTTGTCAAGTTGCTCCTCAGTGAGATCAAGATAGCTGACATTGGCATAATCGAGTACTGGAAGAAGTAAAGATTCAGCAAGCGCAATTTTAGTGGCTGTTGGAAGAAAATTCCGCAACCTACGTAACGAACCCGCTGACGCAAATAACATACGACTGGTCTCCTGTATTTGATGGCCCCACGTTAAATTGCTATCCAGATACATGCCCAAATTTTTAACATGATCTGTACATTGTAATATTTTACCGTCGAATTTAATCTCGTGCAACATTAACCATTCAACCCTCAAGATCATCCTAGGACTGCCGATAAGAACGAGCTGCGTTTTTTAAGGGATTTACCTTGAGGCCGAACTTTTTGCTCCACTCACAAATTTGCGTTAAGTCCGTATTTATTGAAGAAAATGCGTCTGCTAGGACGAAGTTAAATTACGGGATATAGAATTTATAAAAATTGCAAAGAGTAACGGAGATAGAACGCCACCCTGCGGTACACCGGCAGCTGTATTACACCATAAAGATTACGTGTCTTCAACGCGTATACGTTGTCGGCGACCAAACAGATAACTATGAAACCAGTCAACCACCGTTGGAGATATGTTAATAGAGCGAAGTATGCCAAGCAGGATGTGGAAATCAACGGTATTGAACGCATTGCTAAAGTCAAGTAAGGAAAGTAGCGTGAGTTTTCCACTATCCATACCCAGTCTTATCTCATCAGTGATGTGAACCAATGCTGTGGTAGTACTATGTCCAGGACGAAAACCGGACTGGTAGGGATTGAGAAGACAATTTTTAGAAAGGAATGAGCATAGTTGTTTATGAATGACACGCTCAAGGACTTTGGAAAGGAATGGTAGTATGGATATAGGACGATAATCAGAAAAGGAACAGGGTTTTGGCTTTTTAGGCAGGGGAATTATTTGGGCTACTTTCCATGCTGAGGGAAAGGTACGGCTTATAGTTGAGTAATTCAGTATGTGGCAGAGCACAGAAAATATTTCATCAAGGATAGGAAGGATCATGTTTATATATATATATTTATGTTCCACGCTTGCTCGTCCAATGCGAGCGATCCTTTTGTTTCTTTTGCTCCCCTCCCAACGCACGCCTACAAAACATTCTAGAAAGAACGACTTGGCTGACGGGTGTGTATAGCATACGCGTCCCGCATGTACCGCACCGCCATATTTTTACCGCTCCCGCTTTATACCAAAAACACAACAAACCGCCCGCGAGTGAAGTGATTTGTGTAGTGGAGTGATTCAACGCAGCTTCAGGATTCTCGAAGACACCAGGAGGCTGCCATTTGAGAAGAAGAAGACTGATGTGCAAGGTAGGTGTGCCCTCATCCTGCCGCATCCCTATAATTCCTCCTATCCGACACACTTTTCCTCCCTTTCGTTTCCTAGTCGATAAGAACCCAAGTCCTTACAGTCCACTTTTCCCAAATCGCCTAGGAACATTCGGTTCGCCCAAACAGTGTGTGTGTGTGTGTGTGTGTGTGTGTAAAAGACTAATAATATATTTCAGTCCACCCGCCAGTTGCGTGTTAGCGAAATTAAATTGTTATACAGTAAGAATACTAAACTGAAACACAATAGAAAGAGTAATAAAAAGAAAAACAATAATAATAAGAGAAAATAAAGAAAAGACTGAGTGAAATCAGTATACAAAAATGGAAAAGTCAAAGTTTTTTGGTGTCACATCTTTGTTTAAAAGCCTTGTATCCAGAGCGGAAAATTTTAAGTAAAAGTAGATACGAGAATGACAGTGACAAGTGATATATGTCAAAGTGATTGCGTTAGAAGGTATTAAGTGAATAGAAAAATTATAAAATTGAAGAAGGTAGAATAAATAGAAAAGAAAGCAATTCACCCAGTCATGTAAACAAAAAACAAGAAATGGAAGATATTATTATTATTTCTTCGCCGATGCTGCAGCTCGTCTTGATTTCGCAGCAACAGACTTCGCCGCGGGTTTCTCCGGTTCCGCACCTTTCATCCTGTGTGTGTGCATACGGCACTCTCCCTCACCGAAAGAAACGTAACAATATATGTAGGTATTGTTACTTTACGTCGATTTTCTGTGAGAGGGTAGTAGGTACTTCCTCGGTCAAACGGACCCATTTACGCTGAAATCAGCTAGGCTCTACTACCTTTTCTAGCTTTTGTATCATCATCCTTGTCTTGCCCTGGCCCCAGTTTATTTGGGGTCGGCGCAGTAAGTCCTTCGCTTCCATACTTCTCTAGCCTTTCCTTTTTTAGCTTTTGTATCATATACATGGCACCGCACCAAATACATGGCACCGCACCAAATACATGGTACCGCACCAAATAAATGGCACCGGACCAAATACATGGTATAGAAAAATACCTAATATTTAAATGGTTTCTTGTAGGAATTGTCCGTTAGCCATAATCTTCATGTTTAGAAATTATAAGATTTATAAAAAATATATCACAAATCGGGCTCAGTGGCGTGCCATTGGAGAGGCCTATATCCAGCAGTGGACTCTTGCAGGCTGATGATGATGATGATGATATCACAAATGGCATTTCATTTTTTTATCTTCAATTTCTTGATACAGTGATAGCCTAGTGGAGAGACTGACAGACTGCTATGCAGAGGGTCTCGGGTTTAAATCCACGGCGCACACCAATGATTTTTCGAAGTTAAGTGTGTATTTAATTGTTAATGATCGCTTGCTTAACGTTGAAGGAAAACATCGTGAGGAAACCTGCATGTCTGAGAGTTTTCCATAATGTTTTCGAACGACATGTATTGTGAAGTCTGCCAACCCGCACTTGGCCAGCGTCGCCTTCTCCTTCAACCTCAAACGCAGAGGAAAATTACCCATTTACTCTAATAAAAAGCGGGAGAATATTCTTTACTTTCAGCCACTCATTATCATCCTACCTATCTCGGTTGCGCCCCAAGACTGCCGATTTGGAACCCGGGGTCCTTCCCGCTTAATCTTCTCCACTTCGCCCTGTTTGGCTTTTGGTTTGCCGGTTTTCGGCATCTCTGGTGGTATGTCGATTGGCACGCATATCAATTTTTACAACGTTAAGACAGCCTTTTTAGGTCTACCCCGTCTACAGGGGGCCCGTTGGGGGTGGCATGACCAGACATTTATTCCCTACGTAACATACCGGTTGTCGTGAGACGTGGGCATACCAGCGTAGGCGACAGATGCGGGAGTTCTTTTACTTTCAGACACTATGTGTTTGTTGTGTATTAATGTGATTGTTTGTTATGTATCAATTCATCTGAGTGAGATTCGAGTGAGTGTTTGTTATGTATCAATTCGGCTCCTAACTTAATATAAAGTCTTATATTCAGTTAGGAGACGAATTGATACATAACAAACACTCATTTTGGTACTATCATCTACAATGGCCCAACAAAGAAGGTATTAATTTGAGTAGGAATATCTAATGACCACAACCAATGTACATTATGGTAATACAAATAAACTATGATTTCTTGTTACAACTACAATTCATACAAGAACAAAAGCTTATTTAATAATCACTACAAAACGTAATTTACCTTGTCTATTATTTATTTTTCTGCGAGACCGAACAATTAACTGGCAAACTAGAATGTACTGGTAAAATAATGAAGGCTTTATTCCCCGATCCTTGACCTGTACGCAACAATAAACACCAACTTACTTATCAATTATGACCTACATGATAAGAAATGAGCGTTGAAAGTTGAAGTTTGAAAGATTTAATAGATTACCAAGCATCTAAATGACCAACAAAAATATTGCTAAACTGATAGGAAAAGAAAACCGAATATTAAAATTGGGACAGAATTTGTGTGGCAAAAAATCATATCATAAGGATTATTCCATGACGTTTTAATTTAAAAACATGGAGGTTATAGAGTCAGGTGTTTTGTTTTTAGTAAAAGCTTAATTTTACTTAGATTGGTGATTGATTTTTGTGAAGAATCTATCATTAAATTCATTCAAACAGAAGTCAAGATTAATGAATAACTACTTTTCGATAGATGGCCTATAATAATATAAAGGTAATGGCTAACTCCTGTTTTATATTAATGTTTTTGATATGGAATGATGTCGTTTGTTTTAAGTAGAGGAGTGTCTTTGATGTAGAATATTTTGGCGGCGGTAATCGCTTACCATCAGGCGATCCGTCTGCTCAATTGGCGCCTAATGTTATAATACATATATATATATATGACTCACAATCGGTCGCATAGTACGCTAGTACCGCTAGATCGATGGAGTGGCTATGGGTAGCCCTATAGCACCAGTAATGGCCAACATCTGGATGGAGCACTTTGAGGAATCCATAGACATGCAGGCGTCAAATGTGAAACTATGGATAAGGTATGTCGACGATATCTTCTGCATCATGAAGGGCAACAAGCAGGACGTAGAACAATTCGCACACATATTGAACTCCATACATCCGAACATCCGGTTCACATTCGAAATGGAGTTAGACGGATCGTTACCCTTTCTCGACGTTAAAGTGACAGTGAGAGATAATGGTACCCTTGGACACACTGTGTATAGGAAACCGACACATACCGACAGGTATCTCAACGCGAACTCGCACCACCATCCGCGGCACTTGGATTCCGTTGTGTCCTCGTTAGTGAACAGAGCGTATGACTTACGTGACCCCGAACAATTAAGTAGTGAGCTATCACATGTTCGAAAGGTACTTAGGTGCAACGGATACAAGAAAAACTTACTCTGTCGGAAGAGGAACGAGCGTAAACCTGAAGTAAGCAGAGTGCCCGCTTACATGCCGTATCTAAAGGGAGTGACGGACAAAGTTGGAACAGTACTCAAGAAATACTCTATCAAGACTGTATACAGTCCGCTCTCTAAGATAGCACACAATCTGCGTAGACCAAAGGATGTAATTCTTCTCCAAACACCTGGCGTCTACAAAGTCGATTGCAGCTGTGGTAGTTCATATATCGGGCAGACTAAGCGTACAATCGCTGAAAGGGTAAAGGAACATATCGCAGCTGTAAAAAACCGACATATTAACAAGTCGGTGATAGTGGACCAAACCACTGGATAGAACTGCATCAACCACAAGTCTTATCCACCGATCGTCACTATTACTCCAGGATAGTACGTGAAGCGGTAGAAATCAAGAAATATAACAATTTCAACCGGGAGGATGGATATAGATTATCGGCCACTTGGAATCCAGTCATCAGCAAGTGTAAACACCGCCGCAGTGATAAATCTCAACAGTGTGTAGACGTCATTAGTGTAGTGTGTCGGAGTACCGACATTGCGAACTTAAATAAAGACCAAGTGAGGGTAGGTGCTGAAACCCGCACTTCCACAAGACGTCGCTGAGCTCTCATCAGTCTCTCCGCGACCACGCTCGGTGCAAGACGAGCGAAACGTCGGTAACAAATAGGTATTTATACCTTATATAAGTCAAGTTAACGCGATTAAGACCCGCTAAATTAATTTCTATGATGTATACAAATCGCGAAAGTTTAAAATCGATTATTGTGTTGGTGTTCATTATAAATAAATAAATAAGTTAGATTAATGGACCGTTTGGATTTTATCACACCCTGTTGGGGTTTTAATTTCCATAAATCCTTTCTTAGTGCGCCCTTACAATCCCCTTCTTCTGCGTATCAATGGTTCATATTAAATTTTCTCTACCCAAAACTTGGCTGCGGTGACGGCATTGTCTGAGGCCACTTTACAATCCCCAAGAATCATAATCACAAAGCGGTGTAAGAAAACCTCGTGCGTTTTCTGTGCTGCAACTCTCGTTTCTTATTCTTGGCATATTTTTTATTGATAAAAGTAATAATAATAATGTCATATTTACTCAACCTACTAAGTACGAACTATACGTAATTATAATTTCCATTTCTTCTCGCTTGTCTGATTTCACAGTAAGTCAATTTCAAAGCGCTATCTTATTTATTAAATTGTTGACAGTGCCATAATCAAAGACTTGTTTAACGAATACACTTATGAGTATTATATATGTGAAGTCGTGTATATATATATATATATATTATAACATTAGGCGCCAATCGAGCAGACGGATCGCCTGATGGTAAGCGATTACCGCCGCCAAAATATTCTACATCAAAGACACTCCTCTACTTAAAACAAACGACATCATTCCATATCAAAAACATTAATATAAAACAGGAGTTAGCCATTACCTTTATATTATTATAGGCCATCTATCGAAAAGTAGTTATTCATTAATCTTGACTTCTGTTTGAATGAATTTAATGATAGATTCTTCACAAAAATCAATCACCAATCTAAGTAAAATTAAGCTTTTACTAAAAACAAAACACCTGACTCTATAACCTCCATGTTTTTAAATTAAAACGTCATGGAATAATCCTTATGATATGATTTTTTGCCACACAAATTCTGTCCCAATTTTAATATTCGGTTTTCTTTTCCTATCAGTTTAGCAATATTTTTGTTGGTAATTTAGATGCTTGGTAATCTATTAAATCTTTCAAACTTCAACTTTCAACGCTCATTTCTTATCATGTAGGTCATAATTGATAAGTAAGTTGGTGTTTATTGTTGCGTACAGGTCAAGGATCGGGGAATAAAGCCTTCATTATTTTACCAGTACATTCTAGTTTGCCAGTTAATTGTTCGGTCTCGCAGAAAAATAAATAATAGACAAGGTAAATTACGTTTTGTAGTGATTATTAAATAAGCTTTTGTTCTTGTATGAATTGTAGTTGTAACAAGAAATCATAGTTTATTTGTATTACCATAATGTACATTGGTTGTGGTCATTAGATATTCCTACTCAAATTAATACCTTCTTTGTTGGGCCATTGTAGATGATAGTACCAAAATGAGTGTTTGTTATGTATCAATTCGTCTCCTAACTGAATATAAGACTTTATATTAAGTTAGGAGCCGAATTGATACATAACAAACACTCACTCGAATCTCACTCAGATGAATTGATACATAACAAACAATCACATTAATACACAACAAACACATAGTGTCTGAAAGTAAAAGAACTCCCGCATCTGTCGCCTACGCTGGTATGCCCACGTCTCACGACAACCGGTATGTTACGTAGGGAATAAATGTCTGGTCATGCCACCCCCAACGGGCCCCCTGTAGACGGGGTAGACCTAAAAAGGCTGTCTTAACGTTGTAAAAATTGATATGCGTGCCAATCGACATACCACCAGAGATGCCGAAAACCGGCAAACCAAAAGCCAAACAGGGCGAAGTGGAGAAGATTAAGCGGGAAGGACCCCGGGTTCCAAATCGGCAGTCTTGGGGCGCAACCGAGATAGGTAGGATGATAATGAGTGGCTGAAAGTAAAGAATATTCTCCCGCTTTTTATTAGAGTAAATGGGTAATTTTCCTCTGCGTTTGAGGTTGAAGGAGAAGGCGACGCTGGCCAAGTGCGGGTTGGCAGACTTCACAATACATGTCGTTCGAAAACATTATGGAAAACTCTCAGACATGCAGGTTTCCTCACGATGTTTTCCTTCAACGTTAAGCAAGCGATCATTAACAATTAAATACACACTTAACTTCGAAAAATCATTGGTGTGCGCCGTGGATTTAAGCCCGAGACCCTCTAGCAGTCTGTCAGTGTCTCCACTAGGCTATCACTGTATCAAGAAATTGAAGATAAAAAAATGAAATGCCATTTGTGATATCATCATCATCATCATCAGCCTGCAAGAGTCCACTGCTGGATATAGGCCTCTCCAATGGCACGCCACTGAGCCCGATTTGTGATATATTTTTTATAAATCTTATAATTTCTAAACATGAAGATTATGGCTAACGGACAATTCCTACAAGAAACCATTTAAATATTAGGTATTTTCTATACCATGTATTTGGTCCGGTGCCATTTATTTGGTGCGGTACCATGTATTTGGTGCGGTGCCATGTATTTGGTGCGGTGCCATGTATATGATACAAAAGCTAAAAAAGGAAAGGCTAGAGAAGTATGGAAGCGAAGGACTTACTGCGCCGACCCCAAATAAACTGGGGCCAGGGCAAGACAAGGATGATGATACAAAAGCTAGAAAAGGTAATAGAGCCTAGCTGATTTCAGCGTAAATGGGTCCGTTTGACCGAGGAAGTACCTACTACCCTCTCACAGAAAATCGACGTAAAGTAACAATACCTACATATATTGTTACGTTTCTTTCGGTGAGTGAGAGTGCCGTATGCCTTATCCCCTATACCTTCTCGTTCATGCCCCTCCTCCTTCCATGCCTTTTCCTAACCCAAAGGGCGGCAACACACTTGTGTCTTCTCTGGTGTAGATTGTGTCCAAGAGCGACAGTAATTGTTTACCATTCGGCGATTCGTCTGCTCGTTTGCCGCATATGACATAAAAACATCAATTTCTTAAAAATTTCATTTCCATTAGCTTTCATTACAATTTTTTGTTATTGATAACAACGAAAATAATTGCTTAATTTGGTCACACATATCATCTATACTGTTGTTTAGAGTAAAAAACGTCTTCCTCTACCCAACTTAGCGAAGGCGTTATGTAATTAAGCGCTGACGGTAAATTAATTTATCTTCATTTCGTAGTACGCAGCACGTTGTTTAGTTTTGTCTTATGAAGCTATTTTAGGGGCGCCGTAGTTTTGTGCCTCGGTGTATAATTCATTATAATTATATCCTCGTTCTCTGTACTTGGAGAATAGATACAGAGTATGAACACCTTATTTTTGTACCTTTGCTGTTAAATTGTATGTTTGTTTGTTTTGATACGTGAATTGCATTTAGACATGAAGATATTTTGAATTTTGCAGTATTTACGTAGACAGTTGAGAGGGTGAGTATTATTTCATATTACGATGTTATAGTGCTTTTAATAGATATAAATAAAATATTTAACAAACACACTAAAGCAGAATTCTATACAGCTGAGCCCTTAAAAACATCGAAATAGTGGTCATAAAGAACATCCAGCCAACAATCTCTGAAACGCTAATTGGCTGGAAGAGTATAGACACGAAGAGCCGAAAATCAAGCTCAGTAGTGTGTCGTTAGAGGGACCTTTATCCAGCAGTGAACTGCGACAAGCCGATAATAATGATGATGAAGAAGTTTTTATCCCGTATGAGGATGGCACGCACAACACTGTCCAAACTACTCCAAAGTATTAAACAGCGTGAGAGCCACTTAATTCTCTTTGACATCCTTACAGTCATTATCAAGACTACACCATTTCCGCTTATTACTGAAGTATATTGAAGAGCATGCATGAGGAATCTGATGGGAGTGAATGAAGCAAGAGAGATATGTCAGGATCGTTGCAAATGGCGTTCCGTTGTCTCTGCCTACCCCTCCGGGAAACAGGCGTGAGTCTATGTATGTATGTATGTATATTGCTTACACTTATCACTGCAAAACGTTCTAAGTACCTTAACGATAATAACACGTTAAAGAGATAAGTGCGTTTAGACTTTTCATTTATAATAATTAGTTTTTACGCCACTCCTTTGTCAAGATATTACTAAATAACTTAGCAGCACTGAGGTACTGAAATAAAATATTATTACGATACAAGATACTTGTGTAAGGACGAAATAATTATTTACCCTCGCAAGAAAATAAACAGTTTGTAAATACATTGTGCTTGCGTGATATTGTAGTGCAGCATAGTGCTAGTTTTACGTGTATGTACTACGGTACATACTTGTACATAAACCAGTATTGCAGGCAAATAGACTGCTACGAACACGATCGAGTTACGAAGTTGACGAGTTAAAATCCACGGCGCGCACCACTGACTCCCTCATCTGCTCCTTCTCCTTATCCTTTTCCCACCTCAAAGGACGCCAAAGCGGTTGTGTTCCTGTGAAGTTGCTCTTGTCCATAGGTGGCGGTAATCGCTTACCATCGGCGATCCAACCTTTGCCGCTTATTACATAAAAAAAACTTGCTAAGCGGCGCAGGAAAACATCACTGCATCGTGAGTAAATTCATGTCTGCGAGTTCTCCGTAATATTCTCGAAAGACATTTGTGACAAGTTTGCCAACCTTACTTGGTGAGAATCTTAAGTAAATACGTGATATCGTGGCAAATTCCTATGAATACTTAAATAAACTCTTGTATAAGCCTGTATTTATTAACTCTATACGTATACATTTGTGACTTCAATTATTCATGATATTTTATACAGAGTAGACAACAATAGAAGTCTAATTGTCGTTGTGATTTAACATAATATGAACCAAGTGAGTGACAAAAGGATACAAAATGAATTAACATACCTAGTCACTTTCATGCCAACTGTTAAAAAACACAAAAAGAAAATCTTGCAGCATGTTATAAAAATACATTTTGAGTTTACGCTGAATATTATAAAAGATAGAATTTTTATAATTTATCATAGATTATAAACTCTGTCGAATTAGATGAGACATCTAGACATCTAAAAAAAATGCATGATTCGTTTTGATATTATAAAATCTTCGTAGAGCTACTAAAAGAGATAGTATCTGAGATTTATTTTTGTTTTAAAGGTGAATATCAAAATTTTTGTCAAGCAAATGGGATGTATGTTACTTTCCCAAATAGGCTTTCGGAGTCTACCTGCTGAAATATTTGTGATATCAATGTCCCCATACACATATTTAGCCGCGACGCCATCATATAAGTAACTATAGATTGAATTGAAGGTTCAAGTGAACGTTAAAATCAATGGTTTCAACTTTCAGATATATGTATGTAAATATTATGGCATGAAATAAATATAGTTCACCTATATTTTTGATCTACTGCAAAAATGCCTTTGAAAAATAAAAAAATACTGAGACTGACTTCTAACTGAAATAAATGTATTTGTTCTTATATCCATCTTTGTCGCACCACACATCCATCTCAACATTCCTATTTGAGCTATATTCGGTTTTCATCCATCATCTTTACGGGTCAACATTCTGATTAAATACAGACACTGGAATAAATAAAATAATCTCAACAAAGTAAATTAGCCGCGGTATTATTTATTTTAATTCTTTGTTTGTATTTCTTGGTAAAATGTTTTTTTACATTTATTTACAGGCATATGTAGTGTAACTTATCAAACTAAATAATCTGGTTAACAAATAATAGTAGATTGTTGCATCGAGCACAAAGTGAGTCATTAATGCACGAGTGTTATGTTTAAATTAACACGAGTGCATTAATTACTCGCTTTAGCGAGGTGCGTAATCTACTTTTCCATGATAAAACATACGTACTCGAAATAAAAACTCAAGTTAATGAAAACAAAGTTTTATTACACAAACATTTAAAACTTACAATTATTAAATGTGCAGTTAATAAAATATTTATCCCGCGACTTTTGCGGCAAAAGGTTATGAACAATTTCATTTGCAGCTGTTTTTATACTCTCTGGAGTAGAACTCATTTCGCTATCGCTGTTTATTACCATTGTTTAAAACTTTTCTTGCTAAATATGGACTATCAAAGGATTACAATGGTACAAGATGCGCGCAATTTGTTTTTTTTTTTTGCACTAGGTCGGTTTTATTCAGCCGATTTTTATTTTCAGCCAGTATCTTTTTGATCTAATGCATACATTTTATATTAAACTTAATAGGAAGAAATATTGTAAAACAGTGCAATAATGAAATTTCATATAACTTTTCTGCACTTTTTCGGTTCTAAGCAAAAAATACGTCCTTTGTGATCGGTTTTGTAGTGATTAATGAAAACTGTTCAGAACTTGCCATAGACAGACTGGGAATTGCTTGCAGAGGGCAATGGAATGGTGATTAGATTCATCCAGTTGTTCTAAGCAAGACAAGAGTGTCTAACATATATTACTGAGATTCTCAGCGATGGCAAATTACAAACTACAAGATATATATACTACTATATACTACTACCTGAGATCTTCCGGTGTCGGTCCAGCAACTAAGCTAAAGAATACGCAAGACTATATTGGCCAATATTAGCAAGTGAACCTTTACCTAGTGCCGGTTTCATACGCGACTTCTTCAAGCCCCGCTGCACGAGGTGCGGACTTACACAACTTTTGCAAATGTCAGTGTGCAATTCAATATCACAATTTTTTACAAACTTTGCCGGAGGTCAAAAGCGGAAATTACAAGTATTTACAAGACTATTACACAATACAATTCGCGAAGCTGGTTTAACCATGTGCTTTTCAAAAGGCAATATTTTACGAGACGGCAACGTGTTAATTCGGTTTTCATCCATCATCTTTACGGGTCAACATTCTGATTAAATACAGACACTGGAATAAATAAAATAATCTCATAACATAACATAACATATCTTCACGCCTTTTATCCCCGAAGGGGTAGGCATAGGTGTATTACACACCCACACTTCGCCAGATATGTTTTAATCCCAATGTAATAGGGGGCGAGCCTATTGCCATCTACCGGGCACATTGTTAAGCGATAATTAATATTTTTAATACACACATAACTTCGAAAAGTCATAGGTGTGTGCCCGTGGTAACTGGGGATCGAACCCGAGACCATCGTCTCGGCTCGGCAGTCCGTTACGTACACCACTGGGCTATCGCCGCCTTTCTCTATATAATAATCTCAACAAAGTAAATTAGCCGCGGTATTATTTATTTTAATTCTTTGTTTGTATTTCTTGGTGAAATGTTTTTTACATTTATTTACAGGCATATGTAGTGTAACTTATCGAACTAAATTAATCTGGTTAACAAATAATAGTAGATTGTTGCATCGAGCACAAAGTGAGTCATTAATGCACGAGTGTTATGTTTAAATTAACACGAGTGCATTAATTACTCGCTTTAGCGAGGTGCGTAATCTACTTTTCCATGATAAAACATACGTACTCGAAATAAAAACTCAAGTTAATGAAAACAAAGATTTATTACACAAACATTTAAAACTTACAATTATTAAATGTGCAGTTAATAGAATATTTATCCCGCGACTTTTGCGGCAAAAGGTTATGAACAATTTCATTTGCAGCTGTTTTTATACTCTCTGGAGTAGAACTCATTTCGTAGTTGAAAGAAAAATGTATTTAATGTAACGTTGAAATAAACCGAACTGTTACTCAAGTATCATGATGATAATATTGCTACACCCGATGAAGGTTCTAAACTATTTCTGTGACTTCTACGAAGTATAATAATATGTAAGCTGAAAATGCTGAGTTTAAGTGGACGAGAATTGGGAAATATTTTATTTTCCTTTTATATTAAACCTAACCAAAAACCAGCCAACAGATCTGTTGGCTTGTACATAAATACTCCACTCCTGACTCGTGTAAATCGAATTGAAGCCAAATAAAGTCGGGGCATTAAAGTTTAAAGCATGAAATAGGGGTGCGGCGTAGAAATATCTTCACATGTGCATCGGATTTCAAATATCCAAATTGATGAGTCACTTGAAGCGGACATGAGTAAGTAATGAGTACTTTCGAATAAAAAATACATAGGTACCCACATGACAGAATAACAGATTTTGACACAAAGTAATACCTACACCATAAACACACAATTATATAAACAGGTATGAAAGGGGATAGACTGATTTACTTGTTCGTGGCATTCGTCCACCCACAATACTTCAGTACATCCGTGATCATGGCATGTGGAACAGTGCCGAAATATACCCGAAACAAAGGTACAAGATAATAAGAAATTTAAGGATAAGAAATCACCGACGTTATTTATCTTTCTACCGGTATTAAATATGTACATGTTGGAAATCAAAACATTTACAACACGTTTTTAATACCACTTTACCGTTTATATTTTCTTAGTACAAAATTAAATTTAATAATTACGACTGAAGGCTGCTTAAAAATTATTGTAAGGGGATCTTTTATCATTCCACGGAATTTAAGACGACTGTAAAATTAATCTAAATTGTATTTTGTAGACACGTTTAATTCGACTAAGTGTTATATTTTTGTTACGCTTGTAAAGGTAGACATTTGGTTTATGATAATAATTTGTATAATGGAGAATTAACTGAATAATTTGTTATTGTAAATAAAATAAAATTTTGCTTTCCAGAAAACTTTTCAACGTGGGAGAGCCATGCTTCCGTACGAATGGGTCAGTCTCGACCGGAGTGATACCACGGCATCACAGAAAACCGGTGTGAAACAACGCTTGCGTTGTGTTTCGCCAAGCGAGTGGGGATATCGGAGGCCCAATCCCCCAACCCCGCCTATAATGGTGCAGTTGAAAACTTTTTGCTGCCCCAGGAGGGTACCAACTGCGCTAGCGTTGGAGAATCCCTCTCTGGACGTCCGCGTTCAGGACACAACGCATCTAAGCGTGGACGCCCAGGCCGCCCCTCGTGCTCTCGATTGGGGGGCAAAACTGCACTCGAAAATTCCCTTAAAAGGAGCAAAAATATCCTGGCACCCCCTGCCACACTGGTCGTGAACTTCTGCAATATCAGGGGATTATACACCAACCTTAATGCTGTCCACCACCACCTCGAGACAACAAAGCCGGCCTTGCTCTTCTTGACTGAGACGCAGATATCGCCTGCAGCAGACACTTCCTACCTTACTTACCCTGGGTATGGACTTGAACACTCCTTTCTGTCCAAGGCTGGAGTGTGCGTGTATGTTAGAGACGATATCAGTTCTCGTCGCCTTAGGAATCTTGAAGGTAGGGTGGTCGTCGCTATCTATACCCATAGATGATATATATATAGCCATAAAGTGGAGAACTTTATGGTTATATATATATCTGTATATATCATCTATGGGTATAGATAGCGACGACCACCCCCGCGTCTATGCTTGCCTTTATAGGTCTCATAGCGGTGATACCGAAACTGACCGACTCATTGAGCATATCCAAATGGCTTCAGACTTTGTGCAGCAGCAGATCCCGTCAGCAGAGATCATCTTGCTTGGCGATTTTAACGCCCATCACGCTGACTGGCTCAGTTCCAGTAAAACTGATCATACGGGGAGATCTGTTCACGACTTCGCCCTGGTTTATGACACAACTGGTTACCACGCCCACGCGAATCCCAGACGTTGAAAGCCAGAATCCTTCACTGCTGGACCTTCTGCTGACTTCTTATCCGGAAGGCTACAAGGTATCCGTAGGCGCCCCACTTGGCTCCTCAGACCATTGCCTTGTACAGAGTGTGGTGCCTCTCACGTGCTCGCTGCGACCGCGGGTTGCACGCAGTCGCCGTGTGTGGCACTACAAGTCAGCAGATTGGGATGGGATGCGGAACTTCTTTGCGTCCTATCCTTGGGGACAATTATGCTTCTCGCCGGAAGATCCCAACGCCACTGCTGATTCTGTTGCTGATGTGGTGCTACAGGGTATCGAACTTTTCATTCCATCCTCTGTGGTCCCCCTTGGTGGCAAATTTCGGTCTTGGTTTGGTTTATCTTCCAAAAAGGCTTCTCGCAGGAAGCAGGAAGCTTACCAAGCCTGGGCTGTTGCTGTTTGCCGAATTTGCCAATACCGAGAGTTCCGAGGAATCTCCAAGTAGCAGCGGGGGAACTGGGTGAAATATTTTCGAGAATATGGCGGCGATTGGCATTCCGTACCATCTGGTTACACCGATTCCTTGCAGTCTTGAAAATTGCCCAATTTTTTTAATTTGCGAAATGCTCGGTCCCTGTGTCTCATAGCCATTTTAACTCCCCTTGTCATTCACGAGGCTGGAGGGCGTTTTAATTTGACCTTTCTGACTGAGGCATGTTTGTCGTACAGGTCGATAAGTGCATTGTTAAAGATATCCAGTTTGTCGTCAACAGAACTAGCCGCCAGCAGAGGTTCCCATGTAATAGCAGATGCATCTTTTAATAATTTGTTTTCATCAATCCGAACAAAGTTACGCATGTGCAAAATTTTGGGTTGGGGTTTGGGTGGTTTTAGGTTATAAGAGAGAAATAAAAGGTCATGATGGGAAAATCCAGGAGCGGGATATTGGCCATGAAAGGATATGAGGGATGGGTTGGATGAAAGGATTAAATCAAGCCACGTATCCTCCCCATTATTGTTGTGGTGAGTTGCTTGAAGAGGTACAATATTGAGACAGGCTGACTCAAAAATATGGAGAAGTTTACGGGCTCGAGGAGAGTGAGGAGCAAGGAGATTGGTGTTGAAGTCACCCATTATTATGTGATGTGTATATTCCGACCCTAAAGATTCCAGAATCTGTTCGAAACTAATCAACAGCTGGGGGACAGTAAACAACTCCCAAGACATTTTTAACTCCGTTCACAATAACCTCTAAAAAGAGATATTCCGCGGAAGCAGAGGAAGTGGAAGATGCTGCAAGAATTTTAAGCGGAAAGTGACTTCGGAGGTAGATTGCAACCCCACCACCTCTCCTGTCAGTCCGGTCATTCCGGATAAGAATAAATCCAGGTAAAGAATATGAGGTTGAGAGCAAAGGTGGTTTAAGCCAAGTCTCAGAGATCAGGACGGCGTGAACGTTGACATTACTGCTAAATGCTTCTAGCAAGTCACTGTAGTGACTTGGTACGCTTTGAGCATTTAAATGGCAGACGTTCAGAGATCGAGAAGATTTAAAATTAAATTTATCACGCACAAACTCACCGAGGGTTTTATCAGGCACTGAACCGAAGCTGTCATCAAATGAACTATTGGTTAAACAAAAGGACAAATCATCATCATTAGAACTCTTGTATATATATATATATAATAACAAAATAAATATTTAAATAAAATACAGTAAAAATATATACAGTTATATAAGACTATAATGTAAACTATTGCCTACGTACTCAAAAATTACCAATACAAGGTTTACCATCTCTGCACCACCCGCCAGCGAACACAATATTTACAGAGAAAATATATTGAATAAAACTGTATCACTAGACATAAAATTACAATATACTTATTAAAAATAAACACTTAAGTTACGTCACATTTTTTGAAGCTTGACAATAAAACGATATTTCAGCGTTGAAACGAAACGCATATTATGATGTCAAGACAAATGTCAAACTGACAAGTTGTCAGTTTACCGAAAACAAAATAATCTATAACAAGTGGGTGAACAAACTAAGAATAACAATATCTTTTAATATCTTTATCCAAATACCAGCATGCACGGGAATGTAGTGAGCAACACATAAACAAAATCACCTCAAAACAGTATACAAACTTATCGTGAAATAGCGTTATCGAGGAAATGAAAACTAATAATTTTAGAAATAAGTTAGTTCTTACGGGATGTGCCTATTGTCGCAGCTACAGTGCCCTTACTTGTGGCGCCGGCCTTCGCTGCAGATGTGATGTCCCCTGGTGTCTTTGGGTACTTAGCCAGTAATGGATTCAACTCGGCCATGGATGTTATCTTGATACGACTTCCATCGGGTACTTTGATGACAATAGCAGCATCCTGTGTCCAGCATGACCTCATCCCGAAGTGAAGACGAGCCCTGGTGAACGTCGCCTGCCGAGCCTTCGTTAGGAACTCCTTGATGGATATCTGAGTGCCTTTCAAAGAGATCTTCACTCTCCAGACTGCTGCCCTGTGGTCCATCTCGCAGAAACGGACAAGTATGGGTCGATGACGGTCTTTGGTGGGATTGCCGAGCCTGTGCGCAGATTTAATCGCTGCCGTTGTGACATCTTTTATTCCAAGCTTTGTATTGATAATATCTACAATGGTCTCCGTGCAGTTCTCCTTGCCTACCTCAGCAATCCCAGAAAAGATGAGGGCCTTCCGACGTTGCCTCGTTTCAATGTTAACACACATCCTTGAACATTCCATTATCTGTGTTCTAAGGAAGCCAAGCATGTTAAAGATGAGCTCCCTGAAGGTCCGGAACTCCTCAGCTATCTTTAACTGACTGTCACGTCAGTTAAAGATGCTACATTAGAAAAAATCAGTAATATAGGACCAGAAGAATGGAAAAAAGTTTGTGATCGTGCTGTTAAATGCGAAGATGAATATAGAAAATTTGACCCAAGAATCGATAATTTTTCTGATGAAATGATTATTTACACAGGTGATAGTAGTGAAAAAAGTGTCAATTAACAAGAGCATAATGAAAGTTCTGATGAATCTAGGTACGATGTCAGGAATAGAGATCCTCCCTGATTCTGATTATTTTTTTTGTAATTGTAATAGGGTGTGGGTGCATAGGGTTCCCACCAAGAACTTAGGGTCCCAAGCCAACCTCACCTGCAAGTGGGGCACCTGCTGATCAACGGACGAGGCTCTGGCAAACAAAATGTCCCAATAAGCGGCAATAGGTTCGCCACCTATTACGTGGGATCAAAACACTGGCGAAAAGTGGGCGTTTAATATGCCTCTGCCTACCCCTTCAGGGAAACAGGCGTGAGTCTATGTATGTATGTATGTATTTAATTGTAATATTATTCTGGAATGATCACTGCTATAAATACTTTTGAACTGAGATGTTATGATTAGATTTCTAAGATTTTAATGTAACCTGTGTTTGAAAACCATTTTTCTTCTTCTAATATAAAACTTATATTACTTAAACCTTCTTTTCTTCCATCATTACACCAGCTACAGCAAGACACTTAAAAAGTATAATAATCGAAGTAAATCAATTCAACAAAAATTGTAGCATATTCGCTATCGTGTGGTTTTCTTCACTATTTACTTATATGGAACTATCGAATCAAATTTCTTTACTGATAAATCAATATTTATTTTTTTTATCACAAAAAATATAATTTTACTAAATTATGCACTTAACAACTCTATATACATATCGTCTTCCGACGCTCGGGGAATACGACCGTTGCCGAACAGTGACGAAGATTTCTATGCGCATTATCACTTTGGAGGACCTGTACGTTATATTTGTTATATATTGCACTTTAAAATGTAGTAAAATTTGTAGATCGACGGTTCCTACGTACATAAGGTCAAGTCAAAAATCGAGGTTTACAGGAGAGCGTAATTTGTGTTCAACACGCCCTAGAAATAGTTCTATGACCAATGATAAATATTTTCTTTCTACAATATTTGAACAGTTTTAAGTGGTTTATAATGCTATTTACACAAATTTAATTTTTTTACGTTTTCTTGAAAAAACTGATAGATGACCGTTTCTACGCCGATAATAATGTCAGTCATGTCTATTATACCTTTTTATACGCTGTCCGTGTGGTGACGGATTAAGAATACGGAATGTCACCACCCCATATCATCGTAAGAGCCGACAGAGAGAGCATTTTATGCAGAGAACAGCACTGTAAGAGAAGGAAACTTGATACAAACCCTATACCAACCCCCTATACAAGACCGCATTCGCACCGAGTGACACGCATTTTAAAACACCGTACAAAAAGATATGTAACAGATGTCCGTATCTACGACACTTATTCGTTTTATTTATAGTACTTGTACTTTTATACGATTTGTAAAACAAGGTAAATAAATAAAGTAAAAAAAAAATCGTATGTCAGTATTATAGTTGCAAAACTTCTGAAAAATTCTGAATAATTCCGGAATACTTCTGGGAAAGTTTCTTTAAATCTGAATTATTCAAAATGGATTTAATTAAGATTTTTATGTTTTCTTTGCTGAAAAATCGTATTTTGCATCGATCGTCGATCGCCGCCGCCCCTCTGTGCGCCGGCCGGTGCCGCCGCGCTGGCGCCGCGCCGCGCACGCCCGACTGCCACGAGTCGTGCGTGCAGGCGATGGCGGTGCGGGGTGCGGTAAGAGGGGAGATGCTCCCCGGAGAAGTTTTCCCCCCCGCGAGAAAGATTCGTACCCCGCAATCGAATGTTTCCGCCGAATATTTCGCCCGAATAATTCAATGGGAATAAACGTGTTTGTTTGTGGTGTGGTGGGTTTTTATTATAAATGGGATTGAATAAGTATATGTTGATGTTTTTATAAGTAGATATGTTAGCCTGCGATTAACAGGATTTTTATGCTTTTGTTTTTAGGTAGGTACATACTTATTTCGAAATCGAATGCTATTTTTTGTAAATGTTAATTGTGGAATAAAAAACCAGGCCAAGCATATCTGATTTGTTTTTTAAAAAGGGTTAAGTACCTACCTATGTTTTTGGTTAGTTTTTATGTAGGTACGCATCGCGAGTATTCGCGAGTTGCATACCTAGATAGGTATTAATCATTACCTACCTACTTAACGCGTATAATAGCCCAGTCAATAAAAACAAATAAAGGCAAACCTTGCAAGCAAACAAAGATAATATAATTTACAACTTCCAGGCGCGAATAGTTAGCAAGGTCGAGTTTCCTGGTTATTTTTTGACAGTTGAAATATTCCCAAAGTTTCGGAATATTTCGGAATACTTTCGAAGTATTCGGCGGGAATGATTCGGGTCGAGATTTTCAACGAGATTTATTTTATTTAAAATTTTCAAAATCGGTAAACGTCACGACTTTTTGAGCACCTACCTGCGAATCTCACAGTAAACATTTTGAAAATTAAATTTTAAAGACTTTTCACTTGGAGTAATGCCCTGTTTTAAGTAGGGACGTGACGCAATGAGTAAATCTTGAAAACGTTACGCCGACTAGTAATCGGGTAAGAGGAATGTTGACTAAAAGTACTTAATAAGGACAAGGTTTATGTACTTATGATTGTGTGCACGTACATACATACATATCAATGCTTGTTAAGGGTAATTTTATGGTATATTTAGCTACCCATAAAGGACAATGGACGGAATCGTCCCCACCCATCAACAGAAATGAAATGTAGCTCAATCGACACATCTTGGCAAGATGATATTTTTTACTATGGCGACGTTGCCCAAATGCATGGGGTAATAATTAACGTTAAAACAAATCATTCGTTTACGCATTATTGACGATTAATTGTAAAAAACCTATTCATGTCGTATATCAGTGTAAAGTTGAGAATTTGTGTTGTGTTTGTGCAATAAGATTGGGAAAATACAAAGACTATAAGTGAGTGTTGAGACCATATATTCATATCGTGAACTAAGCTATAAAATAAACATTATTTGTGCCGTAATAGAAAAACATTTTGTCCATATACCCATCTTATGATAGTCGACGGTGTATCCAAAGCGAACGCGTAAGCGCCGTCGAATACCGCGCACTTACGACCTTCTGGGTGCGAGATCATCGTAGCGCTAACTGCGCGTACACCTCGGGGGCATTTGTTGCTGTGCGACTACTGTACAATTTTATCTGGCAACTGGGAACGCTCACTTGTTTCACTGAGATTGTTTGTGACAACAGTTTCACAGTACAAAAATGCCGAAAACGCAACGTTCGCCGGTAACGCCGGTTGTGTCTACACAGCGCGCTACATCATCGCCTAATAAAACTAGCATTGAAACCGATACCGAGCAATCAAATGTTACAATAAGAGCCAGACGTTTTTGTCCCGAACTCTCTCCAGAACAACAAACGCCGGCACAAACAAACAGCAGGTTCGAGTCGTTCGAAAATAAGATAATGAATATGCTTACGACGTGGAAACAGGAGCAGGATGCTGTATTAAAAAGAATAACATCTGACATTAATGAGGTCAAAACACAGAACAGAGAAATACATAAGACGAACACTGAAATTGAAAAATCTATAGAATTTATGAACCAGGCATTCGAGAATATGAAAAACACCGTGGAAAAATTAGAAAAGGAACGAGCAGAACAGCGTATATATACACCGCTATTTTTTAATTAGTACAAAAAATTTAATGGGGCTCTAGGCATCTTTAACTAATCATATATATGTATGTAAAAAATAAAAATACTAAGTTCCAAAACTGTCCCAAAACTGTCCACAAAAATACGTAATGTTTGGTAAATGCATAACTAAATACTATGTTGTCGTAGTAATTTTACGCGCCACTACTCCATTGATAAATTTGTGCAAACTCGAAGCTCGCCACCCCCTGTCCCTCTGCGCGCGCGCCGCAGTGCTAAATTGAAGGCTATAGCGAGCGGGTGTTTTTTCGTGGAAACAATTATTTTTTGTTTACGTTTGCCCAACGGGATGGCTTATTAGTTCACATCACGCGAGTGCAGCTATGCGTTTGTACAGGGAAGTGTTTGAAAGCCAGTGGATCGGTCGAGGCGGGTCGTAGCTTGGCCTCCATGCTCACCACTGTGTACAAAAGTGAGCCGTTGTGAGTGTGAGTGTCGAATAATTTAAACAGTGCATATTGGACGCTTTTGACGCAGTGAAAAGTCAGAGAAGCTTACTTATCTCGTTAAAAAACAATTAAATAAAACGTGCTGTGTATTGACAATAGTGATGGATATTTCGAAGAACAATTGAAATACTTGTAAGTAAAGTAAATATTACCTACTTAACTAAATAATAATTTGATGCGGGCGGCTCAAAATCGGTCTGTGTGGAGAACCTTGAGGGAGGCCTATGTCCAGCAGTGGACGTCTCTAGGCTGACGTGATGACGATTTAATAGTAATTGTAAATAGCAGCCGATTCTAACTTCATAAATACGCCAAAATTACTCTTTTCTTTTATTACAGAATACTTTCTTTTATTTTGATATGACGTGTTTGCTTTCTAATTACATACCTACCTCCGTATTTAATTACTTGTAAAACCGTAAATTTTGCCGGTCCTAAGACAGGATGAAGTATGAAGGAGTGGGTAGAATTTAAAAAAATAAAAAATATCTACCTACACTTATTATTTTGCTTCATTTTATTGTCTACGGCTACCTGCATTATAAGTGCGACGGAAAGAATGCGTAAGAGTAGGACGGAAAGTAAGTACTATCAATGAAGTAGTGAATGGATTGTAAAATATGTCTATGATTTGGGTGAGATTTTCTACAAAAAACAAATGATTATAACTTTGTTCTTTATAGATATTATGAAATTCTTACGTCACTTATATGATAATAATGTCTTCGCTAATATGTCCTTAAAGTTTTTGTACTAATTAAAAAATAACGGTGTATAATGGAGTTGGAAAAAAAGGTCGTGGACTTGCAACAAAATTCGCGTTCATCTAGTATTGAAATTAGAAATGTTCCGCAAACGGAAAAGGAGTCTATCGACGACCTCACTTCTATCGTATTGCAAACCTGCAATAAACTCGAAGTTCCTGTGAAGCAAACGGATCTGCGGGATATTTACCGTATGCCGGGCAAAAAGGGAGCAACTAGACCTATAGTAGCTGAACTTGTAACTGTTCCTCAAAAGAACCGGGTATTGCAGGCAGCTCGAATGTTCAATAAAGGGCGACAGAAAATTGAAAAGTTGAATACTAATCATATTGGTATATCAGGAGACACTAAACCGATTTATGTGGCTGATCATCTGTCAAGTAGCCTCAGGCAATTATTTTTTGAAGCTCGCAAATACGCCAGCGATAATGGTTACAAGTTTTGCTGGTCACAGAATAATAGGATTTTTCTTCGGAAACAGGAGGGGATGCCTTCAGTCATTATTAAGTCTCTGGCCTGTCTTAATGGCTTGCCCAAGTTTCAATGATTGTCTATTTGTTGTGAAGCTTTATTTTCTAAAATATTTAATACTGTTTAATTTTGTCTTTTTCATCGTTAATACTTTTAAAGATATGTATAATTTAGGAATACTTTACACTTATTCACACTACGTTTCACTGCTCAAACCAACATTATTAGTACAATATAGACTAACATGAAAACACTTATATATTTGTCTATGTATGTTATGGTCTTATTTATTATATGAACTAAAAATCATAACTTACTGGAAAATACCCATTACATTAGCCATAGTTTCAGCCTATTATTGTCTGTGTTATTTCACTAGTTATTTATCATGCCGATCGATATGTTATAAGGTTTATACAATACATGCCATAAATCTTATTTTAAGATACAGTAAAAACAAAAGTGGTTATATAATATGTTTGCTGCATACACACATAGACTTACGCATAATTTGCGGTAGGGTAGGCAAGGACTACAGAAAACGTAATCTGAAATGCAATAGAAGCAAAAGTAGATGTCAAAAATGGTCACTATTGTTTTATAATCAGGCACATGCCATGCCAACACACAACCCTTGCTGCTGTATCTATAGTTGCTTTCGTTTACCTCGTAAATGTTCGACTTAAACACTATAACTAATGAATTAGATTCCATAGGCACAACACAGTCGTGCACATGTACACCGGATCAATGTAGTGGTCTCTTGAAAAATAATTATAATTCAGTGAAAATATTACATGTTAATATCCGTAGCGTGATCCATAATTTTGATGCATTAACTGTTTTCTTGAGAAATTTATCTATACTTCCTGAAATAATAGTTTTATCAGAGTGTTGGCTCAGCAAGGCGTCTACCCATCCAACTTTGGGCGGCTATGTCGGTTATCATACGGTAAAATATAAATCAAAACCATGGTGTTATTGTTTTTGTCAAGACATCAATTAAACACACCGTCATAGAGTCACACGTACAGGACGCAAATTGCCTAATTTGCAAAGTTGACACTTTAAATCTTGCTATAGTTGCCCTTTATCGCTCACCCTGTAACCGTAATATTGACAATTTTTTGATTGGCTTAGAAAACACACTGGCATCTTTATGTAGATATAAGAACTTGGTTCTAATCGGGGATATTAATATTAATCTGGAACAGCTGAATGGTATAGCGAACGATTATCTCAATCTAACGGCATCACATGGACTTCTGCCGACGCACAATCTACCTACCCGTGACAAGAGTTGTTTGGATCATGTTTTATTGAAATCTAACCATAAAACCATTACACTAATAATTGAGTCTAGTATGACAGACCACACACCGGTACTCTTTAGCATGGAAACTTTACTAAGACCAAACAAACGAAAAAGTCACTTTGTCAAAGTGGATTATAATTCTATTTACGCAGATGTCTCGAACACAGATTTCTCTCAAATTTTAAATATATCTGATCCTAACGTTGCCTCAGAGATGTTAATCACAAGTATTGGGTCATTAATACAAAAGCACTCTACAGTTATGCGCATGTCATCTAAACAAGTAATTTTCAAACCCTGGATCACTAAAGGCTTGCTCAGATGTATACGAAATCGTGATTCTATGAGTAAACAGCTTAAAATGAATCCCGATAATTGTACGCTTAAAGTAACATATCTCCGATATCGGAACTTTTGCAATAAATTACTAAAAAGATTAAAACATAACTACGAGAATAACGAACTACTTAAAGCACGAAATAACCCACGGTCTACTTGGAAAATAATCAAAAACATTACTCACACGGAGTCCATTAAACAATCCTCTGTTGAACTTTTAAACATAGAAAAAGATAATTTAACATCTGTAAACAGAGTTAATGACTATTTTGCCCGCATCGGTAGTGACTTAGCATTAAAAATTAGCCCTAATATACAAAATAATAATTTGCAGCAGGATAACATTAATGCTAATTCTTTTGTTCTGTTGCCAACGGATGAGTCTGAGGTTAACATAATTATTCAAAGCCTGCGAAAAGATGCTGCTGTTGGATGGGACGCAATTCCTGCTCATTTATTGCAAAGGTGCTCAAAAACTCTGGTACCTATAATAACCCACATTTGCAATATTTCTATGTCAGAAGGGATTTTCCCCAAACCTTTTAAAAGGGCCGTTGTGCATCCCATCTATAAGAGTGGGAACAGAGACAGTGTCAACAATTACAGGCCCATATCTGTTCTGCCTGCGCTGTCTAAAATCCTAGAGAAGGTGCTCAACACCCGCTTGAGAAACTTTTTAAGGAAATGCAGTATTTTAGCACCCAATCAATTTGGATTCAGGACAGGAAAGTCAACTGAGGATGCAGTGGCTACTCTAGTTGATGAAATAATACACAGCCTGGATAGTGGACAAAAATGCCTGTCAATTTTTCTCGATCTTAACAAAGCATTTGACACTGTCTCTGTTTCACATCTCTTACTAAAGATGGAAAAAATGGGCATCCGCGGATATGCGCTACGAATTTTCAAAGATTATCTCTCTGACAGGACACAGTGTGTAAAAATAGATGATACTGTTAGTGGCAACGCACCCCTTCTATTTGGCGTCCCACAGGGATCGATTCTTGGTCCAACACTTTTCTTACTCTACATAAATTCTTTGTGTACACTATCCCTTCCCTATTCTTCTATCATTACCTATGCAGACGATACTGCAATACTTGTTCGTGGCAAAGACTGGCCAGAAGTGTTTGCTCGTGCTGAATGCGCACTTAGTTATGTAATGCAATGGTTATCAATCAACCTACTTACACTTAACCTTAGCAAAACCACTTACATAACCTTTTCAAAGACTGCTAAAACCCAACCATCTTTGGACAAATTCAAAATAAGAGCGCATAATTGTTCGACATACACGTCCACTAACACCTGTGACTGTCCAACTATACAGAGATCTGACCACACAAAGTATCTGGGAGTATTCATTGATAATGTTATTTCATGGAAATACCAACTGACTAGTCTTACTGCCCGCGTCCGTAAGATGATATGCATCTTTAAAAAGCTTCGTTACTCAGCTGACTTTGACACAGTAAAATTAGTTTATTATGCACTATGTCAGTCAATTCTCACATATTGTATATCCGTCTGGGGTGGAGCTGTGAAATCGTCTCTTCTGCCACTAGAAAGAGCGCAAAGAGCAGTCCTTAAGGTTATGACATTTAAACATTATAGATATTCGACTGCCGATTTATATCAAGAATGTAAACTGCTTACTGTCAGACAGCTCTTTGTGCTACAAACAATCTGTAGAAAACATGTTGGTCTGGAATATGACATTTAAGTCACAAAAAAGCGACGAGGACTTATGGTCTGCCAAGCCCAAAGCTTTAGAAGTGCGTTAGCAGCGCGCCACCACAAGATTGTAAGCTGTCATCTATATAATATTGCTAATGAACACTGTAACATCTATCCATTAACTAGTTCACAATGCAAGAAGCAAGTTACCATATGGCTCTTGTCCAAAACATATGAAGATACAGAAAATATGATCAAACTAAGTATACTATAGGCCAAAATGCATACGGACTCACAAGGCACATACACAACACACACACACACACACACACACACGCACACACACACAAATATATATTTAAGTGTATATATAATGACTATATGATTCTATATATTTATATTATTGATATGTATGTACATTTTTACTTCACTTCACTTTAAGTGCAAACTGTACGAGAGCCCTGGTACCCATACCACAAGTTAAATCTTACTTTGGGTACCAGTGGTCAACAAAATGATTGTACCTTTATTTTAAGATTTTTATAATTTATGTGTATTTTTATTGTGTATCTTTTGGGTAAAAAAAAATTTAATAAAAAAAAATGTATCTATTATAGGAAGTTGTGCACATATTATATCGATTGTATGGTACAAGGGAATAGATCGTCATACTGATTTTAATCTGCCAGCGTAGATGTTAAACAGTGTTTTAATAGACCAGTAATATTAACACTCATTATTGTTTTTTGCCTACTTTGAGCATTTTAATTATGAATAATAAGAAGACAATGAATTTAAATTATTCATTCATTTATATTCGTTATGTTTTAATTTTTCTTTAGCCTGTATTGTCCCACTGCTGGGCAAACGCGTCCGCCATATGTTTCTACGCTCTCTCACCACCGTTTTCGGGGCCGACCCCGACGACAACGACCATTTTCTAGCACCCAATGTCGAGATTTTCACCCAACGATCCTCATGTATACGGCTGACATGGCCCGCCCAGTTCCATTTAGGGCTAGCAGCCTTTTTTCCACATCCTCAACTTTAGTTTATTTATTTATATTAATGTTTTATTTTCTTATTATTCATTCATAATCTTTTTAATGTTTATGTTTAGAAATACACTATTTTTATTTTGTATAGTTACTAAATCATGCCTCCGTGGTCCAGTGGATAGCGTATGCGACTGCTGATCGGAGGTCCCGGGATCGATTCCCGGATCGGGCAAAAGTGTTACTGGTTTTTCTGAATTCTCAGTAACAGCACGGAGTCTGGTAACGTGCCCGGCAGCGGCAATAGACACGCCACCTATTACGCCGGAACTAATAATTCATGGCGAAGTGTGGGTGTAATATTACACCTCTGCCTACTTCTTCGGGGATACAGGCGTGAGTCTATAAATAATTAAAAAATAAAACTAAATCATGTTTTGTACTGTAATATAAACAAAATGTTAAAATAACTTTCAAGTGTAAGATGAAAATACAGGTTAATTTTATTAATTATAATAAATTGCTTTTTATTGATATATCCCACGGATTGAAGTAAAAAGAAATGATTTTTATCAAATAGTGGATACTTAAGGTACACATTAGCATCAGTTCCATGTGTGTTGGTATATGGGGACGGAGCCCATACATTTTTGCCCATAGTCCTTTAATGCTATTAGTCTGTACCAAAGCTTTTTTGTATAGAAGTAAATGTATTTTATTTAATTGAATAGCAAATAATAACTGTGTAAAAATTTATACAGGATAAATATGTTTAATCCTGGTCCTCAAACACTTTAAGAAATTATGTAAAGTTTGATAGGCGTGTATCAACATTTTTTAAGTATTTGTAGATACTTGATTGCACATTTATTTAAAAAAATACCTACCAACTTTTTATAAATATTTTGCTTTCATCTGTTTCCTACAAATTATTAGAGTAACTCTCTTCAATATTAGATGATATTTAAACTTACAGCACTGTCCTTTTGTCTAGAATAAAATACATTAAAAGTACGTATCACGGCTAGAAAGTGCCCATCTCTATTGCCGCGTCATAAAATGTTAAAAACACAAAACCTCACTTAATTTCGCTCCCCAATCTATTTTCCCTGCTAACGTGAAAATATATTTGAGGTTAGGGTTGGTACCATTCGCTGGTTATATTATCAATACCGCACTTTATTTAAAACAATTATAAAATGGAATATGCAATCATACGTTACAAATTGATTTTCTGAAAATATATAATTTTAATATGATAATTAATGGATGAGATTGCGCGAACCTTTTGATTCTTCTCTTAATAATTTTGAGTCACTAATGTGTTGCTTATGCTATAATTATAGAATAGTTATAAAAAATACGACAGTGCAGTTGTTTTTATATTTTTATCTCGTATATATAAATATTTAGTATATTTAATAAAATTAAAGAATGAGACGCGTTAAGCTACAATTTCTAGCGTTTAGAAATATTTAAATCAATTCAGGCGTATATTATAAACAGACATCCAATATAAGCTGACAACCCTGCTCTTAGTCGAAGTCATCTAATACGAATCTTTATTTATTACCTATTTCTATATGTAGCGCCACAACCATATCGAAATCGCAAATGATTCAAAGGGTTTCACAAATTGCAAGGAAAGCACCATTACTATACTAGCCGATCCCAGGCGGACTTCGTGAAAACAAATTTTACCCTTCTTTCGCCACATTAGAGATAAAAAATCCCTTCTTATACTTACGCAGTGAAAACTGGCTATATGTATACGTCTTCTTTTAACTATGTCAAAAAAAACTGAAAATAATTTCAATTTTATTTTAAAGAACAGGAAGTAACATTATTTATTAAAATGAGCTAATTATTTCAAAGCAATATTTTAAGGTGCTTTTAAGATTTTAAGCTTGTGCGGTCTTTTTTTAACATGAAGTAACTATAATGGAGCATTTTAGTTATTTCATATTAACAAAAGAACGTACACTAAAGTCTATTCTTTGTTAAATTATTGTGTAAAAAATTCAAAAGAAATAAAATGTTATGGAAAAAAGTAGCATTCTTATCATTCCATCAAAGGTGGTTTTTGTGTTATGAATAATCATCTCACAATGAAAAAGGTAGAAATCTTAAAATTTTCAAGTTCCTTGGTCGCACGTCAAATTCCTTAATAATTTTACAACATCGAACTCTCAATAGGGCCAACAAAAATAAGGGTGATACTTTGACAACTGAGCATAGAATGGAGTCGAAGGAATTAAGCTGTGCAATTTCCGTGCGCATTGGAAGAATTTCATCCGACAGAAGACAGATTGGCAAGCAAAATACACGCTTTCGTTTATCTTGGATCGGAATCTATAAAAAGAAAGTCGCTTTAAGTGACAATCGAAATGGCTTTGAAATACTGTGAAAAAAGTTATTGTACGTTTGACTGCACAGATAGCGTAGTGATTAAGTGTCCGTCTCCTCACCTGACACTTCGCAAAATTTTGTGGTTTCAATTCCCACAAGAGACAACATTTTATGTGATCCATAAATTGTATTTTCTCGTCGGTGTGTTAATTGTGTCCGTTGATTGTATGTTGATCTATTACTAGTGCGGGTGTTGTAAAAATGATGCAACAAATTGCTTTGCTGGTGGATTGATTCTTGACACACATACTTATTTGACCTCTTACATTATGATTGCTATATTTTAAATTAAAATTTATAATTATAATAACATCCTCTAAGTGTAAAGTTGTCCCATGTTGGGCGCCAATGTCAGAATTTTAAAGTGGCAAAGAGGATGGGAAAAGAAATACATATGAGGAGGAGCAAGATGAGGGAGAAGGAAAGGGCATCTAACACTTTTACTCACCGAATTTCCCGCATGGTATAGACGCTGTAACTTTACGTCGACATTCTATGAGAGGGTAGTAGGTACTGTCCCGTTCGAGTCAGCCCAATCGTAAAAATGTTATGCTAAAATCAGCAAGGTTCTAGCTAAAAAATGCAACATCCAATGCATTGCGAGCATGACTATTGAGCCTATACAGTCCTCTCACAAAAAAAGCTCATGCAGATATCTTCTATTATGCATAACTCAATAAAGATTGCATTGTCACTGCCTATAACCTGCAAACTGAAATAACTGACTAATTGAAGATACCTCATGGTTTTTCAGCAAGACATCGTTGTCCTGTTTTCAAGAAGCTTAGTTATGCAACCAAGTTACTGACACACAGAACATATCAGGTTCAAACACGTGTCGCAAACCACTAACTTCAAAACTATGTGTGTATTATATTAGCTGCCGCTTGTACCGTATCTCTTGGACAACCTTATGGCATTGGTCTTTTCGGTCATCAACATCTTTGAAAATCATTGCTGGAGGGTTCCTTAAAAGCTTTGAAAAGTTGCAATACCGGCCAGCACATAAAAAGTGTTTTCAAGTCATTCACGAACCGAAATGAAAAAGTGAAGTACAACATATCACCGATGTCAAACATATTCACCAAAAAACACCTACCCAGAAAAAATACAAATAAAAATATCGGGCGGTATTAATTCCTTTGTACTAAACGCTTTACATTTGTCCACGAAGATATACAATCAAACGAACAAAGAGGAACGTTTCGGCCATATTCATTTAGAGCCATACATCAAAACAATATGTTTAAGCCACCCAGCGTTGACTTTAGGCATATTCATTGTTAAACACAGCATTTAAATTTCGAATGTGCTCGAAGGGTCAGTGGAAAATAAAATGAGATATAGGCTTTTAAGCTGTGCGTCCACCGGATCGGAATCGGAGCGTACGGAGCGGAAGGATTTGTTGCTTTGTATTAATTTCTATGAAACTGCGTGCACTGCATCGGCATTTCTGCGCCAGAGACCGGTATTTGTGCTGATGACGTCATCCGCAGTGAACGCATCATTCGGATTCCGAGCGTTTCAAGTTCTGACGTGTTTGCGGCATTAAACTGTAGGCAAAAATACTTATTCACGATGAACGACGATGTTTTAATTACTTTAGTAGAGTCATATGAATGTACCCAAAAATCTATGATATTCATTATTTATGATATTCATCAAATGTATAATATTCTCCGAAAATTAATCTACAACAATATCCTCGTCACTATCCTCCTGCTTTAAAAATACCTAAATTGCCGATGCTGAATCCGAATGCAGTGGACGCACCCCATCGGCATTTTGTAAATGACGACGCTCAGTCCGCTCCGTACGCTCCGATTCCGATCCTGTGGACGCGCAGCTTTACAGTGAGTTGACCCGACCAGACATAATAGTTGAGGAACAGCATTACCGGATATTAATAAGTAATATTCTAGGCGAGTTTTCGGTATTAAGTAAATCAACTGAACATTCTGTATTGTCCTTAAATTTGTAGTTGTTTTTAAATAGCACTCGCACTGAAATCTGATTTGCCTTTTCTGAACAGCAAGGTCAACAGACACTAACCCGCTTAAGCTACGAGCACTACACTGCTTTGAAAAACGTTAGCACATTATTTTAAATATATTTTTTTCGAACTAGGATTAAATTGGTCTATAGACCGACATACGATTCGACATACGAATTAGCGTTACTAAAAATATGTCACTTTAGTAATTTTAGAGCTTTCAGTTGGACTGTGAATGTCAATTCAGAAAAAATGCGAAAAAGAAATAGACCTACAGGATATTTTGCACATTAATAATGATACAAATACATGCACCCGGCTTCAAAGCAATTAATAGCCGATTTATACGACACAACAAAAAAATAGCCGTGTGGTTGACGGCATAGAATACAAGTGTCACCACTCCCTATCTTCCCGTGGGTGTCGTAAGAGGCGACTAAGGGATAACACGATGCAAATACCATCTTTGCGTAGAGACGGAAAACTCGACATCAAACTCTATACGACTGCCTCGTTGGCCTCGCGGCATAAATGTGCGCGTGGGAGGTCCCGGGTTCGATTCCTGGGTCGGGCAGTGTTATTGGGTTTTTCTGTCACGAAATTCTCAGTAGCAGCACGGAGTCTGGAAATGTGCCCGGTACGGCAATAGGCTCGCCCCTTATTACGTGGGACTGAAATATATCTGGCGAAAAGTGGGTGTAGAAATATGCCTCTTCCTACCCCTTCGGGGATAAAAGGCGTGACGATATGTATGTAACAAAAAATATCAATGGACTCGCATTACATCTTCGACACTGTGCCTTTCTCCTTTTACTACATTTGATTACTATAATGTACGAACTTAGGTAGGTATGACGAGTAAAAGTAATAAAAAACTTGATCTATAATAGTGAACAAAGTTATTAACTTAGTGATAAAAATGTTATATTAATATATAGTATAGATAGTTAACATAAATCATTTACTTCTAACATAAAAAATCTTTAGAAAATACTTTTCCAAGTTAAATTATAAACTTAGAAGCTAGGATAAAATATTTGTCTCCGTCCTTCAATTAAAATGAAACCCCCCTGTGGTACCTCCACCTTGTCTCGGTGGCGGGGCTTAGTAACCGTGGCTTGGACACCAGCGGTGAAGCTAAGAGAGATCCCGGGAGTGGACGCTCCGCGTGGGCTTGGAGGGAGCCTGCGCAGGATGCGTCCAAAGGTGCAGGTGCGAGGGACAGTTCTGTCGCGGGAGGAGTGACGTGTCGGTGTTGTGTTGTCGCGCGCCCTATCTCCCGCCACCAAATGGGGGCGCACCATTGTTGGGTCGCGGTCAGGTCGCAGAGGAAGAGGAGATGCGGTGTTGTCAGGATGCCGTCCTCTCTATCCTCTGCGGCCGCTGGGTGTTTTGGCGGCGGAGCCCAATACCTTCATCCGCTGCCAAGGAGGTTGTGTGCTGTGTATTGGTTACATATGATATTAGTTTAAACTGCCATAGCTATATGTCCGGATCTCATCAGACGGGGGAGAAACTAGCCATAATTCCTATTTTTACCAATCTATATCGAATGATAGGACCACGCTACTAGTAAGGGTTTTGATTACCATACTGCTTATTTGCTTATTTCGGTGCTCATTAAAGATATACAAAAATATAATTAAATAATGTCAACGCACATACATATATCTAACTGGATGCAATGATTTTGGCTGCACTGTAAAATTAAATCCTGCTCTCTATGACATTAATGTGCTATCCAAGTTTCTTCCCTTCATACGAAACATAGCGTCTTTTCTTTGAAGAACATTAACTTTAGTGGAGTATCCCATAGCTAATGCATTGCCACTTTCAGAAGACATTTGCCTGCTTAAATTCGGTAGCTCAAAAGGATGCTAAAATATAATGAACATATTATGTACATACATCGTAGCGGCTGAAAATATAAATCTCTATCGTCAGATTAAATTAATGGAAGCCAACGATCCGTAGCAAATACCAACGAGTAAACACATCTTGTCTATGATACTGGAATTATGAATAACTAAATTAAGTAATCTATCACTAATTGGTGCGACAAAGGTTACAATTGGTGTGAATAGTGTCTGAGCACTCATTAACTGCAGCATTGTCCAGAGAATGAGTCCTCCAGCCGAAATAAGTACCATTTTATTTGAAAGACAATTATTTGCATACGTCTATGAAATACTTTAATAAACTTTTATCATTAGTTTATGCCGTGGAATGAACTCCTGCTGCACTACAAATATATTTCTAAAGCTGGTTTTATAATGTACCTACTTTCTGAAATTTAAAAGTTGATTTATCTGCAAGTTCTCAGTTTAATCTTTTTATGTGCCCTAGTACTATTGGGTCATTTCTATTCGTAACTTGGATATGTCAATCGAAGGAACTTTGCATATTTTTATGAAAACGTTTTTCCAGTATAACGAAATACAGGGACTATTTTTTTTTGTTATTGATAATATTACTTGATAAAAATTGCGATGTAATCGCCATTTATTTTACTTTCAATTAAAAATTCTGCCCCTTAAAATTTTAATGGTGATTACCATTAGTTTTTAAGTGTGTTTATTTTCAACGGCCACTGAAAGAAAAGAAAAGAAAAACCAATTTATTCTGTTTAAGTTTTTGAATATAAAACATAAAAACTAACATCCTATTATCATAAACAGAATCGGTTCCCAACTCAGCATATTGAGACACAAGATGGCGCTGGTATTCTGTTGGGACCGTTGTATTAATAAATAAATAATAAATAAAATAAATATGTATATTACGGACACAAACATAAAAAAAAAAATTATATATACATGCTGCACAAGTGAGTTAAATCTTAAAACTAAATACATGAATGGACAATCGGTAAGCTTCCACCATGGTCACTTGTCTCTGGTTTGGGCGTGCACGGCACGTCCATGTCTCTTTTTTATCTGTGCACGCGCTGATCGCGTGGAGTTTAAAAGTTGGAATTAGACGCCAAGCCAAAGTGACAATGGTGGAAACTAACAATATTATTTTGGAGACAATTTTAAATTTAAAACACTGCTATAATAGACACACAAAAACTGCTGCTATACACTGCAGGCCATATGGTTTATATAGTAGTAGTAATGTGAATGAACTTAGTAGCTATGATTCTTAAAATGTTTCACATAAGTCAAACTCAGCTCGTATTATATAACGTGGCATTTAAAATAAAAAAAAATAATGTTAGTATTATCATGTTGTTTTAACATATGTTTAGGGTAAGATGGAGATTGCATGCCCTATATTGGTTAGAAAACGTCTTAATCAATAAAGGATTAAAAAACATTTACTAAGACATAAAGAGTGCATAAAGATAAAAAGAGAAAAACTCATTCTAATACATGAGTATCACCAACAATACACGAGTACATTGTGGTTTCTACGCGGTTGTTTGATTCCTTTTCACGTAATCTTACTACAAGATAGGAATAAATCAGAAAATAGCAGAATTAAAATTAATATAACATTTACATTTCCCAATTTTTTTTAAGTTTCATGTCATCATATTATATTTGCTCAGCCAAATATTTTTATTTCTGAAAAGAAATTTTGGCATTCAAGCGATCTGATATCACACATTTGTGCGTATTATGGATACCAAGCTACAAACACAAATTCGGTGTCCCTACAGCGTATCTTATAACAAAAATATGCTTTTATTTCTGTATGCAATGACATTAAGTCCACTGTCTTGTTTTACTACATAATGTAGACTTTATGTTTCTGTCGTCCATTATCGTAAATTCAAACTTGTGGAGTCCCCAATGACAACTACATTAGATGGCGCGTTAGTAAAACTGAATGTTTGTGTTCAAAATTATTCTCCAGGTAACTTAAATCCACTTAGGTCATAATCCAACTGTTATTATATACTTCAAGGTTGGTAAATTTCTAGAAATTATAAAACTCAGCGAGACGCTATACCACGTGTAGAGAAGATAGTATTTTTTTATAGACTCACACCTGTATCCCCGAAGGGGTAGGCAGAGATGTAATATTACACCCACATTTCGCTATGCATTTTTAGGTCACACGTAATAGGGGGTGAGCCAATTGCCGTTACCGGGCACAGCACCAGACTCGGAAAAACCCAGTAACACTTTTTGCCCGACCCGGGAATTGAACCCGGGACCTCCGATCAGCCGTCGCATACGCCATCCACTGGACCACGGAGGCAGTATAGTAAAATAGTATTTACTTGATTTTGGTTGTTCGGAAAGTGGTTTCACTTATGGCGCTGATACACTTGAGCATTCACCTGTAATGAGCATTCTCGCGAATGTTACAAAACAAATGAGTGTCTTTTAGCGAGCATTCTGACGAACATTCGGGTGAGCCGTAGAATATAGATAATACATAGAATTCGCGCTACAATGGCGGTTAAACCCAATATATTTACTTCACTTTGACTTATGATTTTAATCTAGGGAAGAATCTTTGTAGTTAGTCACAAATTTTAACTTGACTTGTGATGGGCTTACTCTATCGATATAATAAATATTTTATTGATATAATAAATATCGATAAAATATCGATAATGTTTACAATAGATCCTTAGATTTGATTTACTCAGAAATAATTTCAATAGAATGTTGACAAACTCTCGATATCGATAAATACATTAGAACGTAGGAACATACACTTGTGTGATTTATTCAACCTGTTTAAAATAAAATCTGCATTTTATTATTTAGAAACGTCATTTGTTTATGTATCTTTATTTTTTTTTTGTTAATTTATTTACTACAAAAAGTGATGTACATAACATAAATACTCGAAACAGGCACAAGTTATATGCCCCTTATCATCGTTTACATAAAGTTAATAATTCTTTTGTAGGGCTAGGTATTCATATATACAATAAAATACCAATTAGTCTTTTAGAATTGCCATTTAGTACGTTCAAAAGTAAAATAAAAGACTGCCTTATTAGGAAAGGTTATTATACCATTAATGATTATTTCAGTGATAAGGATAGGTGGTCACTTACACTAGCCAACTCTTGATTTTTTTTAATTTATATAGATACCTTACTTTTCAGTTTTTTTTTTATATAATATCTCTAGTTCTATGAATTTAATATTCATGCATTATTAGGTCATTCAACTTACTACATTTACATTTTCATTGTTGTTCCACAAATTTTATTAAAATTTGCTACAGTGTTAGATGAAGGTAACTCGTTATCATGGGCTGGATACTAACGTTTTTGTAATTTTCGTGTATTCATATACCGTCACTTTCTGTAACATACTTTTCCACCATAGTTCTGAACATGATCGCGAGTTACCTTCATTATAAAGCGTAAGTGGATGCTCCTGTTACACAAGATTCACATTTGAAGACTACTACAGCACTTAATTTAATAACTACATATTTTGTATATAATATGTATGTTCTTATTTACTATTTACAAGTAATTAATTACAATGTGAAACAGTTGCAGCTCCTTACAAAAACAAAATATGTACCATAACACTGGCGATTAAAAAGAGTGGCCACGAGTTTTATTGCCCGTTCTTTCTCGTGGTTCTACCTATTGCTTTGCGAATGGGCAGTAAATGTAAATGTAGGAGCATTATTAATTTACTTTAAAAATTTGACGTTCATAAGCGTCACGTTGTGACCTAGATGAATAAATGATTTTTGACTTTTTTTTTGACTTATCTTACTCTTACTCTAGAAATAATTCATAAGTGAAACTGAGGTAAACATATTGGGTAAAACTGCTATTATAATGCGATTTCTAGGTATATTTTTTCTATATTTTACGGACTATTTCAATTTAGAGTGTTCGCTAGAATAATCGTGAAAATGTTCGGTTCGACAAAACAGAATTGCTGTTCTGTTACAAGTGAATGCTCAGGTGTATCAGCGCCATTAAAGGTTGTGTCAATTGCGTCATGGTAACAAAAGTTTGTGGACAAGCCTACAGTCCTGATGACTGTTGACCACATGGTTTTATTACCATGAAAATCACGACGAATTTGTCGTGAAATTTCGCGATCGATGTTGGCCTATGAAGCACTGTAAATATATCTATTTAGACCTGATTACAAACGGTACTGACAGCAGCCCATGTTTTAAATTCACTGTTATATTATTTTCCTTTTTTAGTTTTATATATTATCTTAGAGGCAATAGGAAGGTCACTTATCGGAAACCTAAATAAACGTGATGTAAAAAATAAAAAAACTGGTCAAGTGCGAGTCGGACTCGCGCACCGAGGGTTCCGTACAAACCTGTAGGTCGGTATATAAGAAAAAGTTCACCAGTCATAGTTATGGTATTTTTATTGCAAAATGAAAACCATGACATTACAGTATGGAAAGCTGGAGGAGACAAAGAGGCCTTTTTCCTTAATTTATTTAAAGAAAAAGGCCTCTTTGTCGTTTGTAATCAGTCATCCTTTATTTTATATTAACATATATCGCTTCTTTTATAACATAACTTAAATACCTATACTAGCCTTGCAGCAGCCTTGCAAAAGTCTGCTGATGAATGATGGTGAGAATTTTTATCAAAGTTTTTAGTGACTATTAGAAATCTGTAACAAAAATATTAATAAAGTATTTTTAATAATTATAGTATTTATTTGCGATGAAAATAAAACTATTACTAGGTGACTATTTGCACACAAAATAAAACAATAATTAATATTCTAAATAAATAAAAAATACAAAAATAAGTAAGCGGCGATAGCCCAGTGGTGTACGTAACGGACTGCCGAGACGATCATCTCGGGTTCGATCCCCAGGTACCCCGGGCACACATCACTGACTTTTCGGAGTTACATATGTGGGTGCTTAAAACGTTAATTATCGCTCGCTAAGCAATGTGCCCGGTATATGGCAATAGGCTCGCCCCCTATTACATTGGGACCGAAACATAACTGGCGAAGTGTGGGTGTGTAATACACCTCTGCATACCCCTTCGGGGATAAAAAGGCGTGATGTATGTAAAGATGTGATACGTTATGTAAATTAAAAAAAAAACATAAAAACGGAAATGAAAATTTTAAAGTATGGAATTAAGTATCAAATTTGAACCAGACCTGTAAATGGTGACTGAAAAATGTAGGAATAGAACCACATTGAATATTGACGTTCGAAAAAAAAGTTATCTTTAGTTGTACTTCTTCGTGTTGTGCTAGTGTTTATTAACGGAAACATGTTTATAGATGAAAAATATGTAGAAATTCCATTTTGGGGATTCATTCTAAAATCAATATTGAAGTCTCCCACGACCATCAGACGAGAACATAAATTATACCTATTGAGGTTACTGCCGTATATTGTTGTATTTATACAACGCTACAGCTGGCCGTTCTTGTTCTGAGCAGTACATTTCAGATTTTTTAGGACGACCACTTTTATTGCGTTTAGGACGGCCAACCTTTGAATCTAGAGTTTTTTTTACCAAGCTTACCTTAATATGATTGTTTGTATTATTAAGAAATCCTTCGCAAACAATTGGCAAACAAAAATCATAATGACCTGATGATAAATTGCCTGCAAGAAGTAAACGCTTTATTACATATCCTTCTCTGCCAAAATACACCCCTCAGAATACCCGTATTACGTTCATACACTTCGAACCTCGCTGGATACAAACATCCTGCTGCCTTCACCTCAGCAGTACCGCCATAACTAGAGGATTGGAGCATCGTAGCTTTGTACTCATGTCGTGAAGAGAAAGGATCTCTCCGGGCATCGCTTGTATATAAATGAAACTCGTCCCAGTTATTATAAACATAAACAAGTATTGTGGTCCTTAGTATTTGTGTTTGTTCAAAATTAGTGGTATTATAAATAGAGAACGCTATTGCATGAAATAAACAACTTCCATCGGGAGGCATAGGTATTATACTATGTTAAATAGTATTTTCGTTGACAATTAATGCAACTATAGCCATAATTATCTTGTGATAGTATGTTTTACTGTCCACACGATGTACACACTACGGTTATAAAAGAGCGCGTATGTCATAGTGACGTCTACATGACAAGCTGGCTGGTCGACAAACAGAATAATTAGCAAAACGGTTTGAAGACGATGTAATTATTTGAAATCTCAATCTCAATCAGCCTATCGCAGTCCACTGCTGGACATAGGCCTCTCCCAACACACACCACAGTAGAGCCAGGTCCTCAGCCTTCCGCATCCTTTATCTGTGCGATAAGACGTTGCATCGTACCAAATTTCAAGATTTTTAGTTCACGGGAAGTACTCTGTAGGTTTTGATTCCCTCCATTTGAGTAGTCGCGAGTTTGAAAACATGATTATATTGCTCTTTTCTTTTGATTGCGTAGACATAGAAGTTTAATTTTGTTACAGCCTAACGGTGTTATATACCTGAGTATTTGATATGAATTTCATTTTAATACCTCTACGCGTTCAAGAGAAAGGGGTAGTAACTTTAAATTTATTAAAAATATTTTTAGTATATGATGTTATTAAAAATTTACGGTTTTCGCAATTCTTCCTTTATATGTGATATAAGACGTTACTTCGTACCAAATTTCAAGATTTTGAGTTCAAGGGAAGTACCCTGTAGGTTTAGATTCCCTTGCGAGTAATCGCGAGTTTGGAAATATGATTATATTGCTCTTCTTTTGATTGCGTAGATATAGAAGTTTGATTTACGGTGTTATATACCTGAGTATTTGATATGAATTTCAATTTAATTCCTCTACGCGTTCAAGGGGGAAAGGGGTAGTATTTTTAAATTTATTAAAAATATTTTTATTATATGATGTAACTAAAAATTTACGGTTTTCGCAATTTTTCCTTTATAGTGCTATAAGACGTTGCTTCGTACCAAATTTCAAGATTCTGAGATCACGGGAAAGTACCCTGTAGGTTTTGATTCACTGCGAGTATTCGCCAGATTGAAAATAAGCTTAAAAATTGCTCTTTCTTTTGATTGCGTTGACATAAAAGTTTGATTTTGTTGCAGCCTAACGGTGTTATATACTTGAGTATTTCATATGAATTTCAATTTAATACTTTCACGCGTTCAAGAGAAAGGGGTAGTGGGTAGTAACTTAAAATTTATTAAAAATATGTTTATTATATGCTGTAACTAAAAATTACGGTTTCCGCAATTTTTCCTTTATATGTGATATGAGACGTTGCTTCGTACCAAATTTCAAGATTCTGAGTTCACGGAAAGTACCCTATAGGTTTTGATTCCAATGCGAGTTTGAAAATAAGCTGCAATTTGCAGCATAATCGGTTATATCTTTTGATTGCGTTTGATAGAAGTTTGAATTTTTTACAGCTCTATGGAACCGTAGATTTGAGTATTTAGTATAAATTTCAGTTTGATACCTCCACGCATTCCTGAGAAAAGGGTCTTGACAGACGGAGACGGACAACAAAGTGATCCTATAAGGGTTCCGTATTTTCCTTTCGAGATACGGAACCCTAAAAATGGGAGAAGAACACGTATTTATTTGAATTTTAACTTTCACAATTTGTATACCTAAGTAAGTTACACACGTTAATACATATTGCTATGTCGGGTCCGTAAAAAGAACAAGATTTAAATTGGTCAGTTAAAACGATAAACACCATGTACTTGTGTCAACTTAATGTTGAAAGATGATTAAAATCTTACCAAAATATCAACTAAATAAATCTTAAAAAAAAAAATTATCACAACAAAATTTTACAGGTATACTGAAGATTTAATAAAGTTCTAATATAAATCTTATATCTTTATATTTATGGAGCGCCGCCGCCACCGTCGCGTTTACGAGTTGCTCGGGAACAATAGAATTTCTATCGTGTCTCCTGCACCGTTCTTGGCTTTATTTTATATTTCATAGGATTCATTTGTGCACTATCGCTGCATGAGTTGATCTCGCACGTAAGAACTCTTTCTTATTCAAAAGCCAAGATTTTTTTTGAAACGGTATTAAAAGATAAAAATAAGGTTATTAAAGATTAGAGATACATAAAATCGATTTCTCAATAAAATATAGCAACATATTATGATACAACTTTATTTAACAGGGTTTAGTGCTTAAGCGTGACATTTTAGGTACCACTATTTTTTTAACGTTCCGACCGGCTCAAAATGGTCTTGGTCATGTACTCGAAAATAATTAATGATCATTTTGCTACATTGTTAATTTTAAACATTAATTAATACATGTATATTGTTATATAACTGTAGCGATGCCCACTTGATTGCTTTCATCATACATGTTGGAATGAATGATTAGAAATCGATAGTGTGAAATAATTATGTGGGGTGTGAGTAAACAATTAAAAGCCAACCGACTGCCAAACAAATTCTCAAACACAGTCGGTAAGTTTTTGTATGGGTGAGATATAATGGGTATCTTGCATTTGGAAAAATCATTAATTTAGTTATAATTTTGTATTGCAGATTAGTCCAGTGGGTGACCCATGACTTTAAAGTAAATTTATATTAGGGAGTAAAAGATATTTTTCGGTTGATTGCAAAGCGAAGACATTTGTTAGCAAAATTATTTTAATGTTCAAGACTAAGATCTTCCACATGGGATAAATTTATAACTTTTAATATACAGACAGGAGTAATTTGGGAGTTAACTGCCACTTTCTATAGCAAAATGACACTGACGCCTGAGTTTATTTGAAATTTATGTAAAATACGAAACATATGTTTCACCTTATTTTTGTATGGTTTATACTCACTGTTTTTGGAAACCAATAACTATCGCCAACATTACACCATTTCTCTTTAAAAAAAATACAACTTTCGCACTAAGACTAGATCCAGTGTCACGGAAGACGTTACAAACATACAACTAACAAACACAAATAACACTCAGAATCGAAAAACAATTTATAAATCACACAAAGTGTTGAGTGTGTGGGGATCGAACCCACAACACTGAGCGCAGCGTCTAGCGGCGAGGTGGCTGCCTTAAACCACTACACCGAATGTGCAGTTGAATTTGTAACTTAAAATAAAAATGTTAATCAAAATAACAAGAATGGTTAGAACACCGTAGAATAGTTTTATTACCTGAGAAATAAAATCCTTTATGATTTTAATTTAAAAACTCACTTCATTAAACTATTATTATATACGTACTAACCAATTATTTTTAGCAAATTACTTTTTGTCGAAATAGATTTCGTACTCATTTGCAATATTATCTGATCTCATCGTTACCTAAAGTCGATTAGTGCGCTGTAACTGATTGTCATTTTTGTATAATCTGTGTACACTTTAATCGTAGATAATATTATAGGGTAGGAACCCACGGCGCGCACCAATGACTTTTCGGAGTTATGTGCGTATTAAATTGTTAATTATCGCTTGCCCCGTGCTGTGGAGAACACGTTAAACCGTCGGCCTCGGCTGTCATACAGATCTTTGACAGTCGTTATAAGGCGTCCAATGCTAATCCGTCTAAACCATGGAATATCGCAATCCCTTTGGGTTGCGCAGGTCAGACAGGCAGACAGCTACAAGTCGTTTTGTTGAAAAGCTAATATTCAGCCAAATTTGGTTAGACTAGTAAGCGGACTCCAGATTGAAACTGGGATAACGCTAAGAGGATGATGAGATTTAGGTAAGTTTTCGATTAAGTGTACCCAAAAACCTGATAACTAAACCGATATCAAAAATTAACAGTTTGAAATTCAAAGCAGCGGCTTTTAGATATTCTATTTCCATAGAAATATAATACTAACGCCTACTTTTCTCTTTGCAGCACTCCGACGTACACTGGTAGATGATGCCTATGGTATTAGTCGTAACGTGTATAAACAAAAAAGAAACGAACATTTGTTATGGCATATCTACTAAGGTTTCCATTCTGTGTATGCTTAGAAGTTGATATCTCATGATTAGATGAACATTAAAGACAAAAGAACTAGCGCTCGCAATCCAGAAGAATATTTTGTAACATGACCTTAAATAGTCGAAGGTCATTGTCAGCCAGCTGAATATTGCCAGCTTAATTACTCTCTTCACTGAATAACTATACGCAACTAGATCGCTAGATACATATTGTTACTTGGTGACGTTTTTAGTAGTAAGTAAGAACTAGGTACGTGATGGAACCAAACCAATGTGAATACCAGCCCAAACCATACCTTTATATATACTGTGCCGCATAATCTTTTTTTTAAATTATTTGAAATATAAGTAACGATACGCAAATAAGACTATAATGACGATGAACGAGTATATTATATTGTACCGCTTGCATTCAATAACATTCCAACTAATACATATTTAATTGGATATAGGTATGAAAGATACATTCCAAGAAACACTGCCAATGTAAGTTCATAACCTTACACAGAGCCACAGAGCCAGCACTAAATTCAAATAAAATGAAACACAATAAATGCCACATCGATGCAACAAAGCGAAGGGTGTAGAAGGTAGCGGTTGCGTTTAACAAGAAAAGTATTCCTTTGACCTATCTTCGAGAAAACTCGATGTGAAATTCACAAGTTACATGACGAAGCAAATTCTGCGAGATGTGTACCATGTATTGTATTTTATTTGTGATGATATTCGTTTTACTGTTTGCAATATTTTTGTATTGAAAGAAGCTAAACATATTTTAGCTATAACACAATAAGAAATTTAGATTAATTGAAATAAAGTTTTTTCGCAGTAGTAGTAGCTTCTGTACATTCATCATCATTGAAGTATTTTTAATAACTGGACCGATTTGTGTGAGTTTCGGATCGTACGCATTAGTTTTACCTACCTTTTTATTAACAATATAATTGGTGCTACCGGTAATCATTTCTTGGAAGCTGTGATTGTTTTTCTCAACAGTTTATGGAATAATTCGAACTAACTCCATAACCATGGACCGTGTAAGTATTTTTATCTTGAATGGCAAAAGAAAAGCAAAAGGTTTACTTTTTTGAATTAAGACAAAGAAAGATCTTGTATTTTAATGAGTCTCTGGGTAGTTAAGATTTAAAATTCAGCGTACTAAGTTATCAAACATTGATCACGATAATTCTCAGCATTTCCCAGCTCACAAGTTTTCTACGACAATTCTGCCATCTGATATGGATGGCTTTGATCTAAAATTATAGACGCTCGACTTGAAGTGAAAACAAATCTCACGTTGAATATATTTTATTTATAGTTGGCAGCACTTATAATTTGTAATTTTTTTGTCTTCTACGAATTTGATCAAAAAGTGGGGTCATAAGCCTGCAAATATTTACAGTGAGTTGTATTTTTCAATTTAGAAATATAAGGCAGACATCTTTGGTTTGGTAGGAGTACAATTATTAAAATTAGCGTTTTTAGGGTTCCGTACCTCGAAAGGAAAATACGAAACCCTTATAGGATCACTTTGTTGTCCGTCCGTCTGTCAAGACCCTTTTTCTCAGGAATGCGTGGAAGTATCAAACTGAAATTTATACTAAATACTCAAATCTACGGTTCCATAGAGTTGTAAAAAATTCAAACTTCTAATCCAACGCAATCAAAAGATATAACCGATTATGCTGCAAATTGCAGCATATTTTCAAACTCGCATTGGAATCAAAACCTATAGGGTACTTCCCGTGAACTCAGAATCTTGAAATTTGGTACGAAGCAACGTCTCATATCACATATAAAGGAAAAATTGCGAAAACCGTAAATTTTTAGTTACAGCATATAAAAAAATATTTTTAATAAATTTAAAGTTACTACCCCTTTCTCTTGAACGCGTGAAAGTATTAAATTGAAATTCATATGAAATACTCAAGTATATAACACCGTTAGGTTGCAACAAAATCAAACTTTTATGTCAACGCAATCAAAAGAAAGAGCAATATAAGCATATTTTTAATCTGGCGAATACTCGCAAGTGAATCAAAACCTACAGGGTACTTCCCGTGATCTCAGAATCTTGAAATTTGGTACGTAGCAACGTCTTATAGCACATATAAAGAAAAAATTGCGAAAACTGTAAATTTTTAGTTACATCATATAATAAACATATTTTTAATAAATTTTAAGTTACTACCCCTTTCTCTTGAACGCGTGGAGGTATTAAATTGAAATTCATATGAAATACTCAAGTATATAACCCCGTTAGGCTGCAACAAAATCAAACTTTTATGTCAACGCAATCAAAAGAAAGAGCAATATAAGCATATTTTCAAACTCGCGAATACTCGCAAGTGAATCAAAACCTACAGGGTACTTCCCGTGAACTCAAAATCTTGAAATTTGGTACTAAGCAACGTCTTATATCACATACAAAGGAAAAATTGCGAAAACCGTAAATTTTTAGTTACAGCATATAAAAAAATATTTTTAATAAATTTAAAAATACTACCCCTTTCCCTTGAACGCGTAGAGGTATTAAATTGAAATTCATATCAAATACTCAGGTATATAACACCGTAAATCAAACTTCTATATCTACGCAATCAAAAGAAAGAGCAATATAATCATATTTCCAAACTCGCGATTACTCGCAAGGGAATCTAAACCTACAGGGTACTTGCCTGGAACTCAAAATCTTGAAATTTGGTACGAAGCAACGTCTTATATCACATATAAAGGAAGAATTGCGAAAACCGTAAATTTTTAATAACATCATATAATAAAAATATTTTTAATAAATTTAAAAATACTACCCCTTTCTCTTGAACGCGTAGAGGTATTAAAATGAAATTCATATCAAATACTCAGGTATATAACACCGTTAGGCTGTAACAAAATTAAACTTCTATGTCTACGCAATCAAAAGAAAAGAGCAATATAATCATGTTTTCAAACTCGCGACTACTCAAATGGAGGGAATCAAAACCTACAGGGTACTTCCCGTGAACTAAAAATCTTGAAATTTGGTACGATGCAACGTCTTATCGCACAGATAAAGGATGCGGAAGGCTGAGGACCTGGCTCTACTGTGGTGTGTGTTGGGAGAGGCCTATGTCCAGCAGTGGACTGCGATAGGCTGATTGAGATTGAGATTTCAAATAATTACATCGTCTTCAAACCGTTTTGCTAATTATTCTGTTTGTCGACCAGCCAGCTTGTCATGTAGACGTCACTATGACATACGCGCTCTTTTATAACCGTAGTGTGTACATCGTGTGGACAGTAAAACATACTATCACAAGATAATTATGGCTATAGTTGCATTAATTGTCAACGAAAATACTATTTAACATAGTATAATACCTATGCCTCCCGATGGAAGTTGTTTATTTCATGCAATAGCGTTCTCTATTTATAATACCACTAATTTTGAACAAACACAAATACTAAGGACCACAATACTTGTTTATGTTTATAATAACTGGGACGAGTTTCATTTATATACAAGCGATGCCCGGAGAGATCCTTTCTCTTCACGACATGAGTACAAAGCTACGATGCTCCAATCCTCTAGTTATGGCGGTACTGCTGAGGTGAAGGCAGCAGGATGTTTGTATCCAGCGAGGTTCGAAGTGTATGAACGTAATACGGGTATTCTGAGGGGTGTATTTTGGCAGAGAAGGATATGTAATAAAGCGTTTACTTCTTGCAGGCAATTTATCATCAGGTCATTATGATTTTTGTTTGCCAATTGTTTGCGAAGGATTTCTTAATAATACAAACAATCATATTAAGGTAAGCTTGGTAAAAAAAACTCTAGATTCAAAGGTTGGCCGTCCTAAACGCAATAAAAGTGGTCGTCCTAAAAAATCTGAAATGTACTGCTCAGAACAAGAACGGCCAGCTGTAGCGTTGTATAAATACAACAATATACGGCAGTAACCTCAATAGGTATAATTTATGTTCTCGTCTGATGGTCGTGGGAGACTTCAATATTGATTTTAGAATGAATCCCCAAAATGGAATTTCTACATATTTTTCATCTATAAACATGTTTCCGTTAATAAACACTAGCACAACACGAAGAAGTACAACTAAAGATAACTTTTTTTTCGAACGTCAATATTCAATGTGGTACTATTCCTACCCTTTTCAGTCACCATTTACAGGTCTGGTTCAAATTTGATACTTAATTCCATACTTTAAAATTTTCATTTCCGTTTTTATGTTTTTTTTAATTTACATAACGTATCACATCTTTACATACATCACGCCTTTTTATCCCCGAAGGGGTATGCAGAGGTGTATTACACACCCACACTTCGCCAGTTATGTTTCGGTCCCAATGTAATAGGGGGCGAGCCTATTGCCATATACCGGGCACATTGCTTAGCGAGCGATAATTAACGTTTTAAGCACCACACCACATATGTAACTCCGAAAAGTCAGTGATGTGTGCCCGGGGTACCTGGGGATCGAACCCGAGATGATCGTCTCGGCAGTCCGTTACGTACACCACTGGGCTATCGCCGCTTACTTATTTTTGTATTTTTTATTTATTTAGAATATTAATTATTGTTTTATTTTGTGTGCAAATAGTCACCTAGTAATAGTTTTATTTTCATCGCAAATAAATACTATAATTATTAAAAATACTTTATTAATATTTTTGTTACAGATTTCTAATAGTCACTAAAAACTTTGATAAAAATTCTCACCATCATTCATCAGCAGACTTTTGCAAGGCTGCTGCAAGGCTAGTATAGGTATTTAAGTTATGTTATAAAAGAAGCGATATATGTTAATATAAAATAAAGGATGACTGATTACAAACGACAAAGAGGCATTTTTCTTTAAATAAATTAAGGAAAAAGGCCTCTTTGTCTCCTCCAGCTTTCCATACTGTAATGTCATGGTTTTCATTTTGCAATAAAAATACCATAACTATGACTGGCGAACTTTTATTTATATACCGACTTACAGGTTTGTACGGAACCCTCGGTGCGCGAGTCCGACTCGCACTTGACCGGTTTTTAGTGTAGTATTGGGCATCAAGAAATGGAAAATATTAGTTTAATAAATTTATGACAGAAATCTTTTATCTGAGCTTTTTCCAGAAAAATCCCTATAATACGTTATATTAAAGAAAGCCCCACTTGGTAATATTTAGTTTAAGTATACCCGTTCGAGTAGAAATAATAAAAGCCAAAAACTGCTAACATGAACTCTCACGTGACGAGGTATCCCGTTGGGGACTGGAACTCATTTTGTCACCTTTTCTTTACACAGGTGGGCCCGTGTCATGACCTAAAAACAATTACGTGAACGAACGAACTTTAGACAATTTCTATGTGGACATAAAAGGACAATGTTCTTTGTGGCTTTTGATCAATTGAACTTAATTGCACTAAGGTACTTTTGGAAGTGTGTGTGTATTTTCTTTTACTCTGATGGTTAATTTATTTGATCGACTCCATGGTCCAGCAATAGTATAAGCGACTGCAAATCATATGGAATCCTGTTTGATATTTTCATATAGGAAAAAGTGATGAGTATTGGGCTTTTATGTCAAGAAATTTTCTAAGGTAATTTGGAGTCGGAACGATAGTGATGTTACCATTACAGTACGGCTGAATCACATGACAGAGTACAACCTATGTGAAGTATGAACACCTTGGCATACCTATACCAAGGTGTCCATGCATTACCTGATGCATACTTATTAGCGTGTCTCATACAGTTTCTTTATACTTTCTATGAAACCGTGATATGATTTTGAAACATCTGCTTTTATTAATAGGTTTAGTTTTAGTAGAACAATATTTGATTCAGAGGTTTATATCATAGCGAACATCATCTTCGTCATCTTTACACATTCTATCAAGGTAGTAAATCACTGTAACGAACTTACATAGTATTGTATAATGGCTAATATACTTAATTATAAAATACCTAGATGACCTATAAACGTCACTTCAAAATTCCTACCTACTCTGACAGCTTCGTGTATCATCATAGTGTTAACACAATAACTTACAATTAAATTCGTGCTATAGATTACCAAGTTGAAAGGGTACGGTAGAGTTCAGTCAGTACAATAAAGTAGTACAGTATTTCTATAGGTATATACATAAGGGTGCATAGGGTTTCCATCAAGAACTTAGGCTCCTAAGCCAACCTCACCTGCAAGTGGTGCACCTGCCGATCAACGGACGAGGCTCTGGCAAACAAAATATCCCGATAAGCGGCAATAGGCTCGCCACCTATTACGTGGGATTAAAACACTGGCGAAAAGTGGGCGTTTAATATGCCTCTGCCTACCCCTTCGGGGAAACAGGCGTGAGTCTATGTATGTATGTATGTATATACATATATCAAAGTTGTTATGACAATGTTGTTTTCTCGTTTTAAAAAAACCGACTTCAAACATTCCTTGAACACAAATACCAAAGGGGATAGGGATACATTGTCTTAATCACACGTAAAAAACAACATAATAAAAAATAATTGAGAAACATTCTTTCCAGTCTGTTAAAGATCTAATATTACTTTATTTTTTCAGTTTAGCCAATTTAGATTGTATTGAATTTTAAACGAAATACATTGCCGATTTGTACTGAAAATCAAAATTGTTTATTTTTAAATTTTTAGCATATTTATTTAATCAAAATAGTTACCATTATTATCTATACATTGCTGCCATCTAATAGGAAGGTCATTTATGCCTTTGCGATAGAACTCTGAAGATCTAGACTGCACAAACTGTGTGAAAGCATTTTGTACTGCCTCCTGGGAAGAAAACTTCTTGTCACGTAGATAATTGTCCAAATCACGAAAAATATGGTAGCCCATTGGAGCAAGGTCTGGCGAATACGGAGGATGACGAATGGTTTCTAACTACAGTTCCTGAAGGGTCAAAACGGTTTCTCGTGCTGTATGAGGTCTCGCGTTGTCATGGAGCAATAATGGTGAAGATCGATTCATGAGTCGGGGCTGTTTTACTGCTAGTTTTGCCAACATTGTTCTGAGTTCGGTACAATAGACATTTGCCATTATTGCTTGTCCATATCGGAGAAAACTATAGTGAATAACTCCATGCTGAGACCACCAAACAGTTACCTTTACCTTTTTATTGGTAAGTCTTGCTTTAGGACACTGTTGTGGCGTTTGACCTGGGGTCAGGCATTGCATTTTTATTTTACGGTTATCATAAAGAATCCACTTTTCATCACATGTTACTATTCGATCCAATATTCCTTCATTTCTGTACTGATTCAACAAGGCAACACGCGTTTCTTTTTGCAGATCAGTCAAATCATGAGGCACGCACGCCCGCATTTTTCGTATTTTTTATTTTATTGAGTTGACGCAAATGAGTCAATATTGTGGGTAAAGTAACGTTAAACCATCCCGCTAATTCCTGGGTAGTTTGACCAGGATCGGCTTCCACCATCTCTCTAAATTCATCGTTATTCAACTGTGTGGGCAGTCTTCCTCGTGGCTCGTTCTTCAAGTCGAAGTTTTCATCGCGAAAGCGTTTAAACCAAGATCGCACGGTGCGTTCATTAGCAGACTCCTCTCCAAACGCAACACTGATATTGTGGGCTGTTTCTACCGCGTTACTTCCGCGTCGGAACACGTATTCAAAAATCACTCGAATTTTCGCAGTATTCATCTTTCTTGTCTAAGTTGAATAACAAAAACAATTGAAAGGCGATATTCAAATGTTTAACATTTTCAAAATAAGAACATCATAGAAACAATGTTAAAAAAGTTTCAATCAAAAACCTCAAACCATGAACATTCTATGTCAATTCAAAATACCTAATACAATAAAACGGCAATTTCATACTTTAAACCCTATTATTTGTTTACTTGTGTAGGTGGAAAGGCAGGTTTACTTATAGCTGACATTGCTACCCACGCCGAAATACCGACATCAGATTTCAGGGAGGATCTATAGGTTATTATTAACGGTCGTATAATAATAGTGTACTGAGATAGCGATAGTCCAGTAAATATACCAATGGACAGACATGCAGAGGTTATCAGGTACAAATCCGCGGCGCGCACCACTTGACGAATTCTTGAAGTTACGTGCATATTACATTGTTAATTACAGCTTGCCGTGCAGAGAGTAAGTTTAACCGTCAGTCTCAGCTGTCATGAAGATCTGTCACAGTCTTTACGAAGAGAGTACGTTTAACCGTCAGTCCCAGCTGTCATGAACATCTGTCACAGTCTTTACGAAGAGAGTAAGTTTAACCGTCAGTCCCAGCTGTCATGAAGTCTGCCATAGTCTTTACGAAGAGTTAGTATCCTTGAATATACTGACACTTGTCACTATCCCTATCGATAACGATGGTTAGACGGCAATAGCTCTAATGTAAAACGAAGATTTTACCAATTCCGTTTAGACTAGTAATCGGACTCCAAGACGAAGAAGTCGTATATGCAACTGGGATAAAGCTACGCCGATGATAATGAGGATCAACAGTGTCATGTTAACTACACGTATAGTGTTATGATTTAAGCGGTCGCCCACTTGCTTAACCCTGAGTGGTGTAGCTACGAATCACGTACGAGACGACACTATGTATGACCACAATATATTGTATTGAGACTATTGAGAGTGGATGTGCTTTATCTGCGATAATCAATATTTTTGAAGTCCTATTGCAAGAATTGTCTTATAAACAAAATAGCTTTCTTAACAAATATTACATTTATAGTAATTTTTTTTTTAAAGAGAAGCAAAATAACAGTATATATTATTCTTAAATGAGTAACATTCTGCTTGGTCTCTTGATTTTAATTTGTAATTAACTTTGGGTAGACGTGTAATAAAAATACGAAGATATATTTGAGAAGCGGTATAAAAGAGAAGATAATATTTGTAATAAATGTGAAAATTAAATTAATAATAAGTTTGGCCGCTCACTATGGGCCTAGGTCCTTCCTATCCTAGATGAAATTCTTCCAGTATTATGTCATATCCTTAACCATTCCGTTGTCCGTGGCATATTTCCATCTGCGTGGAAAGAGGCACTTATTATCCCTTTGCCTAAGAAATTTAAGCATTGTTCCTTTGCAGATTACCATCCCATATCCATACTACCCTACCTGTCAAAAGTCCATGAACGTCTAATCCACACCCAACTCAGCTTTTTCCTTCGTAAAAAATCGCTCTTGAATCCATATCAATCTGGTTTCCGCCCCGGCCACAGTACCGTTACTGCATTGGTTCATTATACTGATGACACTAAGCGAGGTATGGATTGTGGGAATCTTACGGTCTTGACCTTACTCGATTTTAGCAATGCTTTTAACACCGTAGATTACCATATCCTACTTGGCATCTTGCGCTCTCTTAACATATCTCCAGCGGCAATTGACTGGTTTCATAGTTACCTGTTTGGTCGTCGGCAGCGTATACGCATCGAAGACTCGTATTCCTCATGGTCTAACACGAATGCTGGCGTGCCACAGGGTGGCTTGCTATCTCCGTTACTCTTCGCAATATTCATTAATTCTATCTCAAACCAATTACTTTCTTCCTACCACCTTTACGCAGATGATTTCCAGATCTACACGCAAGCTCCCTTAAGTAAGTTAGCAGAACCTTGTTCAAGTATTAACACCGACTTGGCGCGGATCTGTGAATGGACCAAGAAATATGGACTCTTAGTAAATCTCGATAAATCCGAACTGATCATTATAAGCAGCCCCAGAATGATCTCAAAAATTAGTTGGCCCGATCTTCCGCGAATAAATTTTGATGGAAAAGATCTATCTTTCAGCAAATCAGTAAAAAATCTCGGGATCTATTTTGACGAAACCTTGTCTTGGGGACCACAGTTGCAAGAAACTAGTCGCAAACTATTTGCATCTGCAGGTTCATTGCGTAGGTTACGCGACTTCCTTCCGACTGCAACTAAAATTGCGCTTGCAGAATCTCTGTTTCTGCCTATACTTGACTATGCTGATGGCAGCTATCTTGACCCCAACGAAGAGCAGCTAGAAAAACTTGAGCGTCTCCACAATTTTTGCATACGATTTATATTTGGACTTCGCAAATATGATCACGTTTCAGAATTTCGCTTCAGGCTCAAGTGGCTGCCAATTCGTCTTCTCAGGAATACTCACATTCTTACATTATTATACAATGTCCTGTTGAATCCTAGTACCCTCTCTTACCTCAAAGAACGTTTTAAGTTCCTTAATGATACACATGTAAAGTCCTTGAGGTCCTCCAGGGATTTGACGCTGGAAATGCCAATGCATTCCACAAATTACTTTGACAAATCCTTTTCTGTTCAGGCTGTGCGCCTGTGGAATGCATTGCCAGTAGAGATCAGAAGCGCAAAATCTCTAAACATATTTAAGGGCCAATTCCTCCTTTGAAAGGAGAGGCCTAGTCCAGCAGTGGGCTGTTAAAGGCTAATGATGATGATATTATATATATACAGGGTGTAAAAAGACCCTTAACGAAAACTGAAATCCAATGTTGTACCAATCACTACGAACATTTTTTACTTCGGCATCATACCTGGGAATTACTGGTTCAGGAGATATTGTGGCTCAAAGTTAGTATGCATTTTTTCTAATTAGGTACAAAATCGATGCATTTACCCAGCCAATATGTTCTTTAGAAGCCCTATAACCCCATGGATAAGTAGGTATTTAGAGCATTGCACGCGCGCGCATTTAATTGCGGTTTTAAAAATGTGAAAACTTAAAAATATAATCGTTTCCCGGGTATTATTTTTGGTTAGTATGACTTGGCATGATATCCACAACGAGTAGACTTCGGCTTGGTGATGGGTTTTGTGACACCCTGTATGTAATGATTTTTGTATGTATGTATTGTATATTACTTATATATATACATTTACCAACCATATATATTATATAGGTATATAAAATATATGGTTGGTAAATGTATATATTTATATATTTTTATTTAATATAATGTTTTTCTTTATTTCATTATTTAACTACAGCATCGCCACACATGACTGCTTACATTATTTCTGTCCATCCTAAGGTTGTCTGGCAGAGATCGCATCTAGCGATAAGGCCGCCGTTTGTTCATATATATTAGTTAATTTACCAATGTACCTACTGTACGATTTTATTTTGGTGTACAATAAAGTGTCTATCTATCTTCAATAAATAATTAAATTCTTTATTGGCACAAAAGTACAAGTAGGTATAATACAGGAGAGGACTAATGTAGTTACAGAGAATATCAATTATAATGTTCTGCTGGTACTTAAAATAGGAAATCCTGAGCTATAAGTACCAGCAACCTTCCAGTATCAAAATCTACTGGTTACAATAAGAAATTAGACCTACTTATAGTATTTACTTATACGAAAATTCAAGTTATAATATTTTTTGTGAAAGATTTAGTTAATCTGTTATAGATTAATAATAAATGTTGCGTTTATTATTGAGTGTACGTGTGTGTAAGTGTGTGTGGCGTGTGTGTGTCCAGACGGTTGGGACAGAATCTGCGTGATAATAACATTGTTGTAGGTATGTAAAACACAGTTTCACACATTGCTGGACGAATAAAATTTTCTATGTCGTCATAGGAGAGTTTCTGGAGCCATTTTATTACTTTAGTTTTACATAGATATTTATTACCTAAGTGTATATTTAATGATTAATTAATTTTGTTGTAAATGTATCGTCCTAGGAGATAGTAAAACCGTTCGCTGAAAGTTGTCCTATGGCTATCGGCTGACTTCAGCTTGACCGTACGCAATTTGCGTCGTAAGGATGGTGATGATGTTCCGCATGCTTCGCGCATTGAATGTTGCTTCATTATTATTTGTAGGATGAATAGCTGCCGCACTGTTAGAACTTCGCAATATTCGTACAGTTCTATAGTGGGAAATCTAAATGGTTTAAAAGTGCTTACTTTTAGTATGGCATTATAGACAGCACAAAGTCACTCAGAGGGCGATGGAGAGAGCTATGCTCGGAGTTTCCCTGGGAGATAGAATCAGAAATGAGGAGATCTGCCGGTGAACCAAAGTCACCGACATAACTTTCCGAATAATCAGACAGAATTGGCAGTGTGCAGGGCACATAGCCAGAAGAACCGATGGCCGTTGGAGCAGAAAGGTTCTGGAGTGGCGGCCACGCACCGGACATCGTAGCAGAAGTAGGCCACCCGCAAGGTGGACCGACGACCTTGTTGGGATCGCGGGCAGTGGATGGATGTGGGTGGCTCAAGATCAGTCAATGTGGAGAGCCTTGGGGTAAGCCTATGTCCAACAATGAACGTGTTTCGGCTGATGTGATGAATAATATATATTGTTATTTTTCTTCTCTTTTTAAAAAAATAATATTACTATAAATGATTTTTCGATGATTTGTAAATTAAGTAAATTTTTCGAGTTCGATTCGTGTATTTTCTTGAAAATGTTAATACGTTCTGTCACTCATCGATCAATGAACATCGTTTAATATGGTCAGTATATATAATTATGATGAAACATTAGTGAATTAACTAAATAACAATATAATTAAATTAAGTCTTAAAATAATAAAAAAGAGAATTTATATATACAAGAAGTGAAAATTAAATAACTTAAAAAGTAAAATTTAGAAGGCGTCATGAAACTCATCCGCATCACAGTCAACTGGAAGCGTGCCCAGAAGACTGGCAGCATTACCTCGTTGTATGGCTATATTTATTTTTTGAGCCAAATACGTGTCAGCCCTCTGGTCACGCGAGCCGTCTATGTGTCTCTTTGCGAGATCTCTAAAAAGTGATCTCGCACTTGGACCCCATGGCCCCAATGTTTCGATCCCAAACGGCTCAAATACACAATCTCCTATTACATTTACATATTTGCGCCGTTTGAGGGTAGCGCCCGCACAACCTGCTGTTCCATTTAATATTCCATTGAAATGTTACATTTTTTGAGTTTAGCGTGCATTTGTCAGAGGACGCAATTTTATTTTATAGATGCCTAGAAGAGAAATGCCTGGGAATGCATTGGGGATGCCTGCCTTGTACAATGTTGAATCCAAGTTTGAGGGGTCGCAGCCCTTGTCCTGCGGTTTCCATATTTAAAAGAGTGATACAAATAGGTTTTCTAGTTTATCTGCCAAACTATTGGCCATACAGAAAAAAATATTTAAAATGTATTGTTGGAAATTAAATGCTCTACAACTTTGATTATTTAGCATTTACCCGTAAAATGAAAGATAACAAAGTTACAAACGTAAATCGAAAGAAAGAAGAATGACCAAATTGGCCCAAAAATTATTATCGCAGGTACCTACATCCAGGTACTGGTGGCTTACACGCGAGTTTGCTTTCTTTGTACATTGTACAAAAGTCGTGTGAGCGAGAAGGTAATAGAGGTTTCTATCGCCATCTCACACGTGTATGCGTTTTGCATTGCAACTGAGCAGTCTTTCTCTAACGCTCTTCGCTTATAGTACTGTGCGATTATTCCTGTGGATATCCTATGATAGCGTATTTGAACCTTGAATTACGTTACCTGGACCTGATTTTAAGCCCTGTGATTTAGATACTTTGATATACTTAATTGATGTTTCGTGCATTTGCTGGACAAGTATACTTATAAACTCAGACCACCTCGGGTTGGAAGCTCTAAAAGTCTAAACCATTATTACTGCTCATGTAAGAGTGGCAGACATACTTTGGGCACGTGTGCTCATGTATTACCTATTGTATGGTTTTTGGCGTACGCCCGTTATGAAAATATTGACCATCCAGCACAGTTTTTAGACAATATTGTAATCGATGAAAATGATTTATAATACGCATTTGATAAGACCACCACTCTCATCAAATGCGTATTATAAATCATTTTCATCGATTACAGTGATAGTCATTAAGTAACTGTTTTTTTTTAAATTCATTATTCATCTAATTATTGAGTAAATCCTTAAAACAATATTTCCATTGAGTAAAAATAATATACACAAAAAAATTATGTTACCAAAAGTGTATTGTTGCTGTGTAACATAACGTTGATTTGCTTTGTAACTGTGGGTTGGAATTTGATTCGCATTTGCATACATAGTTAGTCCAACAGTATTAACCCACCAACAAAGAGGCTGGAGGCATAAAATTTTTTTTGGAACAGTGTGCCTACTATTTTATCTAATATTTTGGTCATTCTCCTTTGCAACAAATTTTCTATTCAATGTGTTATAATTTTTTTGTTGTCAGCAATTAATAATACATTTAATTTGTCTTTTCTTCTTCCAAACACGACCCGTTCTTCCAATTTGAAACTCTGCAGTACCAAAAAGTCCAACTTTCACCCATAACAATGGCCCTAAAAATTCAGGTTGACAAAAAAAGACTAACTCCATCTCTGGGCACCTGAAGTGTATAATCTGCCCAGCCAGAGGATACTGCTATGTGTTCTCTAAATATTCTAGGGACTCCTGCAGGAAAATTATTAGAGATATCAAATTTCATAGAGGAAAATGATGAATTATCGACAACAAAGCGACTTTATTCATCAAAACTTGTATACTTGCACTTAATCAGACCATGTGCCAAAGCCTAGCTCATCTCAGTTATAGTGTGAAAACATAAAAATTGCCAAAATACAACAATAATCAAGATATAACTTTTTATTTTTGACTTTACGACAAAAGTTTCAAGACCAAAGTTGTAGAGAATTTAATTTGCAACAAAAAGCTCTTTCACATATTCTTTGTGCGGCCAATAATTTACCAGGGAATCAAGAAAAACCATCTGCATACGCACTCTTTTCAAGATGGCGGCCGAGGGACAAGAGGTTCGACCCCACGGTGCAAGCTTTACACTAGCCCTCTCTAAACATCTGTAAAATAAAATTGCATCTTCTGATAAATGCATGCTAAATGTAACTTTTCAATGCACTATATAGCGAATCGTAGCAATGTAGTCGATCATTTTTAATTTCTATGGATTTTCAAACGTACGCTACGCATTCTACTGCAAACGGTTTCACACGGAGTGTAATATTACACAAAGATTGACTCATGCAGTTAGCACTATGCAGAAATCGAATGATCTATTGTCACATGAACGTAATTTAGTAACATGTGCTAGATAATTTTAAATTAATGAATAGATGAAAGTAATAGATGAAAGAAATAGAAAGAAGGCAGAAGAGCAACTTTAACAATAGCATGCTATATGTAGCACCTAAAAGCATGCGCTAAATGGAGTATATAAATCTCACCTTTTACATACACTATGATGAATTGTCTACAATATATCCATCCATATAATCACATCAATAATATTCAATTTCAACTCAGCGGCTTCATTACAAATCTATGAATAAAAAAATACTTTCATCAGTTAATAAAATTCACCTCCACTTATCTGTCCAATCTTCATGTTAATGATCGAATGCTAATTTAGTTACTCAAGCGTCCACCTTGAGTTTCTAAGCTTTGATTGGCACGAATAACTTTGGAACAACTTTGGTAGAACTTCTTCTTGCCTTCCTTTTACAAACTTATAGACGAGAGCAATTTAGAAAATTATTTATTACTAAGTAGTTATTTGATGCTGATTATAAGATGATCACTTAATTTACACCATATATACCCATGACACAGTAGATCTCAGCTGCCTATATCACAAGTAAAATATAAGGATAAAGGAGAAACTTTCAAACTAGAATGTTCCTTGCTGAAGTCACAATGTACTAAAGCTAAGTATGTAATTACAGTTGAGTGGAGAAAGGATGACCAACCAGGGTCGAGGCAAAGTATTTGCTAGCCATCCGCGACTAGCGCGGCACCACCACTATGGAACATCGAACGTCCCAAGCTGCTATGGGACTAAGAATTGCCGTTGAATCTTAGTAACAGTTGCATAGCTAATAGTAATTATTGACATGTCACGAATTTGAAATAGATCGGCCCGTATCTACACTAAAAAAAATACTTTTATAGAGGAAATGTGTTCGTTGGTTCCTTTCAGAAAAACCTAAAGTATGAAATTTTAAAGAGGTGTTATTATAGGCCACATTTTATTTTTGTATTGGAGAGGGCAGAAAAGTAGACAGGCGGATAAAACTGAGGGTTTATCTGATAGGTCTATATCCGAGAAAGATTCACTACACAAAAGCTTAGTATGAGAGTACCGCCATTTGCCATTAACAATAAATTGTAATGACTCGTCATGACAAATTCGATTGCAAAAAAAAATATGGACAAACGCAATGAGACGTAGAAGCCAACAATTTTCTTTTAAATATCGCAAGTTTACATCTGCAAGGCATAAGTCTCGACAATCGTGTGTTAGTTAATTGATGCATAACACCAGTAATAACAACGCACCATGGTTGCGGTTACAAATAGAAATCAGTAAATATAAAATAAGTTTACGATTTATATTCCTATTCTTTTATGCGAACATGAATTTGATTTAATAGCTGTTATAAAAATTCCAGTATACACTTACTAGAATTAGTCGTATTTCTTAAAATATTATTTAATTGCCTCCGTTGTCCAGTAGATAGCGTATGCGACTGCTGATCGGAGGTCCCTGGTTCGATTCTCGGGTCGGGCAAAAGTGTTACTGGGTTTTTCCGAATTCTCAGTAGCAGCACGGAGTATGTTGAAGTCTCCCCTATTTCGTGGGACCTAAAAATTCATGGCGAAATGTGGGTGTCATACCTATTACGCCTCTTCCTATCCCTTCGGGGATACAGGCGTGAGTCTATAAAAAAAATAAAACGAAAAATATTTGACTATAGGATGCTACGCCCACAGCGACGCCCGAATTTCAGGAAATTCCTTTGTAAATTCCCACGGTCCCAAAGAACATACACGCTTTCAGCTTCTAGCGCCCAATAGTTTTGACTGTCTGTAATTCACTAGTGAAATTATTTTAGATAAGAGATAAAATGTTCGTAGAAACATACAATAAATATTTAAGCTTGATATCCAAAAGAAGTAAATAACATGTTTAATCAAAATAATTATTAGAAGGTAGACTGGATTAAAGTATTTCATCGAGCCAAACCTAAGCACACTCATTTCAAAACTGGTAGGCCTCATCCATCTTTCATTACGCTGATCAATTATGAAGAGTTATCGCTCATTCACCAATACAGGTATAATTACTTGGTGCGACTGACTGATTCATTAACAGAGAATCAAAACTAGTAACGTAACTATTTTCCTATTCTGGCAGTTGTTGTCTTTGTTTAAAGCGTCTTCCTATGAAAGGTGTTTTGAAAATTTCCCCCATTAAAGGTAAAATTAGAAATGACCGATTGCATAGGTTGCAATAATGCTTGTTGTTTACCATAGAATAGTCCATTTAAATTGTAAAATAAATATGTACTTGTATAGCATACAACTGCTGGTTTGGTAATTTTCAACGCATATTCTTTTAACTGTGCATATATGCTAATACTTACTTCAAGATAAATAAAATTTAAATAATTATATTTTATTTCAATAACTTGCTACATTTGTTGACACAATACTTGTGCCGAACGACGTTTATTTGCACATTATAAATACGTAATAACTAATTATATGAAATAAATTGAGCTAAACCAAGGTGATACAGTAACCTACGTAGAACAGTACTATCACAAATAAAAAGCTCTCAAATTTACAGTCGGTTTTTATAGTACGTGACAGAAGTACCAACATTTTGCATAAAGAGCCACCTTCGAGTGCTCTCAAATAGTCGAGACATTTGAAACAAAAGCCAATGTGACGATATATTTTATTTCGCGGGGGCGTCTCTATCAGTCAAATTCCCCAAACAGGATATTCGCTTGAGTAGACGCATTAGGGTCTGGTGGCGTTCTCGGCACGTACCGTACGACACCATTACGTGACGAAGAGCTCTCTAGCGAATAGCTGTGTGAAATAAAAACCCTTTTTGTCAGAAAATCTCGTATTGCCTGCATATGAAGACATCTCTAATCATGTTTGTAAAGGGATCCTTTTGAGTGCGTCTGTGTTTTTCCATGATTAACTGAATAAATAGAGCTTGTTTGAACTGTGTACTTAACGTAATTATTTCGTGTTCTGCTTCTTAAGATACTGCCTTACTCGAAGTTGCCTAGCTTCGTAGAGTTAGTGTGTAATAATACTAGGATATAAATTAGTTAATTTGATATAAGGTATGTAACAACCAAGCATAATCTCTTTTGGACCGTTTTCGTTGAAAGTCTTCGTATTGAAAGACATGTAATAAGACCCCTGCACTTGACCAGCGCGCAATACGGCCTAACTCTTCTCATAGCGATAAGATTCTTGTGGCGATTGATGGAATTGTTAAATATGTAGTTACTTACAGGGTAGTTGGCTAATTAATGACTAATAACGAAGATGATCATTGAGAATAAATATCTACTCGTATATGCAACGTGAAAATATAAAATATCTTTTATATTTTATATTTTTTTTTATAGTCTCACGCCTGTATCCCCGAAGGGGTAGGCAGAGGTGTAATATTAATATTACACCCACATTTCGCCAGATTTATTTTAGTCCCACGTAATAGGGGGCGAGCCTATTGCCGTTACCGGGCACATCACCAGACTCCGGGCTGCTACTGAGTATTCGGAAAAACCCAGTAACACTTTTGCCCGACCCGGGAATCGAACCCGAGACCTCCCAATCCCACGCGCACATTTATGCCGCGAGACCAACGAGGCAGTCGAGGTAACGAGGCAACGAGGTAGCATAAAATATCTGTTAGATTATTATTGTACATAGTTCATCTCAAGTACATTTTCTTTTCAGGTTTTGTTAATATGGCATACGGCTCTAAGCAATTATACGACTGATTCTGAAATAAACTTTATAATATACCTACACCTTGAAAACTTTATTGAAAATGATTAACTATATTTTACGCACCGCGTTGCTCACGTGGCTGTCGGTTATCGCGACAAAAGAAGTGTGTGTGTTATTTTAATTTATACATTAAACAACTGCAAAGTTTAATAAAATCAGTTTATTTGTTTTTGCATAAGAGTAACAAACGTGCATCCATCTAGCCTCACACATATTATATAATAACTTTAATAGTAGTAAGATATTAAGCCATTGTTTCCATCAGTACCTCAGACGTGCCTAGAGGATTGACCTTCGAAACGGCTCGCAGAAATAAAGAGTGCTCTATGACACACACATCTGAAATGTCGAGGACTAACACAGTTACAAGGTATCTGGGGCAGTGGCATATCTGATTGAACATATTTATTTTCCTGGCAGATGTGTGTAGGCTAGCAAGTCGCGTCAAGCTAGTGCGATGAACTATAGCGGTTTTATATTCTCCAGAATGTAGAACACGGTACACTTAGGATTTTCACAGCTTTAATGTTATATTGTAATGCTAAGTAATAATCATATTTGGATGATATCTGCTTATTATTTCGAATTTGCTAGAACGATACAAAATAATATTTGAAAGACGACAAGACTCACTTGCATTATTATTTAAAATTAGTACGTCACAATAATAAAGGTATATATCAACAACATTTTAAAAACAATCCTAAACGTAATCAAGTTCAAATTAAGTAAACGAGGATGTTTTATTCATCTTTTCTGACTTTTTAAGGGCAAACACCATTACATATTCGTGATTTTCGTGCACGGATCGAACCTGTAACACTTGTCTCTTTACTAAGCAGCAAGGCTCCCTTACTGTTCAGTAAACGACTTTATCCACCACCCATCCATGTAGCCTCGAAATAATTTTATCTAACTCTATAACATTTCATTTATTATAATTATCGAAATATAAATCTTCTGAGTTTAATAAAAGGCGATTGAAATTGCACTATTTATCACTTTCTTTTAAAATAGAAAATTCTTTTAAATAGAAAATATATCATAAAAGAGCGCTTCATTCTATATAAAACAAAGTAAAACAGATACTTCAATTATTTACTTTAAAAGATTTCGACGTGCTTGAAAGAATTCTAGACTTTATTTTCATAGGCGTTTTGTAGGCTTTCTATATGCCAGTGCTAGAATTCTAGGATGTATTTTCAAGGAATTCTATACTATATTATTTTCTTAGGTATTTTGTAAAGCGTTACTAATGTACGCGTCACTTGCAACTGATTTGCATATTCTTGTCAGAGTTGCAGTGTGTGCAGAGTGACATGCTGAGAGTGCTGGAAGAGACGTAAAAAAACTTACATAACGTAAATTATTTGCACGATAATTATGTACTTCTATGTTTCTAAATTGCAAATGTTTTGCTTAGATTATAACTTAAACTAAAATATGCCTCAATTTTGGGTAGGTATGTGTGATACATGTATAAATATTGAAAGTTAATTCTTTCTTATGCAAAGCCATATTGTTATTACATAGTAAATTAAGAAATAGAAAAATAATAATAAAAGACAAAATCTACTTATAAGATTATTTTCCAGCCTTTTGTGGAAGTGATCTGCGTATGTTAGAATAGGTAGCCATTATTGATAAAAATATTTTTCTATTTAATATTTTGAAATGATGCTATGTATTATAGTCATGGTGATAAAGACTAAAATTATATGACACTGAAACTGCTCTCCGCTTCGCTTCCGGCCGCTGCCATTTCGGTGTGAACTGAGCCTCAGACATGCAGGTTTTCTCACCATATTAATTTTCATAATTAAGCAAGTGGTAATTAAAATGTTTATTCGTGTCGCGAATCGTGAATTTGAACTCCAGGCCCTCTGCAAAAACCCACTGACTGCTACAGTCACTGGGTGTTTTTATTGGGCTATGTCTGAATAAGAATAAGAATTATTTATTTGCTAGACATAGGTGGTAATAATTACAAAGTTATTATGTACAAAATAATTAAATTCCATATGCCTTACCCTTATGGTGTACAAATATATTATATCAGATCATTGCGAGTAGCACATTAAGAATTATGATAACACAAATTTTTACACAACAATTTTACACAGCAATTTTACACAGCAATTTTACACAATACAGAAAAATACGGTTGACTTCACAGGATTGACATAATATTTACACAGATAAATTCATAGCTTAGCATTCAAATATCGTTTAAATTATAATAACATTAGTTAATCAATATAGATTTTAATTTTGATCGTAGTAAATTTGTATTCAATTGTTTAATAAAATTGCACTTGGTATCCTATTAAAAATTTTAGGAGCCATACATATTACACTTTTGTGAAGCAGCGCTGTTTTCGCTGGTTGAATCTGTAGCCTGTCATTATCCCGTCGACTACAGACTACATTGTCGTCGTACGTACGTCTAAAACACGCAGATAAAACATATTTAGATGAATCCAAACAAGTTTCATACCCCGTTGTCATAAAATGTTATGTTATGCATACTATGTCGACATATACATTTTTATCCCTAAGTTCTTCAATATTAACTAACAAAGCGTCTACTTTATTTAGTAGACCTGCAATGTTTTGATGCAAAATATACATCTGCTTCTCTTGATTTTGCTTCACTTGTGATATAAAAATAATATTTATTTATTTTTACCAAATTTTAGCAATCGTAGACATTTCTGCAGGGCCGGTGCAGATAGTAGGTAGATATTTTTTAAATGTAACCGTGTACTTACAACAATGTATAAGATTACTATAACCGGAAAAGTCCAAAGCACCCGTAACTGGCGAGCATAGTTAGTTAGTTAGTTAGTTGGACAGGTGTTTTCCGCACTTAGCCACTTAGTTGGGCCATTGTGCGTTAGCAGGGACACGGTTGTCGCCTGCTACTCATACCATGCAAGCTCCTTCCAGAAGGCCATGAGTTGACCAGTGTTGCGTATGGCTTCACTCATGGTTCTGGGGTTGTTCAGGAACCTCGTCCGTTGGTCGCTCACGCTGGTACAATGTAGGATCACATGAGCGGGTGTTTCTTCGGTCTCCATGCAGCCCCTACATAGAGGGCTGTCCGTGACGCCGATGTTGTAGAGATGCTTGTTTAGTGGACAGTGGCCGGTTATTATGCCAGTCAGATGCTTGAGTGTTTTCCTGTTGGAGTGCAACAATTTTTGCGAGAGTCGTTTATCTAATTGGGGAAAGGCATCTTTAGATTGCCTACACTCTTTTAATTCTGCCCACTCTTTTTCATGTTGTTGTAGGGTTCTCTCGCGTAACCACGTTTTTAGTTGGTTGAAAGGTATCGGAACAGTTGGTTCGGGTCCCAGAGTTGTTGTGTCCGATCCTTTCCTTGCCAGTTGGTCTGCTGCGTCATTGCCCGTGGAGTCACTGTGTCCTCGTATCCACTGGAGCGTGACCCGATTCCTCGCTGCAGTTTTCTGCAGCTCTTGGTGGCACTCCATAATTAAGCCGCTGTTAAAGCAGTTGCCATCGAGAGCTTGTAGTACTGAGGCACTGTCTGTGATGATGCGTATTGACAGGTTGCTCACGTTTCTGGCCGCGATCGCCGTCGCCGCCCTTATAATCCCAACGCATTCAGCTTGGAAGATGGTGTTGAGTTTACCAAGCGATGTTGAGAGATTGATGTTCAAGTCATGGGAGAATACTCCGGCACCTGTCCCATACTTTGTTTTTGAGCCGTCTGTGTATACTCTAACTTCGTGTATACCAGAGCTATCCTTGTGCTCTTCATGCAGTTGTATGCGGTATTTTTTGTCAAAGACAAAGGTTTTAGGTATGAGGTCGCACGTTGCATCTAGCATCGGGATCTCGTTGGTTAATGTCCTTTTCAGGCGTACATGGGTTATACGGTCGTCTCTTCTCCAAAGCCCGAACTTATCGAGCCGGATCGCGGCGGCACCTGCTTCCTGCTGGATGATGAGGTGCAATGGTCGCAAGTCGAGAAGCACCTCCAATGCCGCCGTTGGAGTTGTTTTCATGCAGCCTGTTGTGGCCAGACAGGCGAGGCGTTGTATGCTCTGCAGCTTGCTCTTGACTGTGCTTAGTTCAGTGCGTGGCCACCACACTACTGCACCATATGTGAGCATGGGGCGTATTATGGCAGTGTAGATCCATAGGGTGATGAATGGTTTGAGACCCCATTTCTTGCCTATTATTCTCCTGCACTGCCAGAAGATTGTACATGCTTTTGTGGTTTTAGTGGTGATGTGTTTATTCCAGTTGAGCTTGTGGTCGAGTGTTACGCCCAGGTACTTGACTTCACTCGATAGGTTAAGCTCCGTGCCAAAAAGTTTTGGTTTTCTGGTCATACGGGTGTTCCTTTTGTTAGTGAAAAGTACTAGCTCCGTTTTATTAGGGTTGACCGTCAGTTCATGGTGGTTGCACCATTGTTCCATGATCCTGATGGCTGCTTGCATCCGATAATGGATCATGTCTTCCGAGTTTCCTTTGATTAGGATGGTTATATCATCTGCGTAGCCGACCGTGTAGAAGCATTTGTCATTCAGGCTTCTCAACAGATCGTCTACCACTATGTTCCAAAGCAGGGGTGATAGGACACCTCCCTGTCAACTGGCGAGCATGTATGAAAAGAATAATGAATGTAGAGGAAGCGCTTGAGGTTTGTAATGATAGAAGCAGGTGGCGTTCTGTTATCTCTGCCTACCCCGACGGGGAAAAGGCGTGAGCATAATATGTCTTGCCATAAATACTTCTGTAACAAAGAACAAAAAAAAAAATTTTTTTTAATTGCAAAATAACATTTATTTCTTTTACAGTGTGTTAGTTTAATACATAAATATAAAACAATTTAAAATATAAAAAGCTTATTCGAAGTGGTCTTCATTGGCTGCAATACAGTCCTTTAAACGTTGAGGCCAGTTATCAATAGAAGCACGCACTCTTTCCATGGGAAAATTCTTCACTGCCAATCGTATGGATTGTTTTAGGGACTCCAAGTTATCATGGCGTTTAGACCAAGCCGTACTCTCTAAAACTGACCATAAATCATAATCCAGCTGATTAAGATTGGGGCTAGACGACGGCCAGTCTTCAGCTCTGATGAAGTCCGAAACGTTCGCTTCCAACCAAGACTGCGTGGACCGAGCTTTATGACCCGGTGCCGAGTCTTGCTGGAAGGACCATACTTGGTTATTGAACATGGTGTTGTTAAGGGTCTTAACTACCTTCTCAAGAATGGTATTTTGATACACTTGTGCCGATGTTTTTATACCTTTTCACAAAAATATGGCTCAGTCACTCCTTCATAGCTAACACCCCGCCAAACTATCACTGAAGTCGGATAATGCCCACGTTGCACTCTGTCGACTAATTGGGAAGCTTCCTTAGAGCTTTGAACATAAATGCGGTCATTTTGTTTGTTAAAATGTTGCTCAATTGTAAAAAAAATGTCATCCGTAAACAAAAATTTTCTGTGACCTTCCTTTGCGTACCGCTTCAGTAGTTGTTTCGATTTTACCACCCTATTCTTTTTTAAATTATCAGTTAAGAAATGACCAGTGCGTCTCTTATAGGCTGCAAGTCCTAAGTCATCTTTTAAAATACGCGACATGTTTCTGGGTGCTATTTTCATCTCCCGAGATGAAATCTTTTGCTTTCGGACAGGATTTCCTCAAATTCTATCCCTTACTGCTTTGACCACATGTTTCGTACGAACACTACGTGGACGGCCAGGTCTTTTTCTGTCACACACAGAGGAGGTTTCATTGTACCTATTAATAGCCCGGTACACAAACATTTGACTAATACCAAGTGTAGGGAGAGTTCTAAAAATTGCTTTTGGCTCCATACCAACTTTGTGTAATACAATCACAGCGATTCGGTTCTCTTTATCACCCCACTCCATTTTAATATCGCAAAATATTGTACAATGTATTGGCGCCAAAACGAGAAAACACAATAAACAATCGTATAAAAATCACAGATTCCTATTTCAAATGTATTTTTTTTTAAATTGTAACAGTATTTATGGCCTGACTAATGTATGTATGTACTATAACCAGCACTGCATGCATACCATCCTAAATAAATGATTAAATAATAAAAATAACAGTATCCTATATCCGACTATATTTATGCTATATTATGCAAGTTACGTTACATTATTTTAACTGTCGAGTTTGTCCACTAAAATGCAAATGCTCGTAACAAAAAATCCTACTAACGATACAATCTAGTGAGCCAACAGATTATTCCTATTAAACTTCCATCACACCCCCATCCGTTACTTCATATCTAGGTAACAGAGATGTCGGTACATCCTTTTGGCTCTAACTCTTTTTGAATGCAACTCGGCACAAGAACGTTCTGAATGTGGCGTTTGAACAGATCGCTCGAACGGCGATTAAAAGCGAGCTAAACATGACGTTTTCAAATAGACTTTATGTCAGCGCAAATTGGATCGGATTGAAAAACATAGCGACGTGGTAATTGCCGTACGACAGAACGTAAAGCGTGTTCTTTTTGGAAATCTTTTGATTTCTGAACCTTTGAACTTAGGCTTCATTCAAGATAATTTAAAATGTTTTTTACTTTTTACTAGCTTAAATGTTTATGTGCAAGTATATCTGATTTAATTATGAACGTAGAAAGTCAAACTTTCTCGTAATAATAATGAAATATCAAATTAAGCGTACAATCGAAGTTAACAACTTGACACTCAAGGGTCGTCCAAAGGAAACATCATCGAAAGAAAGTAATAGTAAGTAGCGAGCGAGGCGAGGGAGACGAGGTAGCGATCGTAAACTGCTGTACACTCGCTTGCAATACGCCATTCTGGGCTTCCGCACCATTAAAAGGTACACCAAAATAAGTTTTATTTTGTCAGATTGAATGCCTGTTCTACCACTGTACGATAAGTTCTGACAATTACATTAATTTACAGATACTTTTTTCTTTCTAATTCTGGATTTATCTGAAAAATAATGTCTTCAATGAAGGGGTGGTGAAATTTTAAAAATAATGGATCAAACTGTTTTTCGTATTTATACTTGTATAATGGCATCATATTGCTATCGATGTCGATTGTTTCATCTTAAACATAAAAAATGAAACGTAAAAATCAAACAAAAATTTGACTTACCAGTTATGTCAACTTATTCGAAAAAATAATCTTTTCACCGGCTTTTCCAGAAACTCAAACACGTCAATTTATTATTTATTATGCTATTTAATTTTATTGTTATCTGTTACGATAATGACACAGCGGCAAAATTGAATACTGAAAATATACTTGTTCGTAACATTCATCCACCCGCAAGACCCTCAGTACATCCGTGAGCATGGCGCTTGCAACAGTGCCGAAATATTGGTTACTCTAAACAAAGGTACGTGGTATATATCCCGAAAGAAAATTTAAAATAATAAATTGTAATTATAAAATCTTACTGTTTAGAAGATTTTTTTTCTGAAAGTAACAATTACGCATCATTTATCGATAGCAGGTTTTGCCTTTACTACGTATGAGAGAAAGGGACAGCAATTTAAAACGATAAAGGACTTGGACAAACTGTGCCCCACGTTGACCAGAAACAAGCGGTTGTTGATAAGTTATATAAAACATACAAGGAATTTTAAAGTACTTTTTACATTCCATTGCAGTCGCTGAAAAGAAAATAACTTAAAAGAATTTAAAGTGATTTCCTTTTATTTGACTTTGTTTGAATCTACTGATAATGTTGCCACGTAACAATGATAAAAGATTAGTGTAGGGAAAAAATATAGCAACAAAACTGTAAATGATTAAATCATTATAATTATATCATCATCATCAGCCTTTAACAGTCCACTGCTGGACTAGGCCTCTCCTTTGAAATGAGGAATTGGCCTACTATACCACGCTGGCCAAACGGGTTGGTATAGGGTTTGTATCAAGTTTTCCTTCTCTTACAGTGCTGTTCTCTGCATAATATGCTCCCTCTATCGGCTCTTACGACACTCATGGGATGATATGGGGTGGTGACATTCCGTATTCTTAATTCGTCGCAACACGGACGATAATATGACGATAATTATTTTATTTTCTATAAAAACAAACCTCTTAATAAATTAAAAATACGTTCAAAATATAGTTCAAAATCTACTTACTAACAGGCTTATTTTAATACAGCTCTGGTATCACCAAGCTTATGTCAAAATAGTTGACATGTTGACTTATCGTCTTATCCATAGAGTAAAGTAATACTTCGGAGGTCTAATCTTTCTACATACGCGCCTTTTCGGTTATAGTTTACTTCTAGACGAGAGTATTATAAATATATTTTATATGATGAGAGTCACTCAAGCGAAGATCAAAAATAAATAATAGAAACTTAGGACAATAAAATGCATGAAAACTAAAATAGATTATATAACTAATTACATTATATCAATACATTGTGAAATATTGTCAAAAAATATGTCATTAATCATTTATTTCCAACCTTAATAACTTTTTACCACAGCTGCTTAGCTAAATGCGCCTTTCTTATTGCATAACTAAAAGACTTGTTCTTTAAAATGATATATGTTTCATCTCTGTACTTGCTGGGACACAGGCCCATATGATTTTTGTTCATCTCCTTTAGTGAGAATACAGAACTGTTGAGTACATTACTTTTGTCGTCGCGCCTTTATTTTATTACAGTGTGCAAGACTTTTAATAAACTGCTCCGTGGTCTAGTGGATAGCGTATGCGACTGCTGATCGGAGGTCCCGGGTTCGATTCACAGGTCGGGCAAAAAGTGTTACCGAGTTTTTCCGAATTCTCAGTAGCAGCACGGAGTCTGGTGATGTGCCCGGTAGCGGCAATAGGCTCGCCCTCTATTACGTGGGACCGGACCTAAAAATTCATGGCGAAATGAGGGTGTAATATTACACCTCGGCTTATCCCTTCGGGGATACAGGCGTGAGTCTATAAAAAAAATATTAATATTTTATTTTTATTCATAATCATATAGCGTACCTACTTATCTGATGATATTTCACTATATTTTTTACAAAAAAGATTTTTAAGCAGAGCATTTTATAATTGTAATGTGTGTAATTTAAAATTAAAATTCACGTCAGCCGTAGCCAAACATTCTTTTTACTTTGTGACTTAATTTATACAAGGCATGCATCTTAAGAGCCTATATAATAAAGACGTGCGTTGATAATGAAAAATAGAATAGGCAAAGATTAATTGACGTAAAATTTAAACAGTCCGAGTTTAATCTAAAAGCCATGTTTAACGCCAAGAAAATCTCGCCTCTCAGACAAATAAGTTAAATTTACTTCTTAACTAACGAAAGTTGAATCTCATAAAATGCTTCGCATAACGTAAAATAATTTGTTTTTAGACAACAGCGCTTTACCTTATAATAGCTTTGAGATTTTGTAATTGGTGGCTCGAACTTCACAACTTAGTTATTTAAATTTGCTGAAGATATAACAGAAGTTCTGAGTAGCAGAGCCTTCCTGGTTAGAGCTTAAATAAACCGGCGCTACCGTGAGTGTTGTTTCGCGTGTGGATCGAACCCACAAACCCTTAAACCATTAGACCCTACGTGCGACCTAATAATTATACCTACTTCTCTATTACTTTGAAACTTCAACAAGACTAAGATGATAGCGGTGGTGTACGGAAATCACTCTTAAGGACGCGTTTACAAAATTAGTAGGTACAAAATCACGTCACTACAGCGACACGGCGGCAACGGTACGTACTACGTAGGGTAACTTGCGGAAATGTAGTTCAACTAAATATCTTTGACACTTTAGAATTTTTTGTGATATGTATCTATGTTATAGGCCTGGGATATTATTATTATATTGTAGATGTCATATGAATGTAATGACGGTAAGACGCGATAGACTTCGAAAAAAGCAATATACAAAATATTCGCTAAAATCAATTTGATACTTCTCGTATTGTGTGCGAATTACGTCCAAATAAGTTTCTTATTTTTTTATATAAATGACATTATTACTTTATTTTTTCCATTATGTTAATTCAGGATATATTTCGGTATTAAGATATTATTTTGTTTCTTGCGTTGAAATCTGGTAAGATTATGTGGACAGATGGTATACCATCCCATTCAAGTGTTGCGACTGGAACTCATAAAAGAGTTGACCTAGTTATGCCAGGTTGGGGCTCATTTTATTTGTTTTGGTGAGGCCCTACCACTGGTACTAGTGAAGTAACATTCCAAGGTTATTCGATGAGTCTTACTGGTACTCTTATGTGAGTAGAGCTAGGCATGCCGAGTTTGGGCTCATTTTGTTTGTACATAAGAGACCCTACCACTGGAACTTATGAAGTAACCTTCCAGGGCTATTCAATGACTCTTGCTAGTACTCATGTGTTAGTAGAGCTAGGCGTGCCGAGTTTGGGCTCATTTTGTTTGTACATAAGAGACCCTACCACTGGAACTTATGAAGTAACCTTCCAGGGTTATTCAATGACTCTTACTGGTACTCATATGTGAGTAGAGCTAGGCATGCCGAGTTTGGGCTCATTTTGTTTATACATAAGTGACCCTACCACTGGAAGTTATGAAGTAACCTTCCAGGGTTATTCGATGACGGCATGCCTAGCTCTACTCACACATGAGTACCAGCAAGAGTCATTGAATAACCCTGGAAGGTTACTTCATAAGTTCCAGTGGTAGGGTCTCTTATGTACAAACAAAATGAGCCCAAACTCGGCATGCCTAGCTCTACTCACATATGAGTACCAGTAAGAGTCATCGAATAACCCTGGAAGGTTACTTCATAAGTTCCAGTGGTAGGGTCTCTTATGTACAAACAAAATGAGCCTAAACTCGGCATGCGTAGCTTTACTCACATATGAGTACCAGCAAGACTCATCGAATTACCTTGGAAGGTTACTTCACTGGTACCAGTGGTAGGATCTCACGAAAACAAATAAAATGAGCCCCAACCTGGCATAACTTGGTCTACTCTTTTATGAGTTCCAGTCGCAACACTTGAACGGGACGGTATACCATCAGTCCAGATAATCTTCCCAGATTTCAACGCAAGAAAAAAAATAATATCTAAACACCGAAATATATCCTGAGTCAACACAACGGAGAAAATAAAGTAATAATGTCCATTTATATAAAAGTAATAAGAAACTTACTTGTACGTAATTCGCACAGAATACGAGAAGTATCAAATTGATTTTAGCGAATATTTTGTATTCGTATATTGCTTTTTTCGACTTCGGGCTGCAGCGACAAGCGACATAGAGTCCACTCCCGACGGCGCTCAAGCGCAGACTGAGATCTCATTGCAGAATTTGGATATATAAATCAAGAAAGTGGCTAAATAAAACGACCCTTATTGCCACACTTTAAGACACACGTATGCGGGCAAAATAGAAGAAAAATGTAAGATGATTTTTTGCATTTTTTGAGTCAATTTACAATATTTTCAAAAATATTTTCAGATTGTTTTTGAGTTGACTATATTTACTACCCTATTCTAACTTTAAAAATCTAAATAAATGTAGTGTAGTAATAATGTAAAATAAATAGAGAGAAAATTGTACCCAAAAATAGCAGTATTTGCCTATTTTTGATTTAGAGGCAGTTTCGAATCGATTTTAAATTAATAATAATTAAATATTTTTTATTTATTTTCAGATTGATTTATAGATAAAAAACTAATCAATTTATCGTTATCATTAGTTTTATTAGTTATTATCTTAAATTGTCGTAAAATGTACCGGAAATATGTGGTTTTTTGATACATGCGTAAACGCGTCCCTAACCCAATATTAACTCTTTAAGACTGCTGGAGTCATCCATCAGTGAGCTGTTTTGCTTTGATCCCGTTTAATCATAAGGGAATAAAATGAATACAACTTTTTGAAGTTTGAGGCTTGGTACAATTGTGGTGTAATTTTAAACAGTACAAAATCACTAAGAAATAGTATTAGAATTTTATTAAACTTTAAGACACAAAGATTTTGATAAATTACAATATTGTTTATTAATACTCAGTAAGCTTTGTTCCTTCTCCATATGTTTCACGAACCATGAAAAATTAACAATGTGCCGTAATGCTTAAAATACCATGATTTAGCATTATAGTAGTAAAGATCATACACTAGTATGTATGCACTCAAACTTAAAGCCCTAATGTCCTACTTTAATCTCTTGTGTTTCTGACAATAGGTATCAGAATTGACAGGCACGTCCGGTATTAAAGCGCTTTGTAAACGATGCAACTGCACCCCCAGCATGCACAACACGACGCATTGTCTTGCGTTAACCCAGTTGCCTACTATTTTAAGAGCTTATTCACTCTTTAATAAATACTTTTTCTCACCGTATGCATTCGTTAGTAACAATTTAATTAAAACATGATTTTTTTGCTGTATAATTTTGCGTCGAAAAGTGGGCGTTTAATTAATATGCCTCTGCCTACCCCTTCGGGGAAACAGGCGTGAGTCCATGTATGTATGTATGTAATTTTGCGTCGATGTCAATGTTAAGTAGGGATACGATAAAATATTTAAGTATGTGGATTAAGCTGGAAGAGACTTCTCTGAGTACTTTTGTTGTTCCCATAATATAGTTGTGACGGATCCGTGTGGTGACGTATTAAGAATACAGAATGTCACCACCCCATATCATCCCATGGGTGTCGTAAGAGCCGACAGAGGAAGCATATTATGCAGAGAACAGCACTGTAAGAGAAGGAAAACTTGATACAAACCCTATACCAACCCGTTTGGCCAGCGTGGTGTAGTAGGCCAATTCCTCCTTTCAAAGGAGAGGTCTAGTCCAGCAGTGGACTGTTAAAGTCTGATGATGATGATGATAATGTAGTTGCATAGAAAATATAATAAGCTACTTATGGGTCTTCCCCTAAAATGTTTAGCTGTTTTTTATGATCTGCTTACAGCTATTCGCATTTATTAAATTTATGTCGGCACTAAAGAACCTGATTTTGGTAATAAGATAGGGGTAAGTTAGTAATAAGTACTTAAGTATTTTTCTACACAGAATAAAGAGTAAAAGAGTTTTTGCCTGAAAGTAAATTTATTTTGATTATACTCATAATTCTATCAAAATAACTCCCGAATTATTTTCACCGCTCCGTAAAAATGTAACAATAAAATCTAACAAAGCGGAATCCCGTTCAAAAGCAATCTTAAATCTGGCGTCCGAATATTGCGCTTTGGGGAAATGCGAATGAAACAACAACAGACTTTAAATACAAACATTTACATGCTCTCAACATATTTGCCCTGAAAAGATGGCATAAAATGATCCGTAGGAAAGAGCAAGGGTTCCGTATCGGTTGATTTCCATAAGCGGTGTTTACAACAACTTAACTTAGGATCAAGGAGTTGAAATCTCTGCCGGGATACTATATCTTAAAGGTCCCGACGGGATCGGATTTACATAACACTAGGATTTCTTCTATGAATATGTTGAATTTTTCATTCTACGATTCCAACGATATTAACTGTTAAAGCTGCTGGATGATTGATTTGAAGAGGATGTGTTCCCAGATGATTTATGTATCTTTTGAATTGTACAAAGAAACTTAGCAGACATACAGAATTCGAGAATATATATATATAAACACGGGAATTAACGCGTACATGCATTAGGTATTTACATACCTTATTTTGATTAACGTTTCGAGACGGTTGCACGTCCCGTGGTCGCAAGCTGACTGGTGTAGCGATGTCACGTTTCCGAGTGCGAGGTAAAAGATTCTATTTCTACCCCTGGGTCGTTGATTGTCGAAGTACCGGCGCAAAACACACTAACCGTATCTGTATATTGATCATTCGCCGACTGCGCATTAAAGTGGGGTGTTGTTAGCCGAATCACTGGATTTCACGCCAATGACAATTTGAAGCCCTCTTCCCGATTGAAATTTTTATGTTTTCTGATTTCGATCGCTTCACGCACAACTCTTGGGTAAAAGTGGCGTTCTGAGGAAAGGACTTGGGGACGATGAAATTCAATCCGGTGATTGGTGCCCGATTGAAGTAAATGTTCCGCAATCGCCCCTTTGTTCTTTTGACGGTTATTTACAGCTGCGATGTGCTCCTTTATACGTTCAGCGATAGTCCGCTTCGTTTGCCCTATGTAAGAGCTTCCGCAGCTGATTTTATAGACACCTAGGGTTTGTAGCGGTAGAACATGCTTTGGTGTGCCCACCATGTTGTATACTTTGGCCCCTGGTGTAAATACGGTCGGAATGGAGTGGTTTGTTTACTTGGCTCCTATTTTATCTGTAACACCTCAAATGTAGGGCATGTAGGTCGGTTGTCTATTTACCGCCGGATGGTTTTCTCGCTTTATAGTCCGCGTCATTCGTCGTTGTACCTAGTATCCATTCTTCCTAAGTATCTCCTTGTAGTGTATGTGAGTGAAAGACAGGGAAGCATTATGTCATCTCTGGCGCGCGTGCGACCGTTAACAGCTCAGTCGGCTATGGGTGGTGTAAGTGAGAGGGCGCGCGTGACTAAGAGCCGACAATATTGAAGGATATACCACATTTTGGCGACGAGGACCAATTTGGTGAGTAATTATAATAATAAAAAAAAAGTGTGTGTGCTATGTTTAAAAAGTAAAATCCAGTAAACAAAACGACTAGTACGAATTGCAAGTAGGTATTTATTTTATTATTGTATCTAGTTATCTGAATTCGAAACGACCACCCACATCATGTATTTGTGTTTGTTTACTCACTTAGGCCGGTGTTCACCCACACTTTAACAGATATTTTGAATTTGTAACCAACTGTTTAGTTCAATTTTCATGTTCACCATACCATATACGTCAGTTAAAATGCTAAATCGGGCGGTTATTTTAACCGAGCCTCGCATCCATGTTTAACGCGTTTAAACGTTGGTGATCGCTGTCAATGTGACATTTTGTTTACTAGTTACATTTATTCGTCAACAGAACAGTTTCATATCATAGAGGTATCATTACATCACTACTGTAATGACACCTCTTTGTTTCATATAAAGACAAAAGGATGTCCGTATTAAATTTTTTATCAGCCATTTTTTTCTTAAGGTTCCATATGAAACCAGAAAGTAATCGTTTGATGTGCTCAACGATAACTTTTCACGTTTTAAAACCTCTTTTGAAATGGTTATGGCATTTCTACACAATAAACAATAACAATGGCAAATGTCATAAAATTAATCCTGCCAAAAAAATTTCGTGATACTCCTAAAAAGAAAAATAACGAAAAATACACCGTCTGAACTTGACTGCATTATAATATTATACGATTGTTTAAAAGAGTTGTACAAGTAAACGTCATTTGATGTTGTAATGGTACATTGTCATTTGGCAATGTTACAATTCTCATTCATTTCATTCAAAAACGTCCGGTTTTCTAACCGGCACCCAAACGGCACTGGTGAACAGTAAAAAAACGATCTCTGTTTATCTTGATGTTTAACTTTAAACAGTTGTTTTTGTAATCGACCGTTATATCATTGTGGGTGAACTTGGGTCTAAGTGAATCGGAGCTGCGCCGATCAACGTTGTTACTGTTTGTTATACGTATTAACCGATAAAGTCCTACATGATCTATGTTCCTCGACGCGTATAGACTGATCTTAGAAACTACTGGTACGAATTTTATAGGTTTGTACTTACCTGGTAGTATATGTAAGTATCTCCTTGTAGTGTATGTGAGTGAAAGACAGGGAAGCATTATGTCATCTCTGGCGCGCGTGCGACCGTTAACAGCTCAGTCGGCTATGGGTGGTGTATGGACTGATCTTAGAAACTACTGGTACGAATTTTATAGGTTTGTACTTACCTGGTAGTCCGCAAACAGGTGATGTTTGTAACTACGTTGTGATGTTACCAGATGATGCTTGGTAGTCCGCAAACAGGTGATGCCTGTAAGGACTTCGTTATACAATTAAACACGGGTAATACCTGTTAGTACAAGATGCAATGTAATTGAGGCTTCTCAGAGTGTAGATGTAGAAGCTACACGGGTGATGCCCTTAACGTGATATTTGCGCGGGTGATGCCTGTGACGTGTTGCTTTACGGGTGATGCCCGTAATCTAAAGTTGGTACGGGTTGAAATTTTTATGTTTTCTGATTTCGATCGCTTCACGCAAAACTCTTGGGTAAAAGTGGCGTTCTGAGGAAAGGACTTGGGGACGATGAAATTCAATCCAGTGATTGGTGCCCGATTGAAGTAAATGTTCCGCAATCGCCGCTTTGATCTTTTGACGGTTATTTACAGTTGCGATGTGCTCCTTTATACGTTCAGCGATAGTCCGCTTTGCCCTATGTAAGAGCTGCTCCGCAGCTGATTTTATAGACACCTAGGGTTTGTAGCGGTAGAACATCCTTTGGTGTGCCCACCATGTTGTATACTTTGGCCCCTGGTGTAAATACGGTCGGAATGGAGTAGGTTTTTTACTTGTTATTGAAAATGTATACGGGTGACGCACGTTTACTGAAGATGAATAACAGTTCACATGGGGTGGCAAGAGAGGTTGTGAGGAATGGATAATGAATGTGTCAGGTTGCTCAAAGGATGATGCCCATTTGGTAACCGAAACGAGACATTCTTTATTTGTTTCCTTGTTCACAGATTAAATAATGTCAAGTCTTTCACTAGAAAAATTTGAGTGCGATGGCGAAGCAGGTTCTGTTGGAGCTAGATGGGAACGCTGGAAGAGGAGTTTATATATTTACCTGGAAGCTGCGGATGTTAATACTAGTTCTAAAAAACGCGCAAGTCTGTTACATTGGGGAGGACAAGAACTTCAAGAAATACTGTTTAATATACCCGGTGGCTACGTCAAGTCGGTTGAAGATGATCAAGACAAAGACGTATTTGAAGTAGCAATAAGACTGTGATTGACCAGCGCCTGTCTTGGCATAAGCACACCGAACTTATTATGAAAAGAGTTAGAAAACTGATATGGACTTTTAAAACACTGAGACATGCGGTTTCAAAGCAACTTCTGAAGCAAGTATACATATCACTGGCCCAATCTATCCTCATGTACTGTCTGTCTTGCTGGGGAGGGACAGCAAAACTAAAATTCTTGGAGCTTGAGAGGGCGCAGAGAACCTTAATTAAGGTCATGTTCTTTAAATCCTATAGGTATCCCACCCACAACCTATATCTATTATCAGGCCTTTTGTCTGTGAGAAAGCTTTATTTGCTTCAACTTATCTTAAAAAAACACACATCACTCCCGTATGACCCCTCTAAGTCAAAAAGCAGAAGGAGCTACTTGGTCGCTCCAACTTTCCACATTAGATCTGCTTTCGTTAAAAGGCAATACCCACGGCAATAGTCTTATTTATATAACTTGTTGAATAAAGAACTGTGGATATATTCCATGAAGCTCTGGAACTGCAAAAAAGTTGTAATCGATTTGCTTGGTACTAAAACTTACGACGATGTTGAGTCTATTGTATCTTCTATTCAGTAAACCAATTAGTTACGATAAAATTGGGATGATAAGTGCATGGTTAGTGAAAGAAGACTTATTGTACTTCTTTCGATCCCAAGACAGTGTCGCAGGGCTAACCGACAAACGATAACATACATTAGGACAGCTGCGTTTCGTCTAGGCATAGCATGTTAATAACAATCAATAATCAAAAGTGAACAAAAATGAACTGAGCAATGCTCATTATATTGTAATTCACACACGATACAACCACGCTCTCATACTTACACCAACAATATCTCACACTCTCACACACTTACACCCACACTCACTCACTCATTCATGATACACATCAATCTCTCACACTCTCACACACTTACACCCCACACTCACTCACTCATTCATGATACACATATCACACCTACATGCGTGATCTGCCTCTTCCTGTGTAACAGGAAGCAACGCAGCATATTCAAATGTATAAAAAGGATATTGAAATGCTAAAAGACCTGGAATGGAGAATAGAGCAAAATAGTAATTTGACATTTCTAAATCAAACCGATCCTAATAAATAATAAAATAATAATGTTCGAAGGTTGGCCGAGCGTGGCTTCATGAAGATAGCAGCCTGGCTAAACCATAGCCTCCTCACACTAAATACCTCCAAATACAACTACATCTTTTTTAATAAGTATAATAACTCGCAACCGTCTCAAGATTTCCAGTTGAAAGTCCATAACTGCCTTAACCCTAAAAAAATGAAACAAAAATTTACAGGTTACAATATACCAAATATCTAGGTGTTGTGTCGGGGAGATGGGCCTGGTTAGCCTTGGTTGGCAACCTGTCTAGGATAAGGAAAACTCCGAAATTAAACCAAACGTTCGGGGAGATGTGGCTCGTTAGCCTTGGTTGGCAACCTGTCTAGGAGAAGGAAAACTCCAAAATTAAACCAACTTTCAGGGAGCATACCCGACACAAAACCCCGATCTAAGGTGTCAACCGACCCGTGCCGAGGGATTCGTGGCCAGAGGGCAAGCTGGTCTCAAACGGAGGGTGCCTGTGTTGGTGGTCACAGGGCATAGCTAGGATTCCATCTTACCCCCGTACAGGGCTCTGCGGGGATGGACATTTTAAATCCCTATTACTCGTGGGAACGCTATGAGGACAGATATTAATAATTCTTTAAATGGCGGCGACGCGGTTCGCAACCCGTCACGTCTCGTTTCCCGCGAGGGCGAAAAGCGGCCTGCGGAAAGCCGATTTGCAACATTGAATGTTGGCGGTGGAATAGACGGAAAATTGGATGAAGTATACCAGATGATGGATGATAGAAAGATTGATATTCTGTGTGTGAATGAAACGAAAAAGAAAGGATGTGACACTAACAAGCATGGCAGCTACACGGCGTATTGGTCTGGAGTAGATAGTACCACCAGAGCCTGCAAGGGAGTTGATTTAGTACTGTCTGCGCGAATGAATGAGTGCGTAAAAGAGTTTGAATGTGTAAATGCAAGGCTACTATGGATGAGAATGAAAGTAGGACTTACTCGTCTTCTTATTGTAGGGGTTTACGCCCCGGTCAATATAGTAACGGGTATGTAACAACAAGAAAAAGACGAAAGGCAGGAGTTTTGGGAGAGTTTAAGAGAGATTCTGAGGACCTGTAAGGATAATGCAAGATTGATTTTGTTAGGTGATTTCAATGGATGGGTAAGGCGAGATGGATTTGAAAGGGTTTTAGGTGGATTCGGTGATAAGAGTATGAACGAAAATGGAAAAGAACTGCTTGAGGTTTGTTTGGAGTGGAGCCTTTGTGTGACAAACACCATGTTTGATCACAAAAGGATACATTTGTATACACGTGAGGCGAAAAATGTTAGGAGAAGTATGATTGATTTCGTAATAGTAGATGAACGACTGAGAAAGAATGTGTTGGATACGAGAGTGTTTCGAGGGATCGGCATCCATACAGACCACTTTTTGGTGTTAAGCCGGATAAGTGGGCTCTTTAGAGGATGACGACACCGAGAAAATAGTCAAGAGCGGGTCTTGGAAAGAATAAAAGTAGAAAATCTGCAAGAGAAAGATGTGAAAGATGAGTATAAACGAAGATTGATAGCAAGATTTGAGAGGTTCGATGGCATTAATGATATGGAAGAATTATAGCATTCCTTTAAAGAAGATGTAGTATGTGTAGCGTCTGAAGTATGTGGTGTGATCAAGAGAAGGAAACTACGAAAGGTTAAGAATACATGGTGGGACAAGGATGTACAATCAGCAGTATCAGAGAAGAAGAAAGCGTGGTTAGATTGGTTGGCTGCCAGAGCAAATGAAAGAATGGGAAAGGCAACAAGTGATGACATAGATGAAGCAAGAAAGGAGTTTGTTAGGTGTAAAAGAATAGTGAAAGAAATGGTTAAAATGAAAAAAGTGGAAAAGAAAGATGAGTTTGATTGTAGATTATCTGACGACTTTCGGAGAAACATTAAGTTTTTCTGGAAATTCGTTCGTGCATTTCGAGGAAAAACTCAATCCTCAGAATACACAGCAATCAGAGACAAGAATGGAAAGCTACTGAATGGTGAATCGTGTGTGCTGAAGAGATGGAAAGAGTATTTTGAAGGATTATTTGAAAGAACGACGACAGAGACATCAACAGGTGAAATTGTTTGTTTTTCGTGTGAGCGTGTGGCCAACTCTGGTGTCAGAGTTTTCAGACCGCCCGAAGGCCTCCGACATGGCCTAACGATCCTTATCCTTGGACAAGAACCGGGACCGACAGCTTTACGTGCCCTCCGAAGCACAGGTGAAATGAATGATAATGATAGCAATGATGAAAGCAATATTGGCGTGGATGAGATTTTGAAGGCACTGGCCAGTATGAAATTAGGTAAGGCTGCAGGGTATGATAGAATTACAGTCGAAATGCTGAAGGCTGGACAGGGCATCATAGTTAGTCAGCTGCAGCGTTAATTAACTTGTGCTGGAACACTGGCCGGGTACCTAATGACTGAGCCACAGCAGTAGTTGTGCCTCTTTATAAAGGAAAAGGCTCGCAACAAGACTGCAAAAACTATAGAGGCATTAGCCTTCTCAGCATTGTATGCGAAGGTACTGATTGAAAGAGTTATGAAAGTAACCGACAAGCAAATATGGGATGTACAAGCGGGATACCGGAAGGGTATGGGGTGTACGGATCAAGTCTTTTCCTTGCGATGCATAGCCTAGAAATTTTTGGCCAAAGGTCAAAAGGTCTACTGCGCATTCGTGGATTTGGACAAGGCTTATGATAAAGTGGTGAGGAATGAAATGTGGTCGGTACTGTCGATGTATGGGGTAAACAGCAGCCTCATACGAGCTCTGAAATCCCTTTATGAGGGTTCTAGAGCTTGTGTGAGGATAAACGGGGCATACACTGACTGGTTTACCATCAACACAGGTGTTAGACAGGGATGTAGCGTCGCCGTGGCTGTTCAACCTCTTCATGGACAGTTGTTTGCAAGATTTGAAACATAGTGATTGTGGATTAAGGATGAATGAGTTACTTGTCAAATGCCTCCTTTATGCTGATGATCAGGTTATGCTTGCGTCTTCAGCGGAGGAGTTGCAGGAGATGGTAACAATCATGCATGGTGAGTTAGAGAGAAGAAAGGAATGAAAGTGAATGTAAGTAAAACGAAAGTTATGGTTTTTGAAAAGGAGGAATGCGTTACGGCTTGTAATATTATGATCGGTGGACAGCGAGTGGAGCAAATGAATGAGTTTGTATATTTAGGTACGCTGTTTACAAGAGATGGTAAGAATGTAGAAGATATTGAAAGAAGAGTTAATGCAGGTAATAGAGTGAATGGAGCTCTGAAAGCGTTTATGAATAGCCAAAACGTGTCCAAAAAGGCACTTTTGGCTGTGCATAGAGGGGTGTTAGTACCTACTCTTATGTATGGTAGTGATAGTTGGGTATGGCAGAAGAGTCATGAAAGTAAAATAAATGCTGTAGAAATGAGAGCACTGAGAAGTATGTGTGGTGTTTCTCTGACTGACAGAATAAAGAATTGTGTGATAAGAGAGTGTTGTGGGGTAAAAGAAGATATAGTGACAAGCATCGAGAAAAGTATGCTAAGATGGTTTGGGCACGTGGAGAGGATGGACGACGAAAGACTGACCAAGCAGATATATAAGGCAAGTGTGGAAGGGACAGCACGAAGGGGAAGACCTAGGTGGACATTCTCTGACCAGATTGGAGACATCCTAAAAACAGGACAGATGAGAAGTACCCTGAACAGAAGAGCATGCATGAGGAATCTGATGGGAGTGAATGAAGCAAAAGAGATATGTCAGGATCGTTGCAAATGGCGTTCCGTAGTCTCTGCCTACCCCTCCGGGAAACAGGCGTGAGTCTATGTATGTATGTATGTATGTGATTAACCAGCTCCTGTCTTGGCATAAGCCGCCAAACTTATTATGAAAAGAGTTAGGAAGCTGATATGGACTTTTAAAACACTGAGACATGCGGCTTCAAAGCAACTTCTGAAGCAAGTATACATATCACTGGCCCAATCTATCCTCATGTACTGTCTGTCTTGCTGGGGAGGAACAGCAAAACTAAAATTCTTGGAGCTTGAGAGGGCGCAGAGAAGTTTTCTATTACTTTTGTAGTTTTGAATCTTACACTATAATTTACGGTAACTGTCTCTCATAATTGGAGTTGCTGTTAATAAACTTTTTGTACGTACACGTTCACAGATCTGTTCAAACTGAACCGCATATGAATCACCAAATAATGTCCTAAAACTAGTCTAAGAAAAAGGTGAATTAGTATAGTGTTATTGCACAAGGAGAATCCTTCTGCTTACTTAAATTTGTTTGTGTAGCCACTTAGCACTAGGTATACACCAGTATTTTTTAATTAGTACAAAAACTTTAAGGACAGATTAGCGAAGACATTATTATCATATATGTGACGTAAGAATTTCATAATATCTATAAAGAGCAAAGTTATTATCATTTGTTTATTGTAGAAAATCTCATTTAAATCATAGTCATATATTACAATCCATTCACAAATTAATTGATAATATTCCATCGTGCTCATTCGCATTCTCTCTTTCGCACTTATGATGTAGATGTGTGTGATGTAGCCTGAGACAATAAAATGAAGCAAAATAATAAGTGAAGGTAGTTAATTTTTAATTTTCTTAATGCTACTCTCTCCTTCATACTTCATTCGGGCTTAGGACCAGTAAAATTTACCGTTTAATAAGTAATTAAATACGGAGGTATGTAATTAGAAAGCAAACAAATATCAAAATAAAAGAATGTATTCTGGACTAAAAGAAAATAGTAATTTTGGCGTATTCATGAAGTTAGAATCAGCTGCTATTTACAAATTTCATCATCATCATGTCAGCCGAGAGACATCAACTTCTGGACATAGGGCTCCCCCAAGGTACTCCACACAGACCGATTTTGAGCCGCCCGCATCAAATTATTATTTACGTAGATAGCTAATTTTTACTTACAAGTATATTTTTTAATTGTCCTTCGAAATATCCACCAATATTGTCAATATACAGACGGGTACGTTTTAATAAATTGTTTTTTAACGAGAGAAGTACGCTTCTGTCTTTTCACTTCGTCAAATGCGTCCAATATGCACTGTTTTAATTGTTCAACTCTAACCGACTCACTTTTGTACACCCACAAAAAGAAACTCTTCTAAACTCTTCCCTGCACTCGCGTTTTATCCACTCAAAAAGTACGCACGAAGCATAGCTACATAAGCAATCGAAAAAACGATGCGCTCTCTACCGGTTACAATTTAGCACTGTTTGTCGCATTGGGGCGCGGCGGCGCAGGTGCAGATGGACAGGGGGGAATTTATCAATGGAGTAGTTAATACTACTATTAATTTACTACTCATAGTTTTAGTTATGCATTTACCAATTATTACGTATTTTTGTGGACAGTTTTGAGACAGTTTTGGGACTTAGTGTTTGTTTGAAATAGAAATATTGTTTATGATAAGTTGAATCGATTATATCAGTTTAGTAGCGTGTTACTTTCTCTATTGAAAATTTCTGACTCTGGTCACACTATGAACTGTCAAATCATTCACTCTTTCTCGTTGTCGCTTCCGCAAAGAATTCTCTCACTTGTCGTTCTGGAAAATTCCCTTTTGTGAACGTGTTTGACTTGGTATTATTGTAGAATAGAATATAGTTTGGGGTGCGAGTGGAGCGTCTAGCAGTCGTCTTTTCCCCCACATTCCATCAGACTAGCGGTCGATCTGCATGTCATGTAGTTTCTAGTCAAAAATACAACGGACGCTCCATAAATCTCTTTACTGGTGGCTCCAAGAAACTGTTAAGCACACAGTGGCCGCACCCTGGTAAACCGTGTCGATCCACGGGCTAAATCCAGTAAAGGGGGACTACAACAATGTTTCGTAGTGTAGTCTCATGTGGTAGATCCAACACATCTGTGCTTAAAGACTGCAGCGGTACAAGCGGCGGGCTCCGTCAGTATGACAAATGATCCGGCATTTGTGGCGTTGTAGCAGGGCATCTGTAATATGCCTAAAGGGCGCATGTCTGGATCCAGAGTGACATGTGGTCAGTTACTGCATACCCTTTTTCTGACTGGTCGTATCGGTCATCCGATCCACTGGTCACAAGAAATAGGGTACGAGAGAGTGGATATGTACCTGCGCACATACTTATCCACTATAATATATTCCCGCGCTGATGACCCCTGGCTATATGTTGGACTCTGAATTTAGCAAGCCCTGCGGCGATGGAGACTGGTGGTGGGGATTAAGTGGTGAGCTTGGTCCTGAGCTGGTTCTCTGCACGTAGGCGGTTGGACGGTGATGGTCGCTTCAGGACTCAAATGAGATGGGAGGACTGACTCGGCAGCTCGCCCAATGACAAAGCAGCCCTATTTAGGGATAGCACTGCTTTCCCCAATCCGGGGAGGGGCCTAGAAAAGGTGGCCTAAACAAAGCCCATCTCGTTCTTACCCAGATGGTTAACCGCGATCATCTGGTCACCAACTATATGCGGTCGAAAGTACACAGAGGTTTATCAAAAGACGTTTAATTTAGCGGCATGGAATGTGCGAACACTACTGGACAACAAAAACAACAAATGTCCTGAGCGAAAAACTGCCCTAATAGCCCGTGAACTCGCCAGATACAACATCGATATAGCTGCAATTAGCGAAACGCACCTGGCTGACAGCGGCGAACTTTGCGAGGACCTTGGAGGGTACACATACTTTTGGTCAGGAAAGTCTGCGTCGGAACGAGCTGCAAGTGGTGTTGCGTTTGCAATCAAAAACGAAATCGCCCACACCCTGGTTGAGTTGCCGAAAGGCCACTGTGACAGACTCATTACATTACGACTTCACATCGCAGCAAAGAAGTTCATCCATCTTATAAGCGTCTATGCACCAACCATGACCTGCTCTGATGAGGAAAAGTTGAAGTTTTATGATCAGCTTCGCGAGATATTAACTAGTATCCCGAAACGCGACAAAATAGTTTTGCTTGGTGACTTCAATGCACGGGTTGGCACTGAGCACATTGCTTGGCAAAATGTACTTGGCAAACACGGTATTGGCAAATGTAATTCCAACGGCTACAATTTACTCACGCTATGTGCGGAATTCAACCTTAGTATTACCAATACATTTTTCAGACTGCCAAATAAATACAAAACATCTTGGATGCACCCTCGCTCAAAGCATTGGCACCTCCTTGACTACGTCATAGTGCGTAGAGAAGACCTGAGAGACGTTCTAATTACTCGCGCAATGCGCGGTGCTGAAGGGTGGACGGACCATCGTTTAATTAGAACTAAAATGCGACTTAACATTAAGCATCCGCGAAGAGCGGCTCACAGGGTGCCATCAAGGCTAGCCTGTGCAAAGCTGATTCAGGACGTGAACGTAAGGCGAACCTTTGAGGAACAATTTAAGGTCGCTATGTCTGGTGTTGAGGAAAACTTACCTATTGACGCTAAATGGCGTTGCTTTGCGCACAATGTGCATAATGTCTCCCAACAGGTTGTTGGTAAACAGCAGAAGAAAAACCATGACTGGTTCGATGAATCTGATGCTGATATACGGAAGCTTGTTGAAGAGTACAGATGCTCTCTTAGACGCATCCATAGTAAACAGCAGCGCCAGAAAATTCAACAAGACCTCAAGAAAAAAGTGCGGGAATTGAAGAATAGCTGGTGGTGTCGCAAGGCCTCTGAATTACAAGTGCTGGCAGATACTAATCAAACTGCAAAATTCTTCGAAGGCCTTAAAATCATCTACGGCCCTCGTTTTAAGAAAACAGCACCGGTTTACTCGCGCGACAAAACCACTAAATTGACAGATTCGTCAGAAGTTCTTCTTCGTTGGGCGGAGCATTTTAATGAAGTGCTCAATCCTGGAAGTGAAGGAGTAGATCTGTCCTACATTACCTCACTTAAACAGCTGCCACTAACGTCTGATCTCGAGGACCCGCCAACGTTTTCAGAATTTTGCAGAGCTATAACTCGACTGAAGAATGGTAAATGCCCAGGCTCTGACAGTCTACCCTCAGAAATATTTAAATACGGTGGGGATTATATCAAGACCAGATTGTTTGAGCTTACAACACAAATATGGGACGCTGAAGTGGTTCCACAGGACTGGAAGGATGCTTCTATATGTAAACTATACAAGGGAAAGGGAGAGCTTTCAGATTGTAGCTCCTACAGAGGTATCGCCCTATTATCTACAGCTGGGAAAATTATGGCGCATGTCATCAATGGTCGCCTAGTAAAGCTAGCTGAGAGCATCCTTCCTGAGAGCCAATGTGGTTTTCGACCAAATAGGGGCACGGTTGACGCTATATTTGTTTTAAAACAGATACAAGAAAAGTGTCTTGAACAGTATCGTGACCTCTATCTATGTTTTGTGGACTTGGAAAAGGCCTTTGATCGCGTCCCAAGATCTGCCCTTTGGCTTGTCCTAGAGAAATGTGGTTGTCCACGGAAATTCATCAGTCTCATACGCCAGTTTCACGAGGGCATGTTTGCTCGTGTACTGCACGAAGGTAGTTTAACGGAGCAATTTCCAGTAACGAGTGGCGTCAAACAGGGTTGTGTCATGGCACCGACACTTTTTGCGATCTATTTCTCTGTTGTGATGAACGATGCCATAGAGAAATGTAAAAATAAAATCACTCTCAATGTCCGCATGGACAGAAGCGTATTTGACCTGGCACGTTTCAAAGCAAAAAGCAAAGTTGCAAAAGTTCCTGTTACTGAGATCCAGTATGCCGACGATGTCTGCCTCATGGCTGATAACCTAGCTGATCTTCAGGAATGCCTCGATATCCTAGACGAATCGTGTCGCAAATTTGGATTGGTAGTCAGCGCATCGAAGACCCAGATTCTTAAACAGCCCGCAAGAGGCCGATCTGCGGACGATGTGCCTGTACGCCTGAACAATAAAGTCTTAGAGGAGGTAGGCACTTTCCGTTACCTTGGCAGTCTTGTGCGTACTGACAATCGTCTCGAGACAGAAATATCCGCTAGGATTGCAAGGGCTGCAGCAGCTTTTGGTGGACTTAGCCACCGTGTTTGGGAATCCCACGACCTTGCATTGCATACCAAGCTAGCTGTCTACAAAGCTGTTGTATTACCAACGCTTACATATGCATCGGAGGCATGGTGTCTTTATAAAGGTGATATAAAACGTTTAGACACTTTCCACCTGAAATGTCTCCGATCGATTCTTCATATAACCTGGCAGGATCGAATTCCAAACGCGGAGGTTCTACGTCGGACGGGGATGTTGGGTATGGAGAGTCTCCTCATGAAGGGTCAGCTGCGTTGGTGTGGGCACCTTGTCCGTATGGAGTCCACCAGGTTGCCTAAAGCTGTATTTTACTCGGAGCTAGCTTCGGGTAAGCGCCGAACTGGAGGACAGTATTTGCGGTACAAGGATGTAGTCAAGCGTCATCTAACTGCAAGTGGGTTGTCACCTGATACGTGGGAAAATTTAGCCACAGAAAGAACTAAGTGGCGCAAAGCTATCAATGATGGCATAAAAACTTTTGAACGCAGCCGTATCGAAGACCTTGAAGACAAACGCCAGTTAAGAAAAAATCGTCCGAAGCCCTCTTATACTTACACCTACAATGCACAAGGAGACCTCCACTGTCCCATTTGTAACCGCGTCTTTAAGGCAAAAATTGGTTTCGCAAGTCACGTAAGGGCACATGCACGACAACAGAGTTCCGACAATTGACAGGGTGTCGCCGTCGACGGACACGTCTGGGAGGACATCAGAATAGAATAAAACTGGTTAATAACCTTGCAACTATCGCTATTGAAGTGTCCGATATAGTTGTGAGCGATTGATAAAGTTAGTGATATATTGGAAATATCGCCATTTGGAAGGCACATGGCTGCTTCGCGAATCGTATTGGAATTGAAGTAAATTTGTCTTGTAAATTCTCGTATCTTCTAAAATTTGTCTGAAAATTTGACTGTCAATGAGAGGATAGTAAAAAAAAAGTATGACAGGTTGAAATATAAAGTAAAAGAGACAGTGAGAAGAAAGAAGAATGTAAGTATAAAGTTGATAGAAAGTTTTCTCAGCATTTTCGGGCCAATATCAAATTATTCTGACACTTGGTTAGAACAGCCCGAGGCAAAGCTGGAGACTCGAAAGTTGGTGTGATAAGGGATGTAAATGGAAATATTATAAGAGAGCATGGGGAAGTTTTGGATCAGTGGAAGATGTATTTTGAGAATATATTTGAACGAGGAGAAAGTGAAATTAGGAATATAGTAGCGAATGAGGAAGATAATAGTGAAAGTAATATAAGTATGGAAGAGATACGGTATGCAATGAAAAGTATGAAAACTGGTAAAGCTGCGGGATATTACAGGATATCTGCTGAAATGCTCAAGGTAGGCGAAGGCGTCACCGCAAGCCTGCTGTACCTACTTTTCAATAAATGTTGGCGGTCCGGTCGTGTACCAGGTGACTGGAACAAGGCCGTAATTGTGCTACTGTACAAGGGAAAAGGGTCACAGCAGGAATGCAAAAATTATTGCGGTATAAGCCTCCTGAGTGTTGTTGGCAAATTGTATGCAAAGATACTGATTGAAAGAGTGATCACTGAAACAGACAGTAAGATTTGGGATGTGCAAGCGGGATTTAGAAAGGGAATGGGATGAACGGATCAAGTCTTTTCCTTAAGGTGCATTTCAGAGAAAATCTTAAGAAAACACCTTACGTTTTCTGCGCCTTTATTGACCTGGAAAAGGCTTACGATCGAGTGGTGAGGAATGAACTTTGGTCAACACTTTCTGTGTATGGAGTGAACAGCAGTCTGATACGGGCACTTGAATCCTTATACCGGGATTCAAGTGCCTGTGTCAGAATAAACGGGGCCTACACGGACTGGTTTAACATTGATCGTGGTGTTAGACAGGGATATGTAGCGTCTCCTTGGCTGTTCAATCTATTCATGGACAGTTGTTTGACCGATCTGAAAGAGTCTGAATGTGGATTAAGAATGGGTGAATCTGTGTTTAAGACCCGGTTATACGCTGACGATCAGGTTCTTTTTGCGCCGTCAGCGTCTGATTTACAGCAGATGGTCACCGTAATAAATGAGGCGTATAAGAAGAAGGGCATGAAAGTGAATGTAAGCAAGACTAAGGTCATGGTCATAGAGAGGGAAGACAGTATAACTGAATGTAACATAATGATAGGAGATGAAAAAGTGGAACAAGTGAATGAGTTTGTGTATTTAGGGTCTAAGTTTACGAGAGATGGCAAATGTGAAGGAGATGTTGAAAGGAGAGTGAAAGCAGGAAATAGTGTGAATGGCGCCTTACAGTCCAGCATCAGTAATGAAATTATTCCAAGTAAGGCTCGCCTTGCTGTACTGCAGGGAGTTTTGGCGCCAACGCTGATGTATGGTAGCGAATCATGGGTATGGCAGAAGAAGCATGAAAGTAGAATCAATGCTGTGGAGATGAAAGCTTTAAAGAGTATGTGCGGAGTAAGGCTGATAGATAAATTGAAAAACAGTGTGATACGAGAGAAGTGTGGTCTGAAAGAAGATGTAGTGCCTGTGCCCCAGCAAGTACAGAGATATAACACATATCATTTTAAAGAACAAGTCTTCTAGTTATGCAATATGAAAGGCGCATTAAGCTAAGCAGCAGTGGACAAAAGTTATTAAGGTTGGAAATAAATGAATAATGACATATTTTTGCCAATATTTCACAATGTATTGATATAATGTAATTAGTTATATAATCTATTTTAGTTTTTATGCATTTTATTGTCCTAAGTTTCTATTATTTATTTTTGGTCTTCGCTTTAGGGACTCTCATCATATAAAATATAAGTATAATACTCTCGTCTAGAAGTAAACTATAACCAAAAAGGCGCGTACGTCGAAAGATAAGACCTCCGTAGTATTACTTTACTCTATGGATAAGACGATAAGTCAACATGTCAACTATTTTGACATTAGCTTGGTGATACCAGAGCTGGATTAAAATAACCCTGTTAGTCAGTGGATTGTGAACCACATATCGAACTCATTTTTAATTTATTATTAAGAGGTTTGTATTTACAGAAAATAATATTATTATAATATAATCATTCTTAAGATTACGCGTATTTTAACTCTTACAATAGGCTTGTGTCCTAAAACGTAATTGGCGATTGATTCGACCTATATTAGATGTTAAACTGAAATACCTAATTTTTTCTTCAAAATTCGATCAGTAAAATTACTAATTACGGATTTTTAAAAACCTTTTTTGAATTTGTCACGAAAACACTGTAAACCATCATGACGATTGAGTGATATCACCAAGTACAAAACAAAACAAACCGTGAATGAAGTCTGGTCTGATGTACCCACTTTTATTTTGTTATTTTCTATTTGATAGGTAGGAAGTTTGACGTTTTAGTTGTATTTACTATTAAACGTCAACAGTATGAATGGCGGACGTACTGTTTGACGTAATGCTCTCTGATTAGTGTTCACTGTCACAAGAATAAATACTTTGATTTTAGTATTAGAAAAAACAAAAACATTAAAATAACATTCATCTTACCTTTTTATAGTAAATAATAAACTTTATTGACATCTTAAAATCATAATGAATCTATAGATACTACAATCAAACCGATTTATTCTTATTGGACACAAGCCTTGCTAGCAAGCCTTCTATATTTTTTCCCTACACTGATCTTTTATCATTGTTATGTGGCAACATTATCGGTAGATTCAAACAAAGTCAAATAAAAGGAAATCGCTTCAAATTCTTTTAAATTATTTTCTTTTCAGCGACTGCAATGGAATGTCAAAAGTACTTTAAAATTCCTTGTATGTTTTATATAACTTATCTACAACCGCTTGTTTCTGGTCAACGTGGGGCACATTTTGTCCAAGTCCTTTATATAATTAGTTTAATTTCACCGCTGTGAAAACACAGTAACATATGTTAGACTTTTGTCTTGGTTGCAAGGACTGATGGATATAATCACGCTTCCATTGCCCTCTGCAAACAATTTTCCAGTCCTTCTAGCCAAACTCTAAACATAAATTTTTGCTAGCAGAACGTGGTTGAAATCAAGCCGCTGTTGCTGTTGTGAGTACTAACATCAGATTAATATTGTAATCTTGTAGGTATCCCATCTTAATTGTTAACAGTGTTGCAGTGTTGTTAGGTCAGTTTTGCTTAAAATACACAATATTTATTTGTATTAGTTGACCTACGTAATTTGAAACACATTGTCATACAGAACCTTAAATCAGTAATTGTTTAACTTGAATTGTTGAAATCTAGCTTAAATTTGTTGTTGTTGGCTTAAATAAGTCAGTTTAATTGGATACATAACAGTTATATGTGTCAATTGATTTAATTAATTGCATATATTGAGTTTGAAACATTATAATAACGAAATTTGACCTTGCATAGATAAACCTTTATTTTGTTGTAATATACTGATATTACATACTGATATTGTTAGGAAACACATATCTGCGTTACTTAGGGCTGTATAATATCGCAAATAACACAGCCAGTCTCTCTGTTGCAAGTAATTAATTAATTAATTTGAAGTTTCAAATTTATTAATTTGTTGTAAGTTATAACCTTGATAATATACAGTCAATATAATGAGACTATTAATTTTGTTGGACAGTAGATACCTGTCACTTGCCTGCACTTGCAGTAAACAGGCTAATACTTTGTTGGTTTCAAAGAATTAACAAATTTTAAGTTTTTGTTAAGTTTAAATTGATAATATTCTTTGGCGCTTGTCCGAGCTCTTTTGAGAACATAATTATGTCAGCTATCAAGGACTTGCGTGCGGCTGCTGCTGCCATTGCATCAGATTTGCGCTGGTTTGCCTCAGCCAGTGCTCTGGTAAACCGGCCTGATCGCCAGCAGGCCTTATTACAAAGATTTGAGTGGATTGATGATCGCCTGACAAATGCGGAACAGCAATTTCGTACTTTCAGCCCTTGCTGTCTCGCATTGTCAGTTGTTGACTTCACCGCTGACCAGCGAAATAATGTCAGTGAGGATTATGCCCAGATTTTGGATCTTTATGATGCTGTCTCCAACTGTGCAAGACAGTTAATTGCCGAGAGGGACGGGCAACCCGCCTTGAAGCAGGAGCTTCCTAGGCCAGCATCGGGACTGGTGAGTAGGCTTCCCACATTGGACCTCCCGCATTTTGATGGCTGCCTAGGACGTTACCTGGGCTTTGTTAACCTATTCGACAGCCTGGTCGATGAAAGGTCTGACCTTCGGCCGGCACAAAAATTGGCCTACTTGATGTCGGTTCTAGATGGGGAGGCCAAAGGCCTCAACTAGCATCTTCCCGTGTCTGAAGAGGCCTACCAGACGGCACGGGATTTAATTACCCGTAGGTACCACAACAAGCGAGGCCTCGCAGACACCCACATCAAGTAGATTTTGAGTTTGCCCACGCTCGCCCGGGTCTTTGGGTTGCGCACCCAACTTTTGAACCCGCTCTTGGTGGCAATAAACGCACTTAAGTGCTTGGATCTGCCCGTGGATCAATGTTCCTACCTATTGGTGCACATTGTGCTCAAAAAGCTGCCTGCTGACCTGAGGTCGCGATTTGATCAGCGCTTTAGTGGGGATAGTGCGACGCATCTGCCCCCTTTTAATTTGCAGACTTAGAAAAGTTTCTGGAGGATGAGTACCGGGTTTTGGACAACTCCGGTGGTGACACGCCAGCTAAGTCGCAGCCGCCCAAGGTTAAGGAGCAGGCTCACGTTCACACCCGAGCCTATGTTGATTGGTGCCCTCCTCGCTTTGCAGTCACGCAGAGCCCAGCGGAGTGCTCATACTGTAAGGTCACGGGGTACAGAACCGCCAGCTGTAGGGCATTCTTGGACGTTCATGTCGCCTCTCGTAGGCGCATCGCGAATGCCCACCGCCTATGCTTCTCGTGTTTGGGATCCCACTACCAGCGAGACTGCCCAAACTCTCGCCCCTGTCTTCATTATGGCGGACAGCATTTGGACATTCTCTGCATGAATGCCAGACAGGTAGGCCGCTTGTCCAACCAGCCGACGCCGCGCACGGGTGGGTGTTTTGAAGGTGGCAGCCGAGACTCACCGGCGCGCAGCCGAGATTCGCCTCGCTCATTGGATCGCCACTCACCCCGTTTGAAGAACCATAGCGTACGCACGCCTCCTTTCTATCGCGCACCTGAATGTGCGACTGCTCAGCGTCACCAGCACCATGACTGCTGCCCCAGGTATTCCCCTTCTTTGGTGGAGCGTCCCCGCCTTGCCTGGCGTCCACCTCGTTTTGGACGGGTGCGCCATTATGACCCCCCACAGATGGCGCGCGGATGGAGTCACCGCGCTTTTGAGGACTTCAAACCGCATCCTCGTTTTGATTTGCCTGGTTCTGGCCAACGGTCGCCGCCCAGGCAACGATAGGTCATTGATTCCTGCCCTATAACGCCAACCTCCCCCATTGAGACCGTTATCCTACCAACGGTTGCTGTTAGGGTCTGGGGACCCACGGGGACCTCGTTGTTGTCCGTGCTATATTGGACACAGGTTCACAAGGTTGCATTGTTTCCACTTATTTGGTAGGGCAGGTTAAATTAAATATGGGTTCTTTTTCAAATTGTATACGGGGAATAGGTGACGTAGCCTCTAATGTTGAAGGGCAAGTTAAGGTTTTGTTTGCCCCTGTTGAATTTTCACACCCGAGGATTAAAACCTCGGCTATTGTGCTGAAGAATATTTTGGGTATGCATCCACAGAAACAGCTACCTGCTGCTGTGGTGAATTTGACATCGGGATTGAAACTGGCAGACCCCAAATTTGACACACCGGGATAAATCGATTTGTTGATTGGCTCTGATGTGCTCGGTGGAATTTTGATTGGTGGGAAACGGGTCTTGGTGCCAAATGGTTTGACTGCCATCCCGACCATATTTGGATTTGCTTTGATGGGACCTGTACCAAGGGACCCCCTCTTCACCCGAACTTGATAATTTGTTGGCTGTAGGCTCCGCTCTCTCTGATGCGGTTCAGAGATTTTGGGAGGTAGAGGAGCCCCCTCAAGCTGCCCGTTTGAATCCAGAACATGAGGAGTGCGAGATGTTCTTCTAGAAGAACACTGATCGACTCCGTTCTGGTCGGATTATTACGAAGTTATCCTTTCTGTCTGTTCGGCCTCCGCTTGGTGACTCACGACCTATAGCCGAAAAGAGATTGTAAGCTATGGAGCGTCGCATGGGTCGTGATCCAGAGCTCAGACAGAAGTATATTGAGTTCATGAGAGAATATGAACAATTGGGACACATGTCCGTATCAAATTTGGATAAGCGTTCGGTGGAGCACTACTTTCTCCCGCATCATGCGGTATTGAAGCCATCAACTGGCAAGCTGCGCACGGTGTTTGATGGTTCTGCGCAGACTTCTACAGGCGTATCCTTGAACCAGTGCTCGCATTCTGGTCCCAAGTTGGTCAAGGACCTTTGTGACGTCATCACCAGCTTCCGACGACATCAGGTTGTCTTTGTGGCCGATATAAAGATGATTTCCAGGCAGACGATTATCCACCCTAATGACCATTGTTTCCAGCTGATCCTTTGGAGAGAGAGTCGTCGCGATCCTATGGTCTTCTACGAGCTCAATACCAATACGTACAGGTTAAGGTCGAGCCCCTACTTGGCAATACGTTCTCTTTGGGAGCTCGCAGACCGCGAGGGCCTACGTTTCCCACGAGCCTCCTCCATCCTGAAGGACGATATTTACGTCGATGACATTTGCTCGGGCGCCTCCACAGCGGACGAGGCGATCCTCTTGCGGGACGAATTGATAGGTATTTTGGCCTCCGCTGGTTATGAGTTGCCCAAATGGATTTCCAACTCACCGGCGCTTTTGGAGGGCTTACCCGAAGATCATCAGCAGGATCCACATTTATTTGAGATTGTTGACAACCCCGCCATAATGGCTGTTCTCGGCGTTCAGTACAGACCAGTCCAAGACATCTTTACGTATAACGTAGACTTAAAATTGCCTTGTTCTTGGACTAAACGTCTCGTATTGTCTACTGTCGCCAGAACCTTTGATTTAAACGGTTGGATTTGTCCTGTTAAATTTTGGGCAAAATGCTTCTTGTAGAAGCTTTGGACAGCAAGATTGACCTGGGATTAACCTTTACACGGTACTCTTGTTGGGGATTGGACCTCTTTTGTATCCTCACTTCCTGAGGTCAGTGAGATCTCCTTGCCTCGTCCCATCCTTCCTCCCGGGAAGTACAAGGCAACCTTTCACGGGTTTTGTGATGCTTTGGAACGTGGTCACGCGGCCGTGGTGTACTTGCGCACAGTCAGTGCCTCAGGTCAGGTGAGGGTTTCCCTGATCATGGCGAAGAGCAAGGTGGCACCCCTTCGGACATCTCTGACCATTCTCTCTCTCTCGGAGCTCTCGGGAGCAGCCCTACTTGTGCGATTGTTGAATCACGTGTCTAGTACTTTAGGTAAAACAATTTGTATTAATGGGACTTACGCCTGGACAGACAGCCAAATTATTCTTTGTTGGTTGAAGGCGTCTGTCCACACTTTGGAAGTATTTGTCGCTAATCGCGTTTCCCAAATACAAAAATCTGAAGTCAAGCTTGTTTGGAGACACGTGCCAGGTGAGCTCAACCCCGCTTATTGTGCCTCGCGCGGATGCTTGACGCCTAGTTTAATAGGTTATTGGCTGTGGCCCCACCACAGTGAATAACCTAAATCCGGAATGGTTGAGTCGACCAGAAATCGATTGGCCTCGAACGCCAGTTTTGAATACTTCCAATTTGCCGGATCTGCGAACACTCGCTCTTGAGAAGGTAGAATGCGCCTTCAACCCCGATTTCTTGTGAAATCGCTACAGCTCCCTCGACAAGTTGTTAGGTGTTACTGCTTGGATAAAGCGTTTTGCTGTTAATTTTAGACACGCACAACAGAAACGACTGAAACCGTTTCTCTCACCACAGGAACGACAGGAGTCCCTCACCTTTTGGATTCGTTCTGTGCAATTGGCGCATTTTGAGAAGGAGATTGCTATCCTTAAGTCAGGGATATCGAAATTGTCGGGAGCTGTATCTAAATTCAACCCCTTTTTGGACGATACGGGTCTTTTGCGCGTCTCTAGAATGCGAACTTCCCTTACAGGGCACGTCACCCCCTTTTGTTACCCAAGGACGGTCATTTGGTACGCTTGTTGGTAACTGACCGTCACCTTAAAAATTCGCATGCTGGTTGTAATGCCCTGTTGGCCGTTTTCCAACGCGAGTTTTGCATTTTGTCTGCCCAAAGAATTATTCGAAGTGTAGTCTTTCGCTGCATCCCTTGCTATAAGCTCAAGGCTTCTACCATGCAGCCGTTGATGGGAGACTTACCGGCAATTCGCGTAACGGAGAGTAGGATGTTGGACGGTGTAGGCACGGACTTCAATGGTCCCTTTTTGTTGAAAACATCGACACTTCGAAACAGCAAGACTGCAAGACTGTTAAGGCATACTTGTGTGTCTTCGTTTGCCTTTCCAGAAAAGCCGTTCATTTGAAACTGGTCTCCTCGCTTACGACCAAGGCGTTTGTCACATTTGACACATTTGTATCCCGCAGAGAGCTACCTTCCTTGATCCGTTCTGATTGCGGCACTAACTTCAAGGGCACTTATAATTATTTGAATGACGTTGTTATTTTCCTTGAAACCAACAAGGCTGATATAGGCAATAGGCTTGCCCGACGTGGGATAAATTGGTTGTTTTCCCTACCAAATTGTCCACACTGGGGTGGTATTTTTGAGGCCGCTGTAAAATCGGCCAAAACACACTTGCGCAGGACAATCGTTGAATCTGTCCTTACGTTTGAGAAACTCGCAACTGTGTTTTGTAAGATTGAGGCCGTTTTGAACTCTAGGCCATTGTGCCCGATCTTCTCAGATCCGAATGATTTGGAAGCCCTTACGCCGGGCCATTTTTTGATTGGTCGCCCACTTGTCACCTTGCCTACCCCTATATGTGCCGAGACCTAATCGTCTCTCGCGTTTTGAATTGGTACGCCAGATTACTCAGAGCTCTTGTAAACGCTGGAATTTAGAATATTTGCACATACTCCAGCAACGCGTTAAGTGGACCGACAAGACCGATCCACCCAAGATTGGTGACCTCGTTTTGATCAAGGAGCCTTCCGCCACTCAGTTGGCGCAGGGGGAGGATTCTTCTTTTGGTAAATGGGACTGATGGAGTTCCCCAATTTGCTGAGGTTTTGGTGGACGGTTCGATTCTGAGGAGAGCGGTTGCAACGTTGTCACGTCTACCAACCGATTAGCGGACCGGTAGGCCGGTGCGGGACGGGTGAATGTTTGAAATAGAAATATTGTTTATGATAAGTTGAATCGATTACATCAGTTTAGTAGCGTGTTACTTTGTCTATTGAAAATTTCTGACTCTGGTCACACTATGAACTGTCAAATCATTCACTCTTTCTCATTGTCGCTTCCGCAAAGAATTCTCTCAAAGTGTCCGATATAGTTGTGAGCGATTGATAAAGTTAGTGATATATTGGAAATCGTATTGGAATTGAAGTAAATTTGTCTTGTAAATTCTCGTATCTGCTAAAATTTGTGAACATTGAACATTTGTGAAACTTATGTTAATCCGTCCACGTGTATCGTGCCCGAAAACATCGTTTGGAGGACCGGCTGGGTAACTATAACAATTTGCTTGTCATTTTGGCCAAATTATGAGTGTTTTCTTATAGTTCCACTCCAGAACATCATCAGAGAAGATTTCAGGTAAATTTACATAATTAGTTTAATTTCACCGCTGTGAAAACACAGTAACATATGTTAGACTTTTGTCTTGGTTGCAAGGACTGATAAATATAATCACGCTTCCATTGCCCTTCGCAAACAATTTTCCAGTCCTTCTAGCCAAACTTTAAACAGTGTTTTAATTTTTTACCTACACAAATATGATCAGTTAAAGATACTTAGAGCCCTGTTAATTTTTTTGTACTAATTAAAAAATAGTGGTGTATAATAATAATATAATTATGTATAATTATCTGCACCATTCTCATAGTGAGGAGGCCTGTGCCCAGCAGTGGGACAGTATAAAGGGCTGATGATGATGATGATGATGATCTGTAGAATAATTTTCATAAACTTTAATTTGATTCTGATGTCAGAGCTTCGTTTATTATTATATTATTTGATTTTGGTCAAATTAGGCCATTGGAATTTGAACCCAGTCACTAATATTTTTAATATTTAAAAAGTGGTGTACGCACGGAAGAGAAAAACCAGTGGAAGTGCTAAGTAGGCGTGTGACACGTGTGCCACAATTAAGCGTTGTAACGCTTAACTGATCCCAGTCGCGTTCTAACATCATCACGTCGAGTTGCTCGTCTTGTGACACATTCACATTTCCCTAGCTATGCCGTATTGTTCTGTTTTGGAGTGTAAACATGATAGTAGGGGAAAAAATGATAAAAATGGAGGTGTTTCGTACCATCAATAAGTACGATTTGCATTGTTTTCTAATAAAAGTCTTATTTTCTTTCAATTTACTAATATTAATAATGTATAATATGTATGTATTTACAAAAAAAAGTATATATGTATGTTTATCCATTGTCTAGTACCCATAATACAAGCTCTGCTTAGTTTGATAGTGATGTGGTCAAGACCAATATTAAATTTATTGATTGATATCGAAACACGGAAATAAATAATTTACTTAATATTTATTTAAATTATTTTTTAAATTGGGTGGATGATTCTTTTTATAATATAATATGTATGTATTGACAAGAAGTACATACAGGGTGTAAAAAGACCCTTAACGAAAACTGAAACCCCATATTGTACTAATCATTACGAACATTTTTTACGTGGTCACCATACCTGGAAAATTCCTGGTTCAGGAGATATTGAAGCTCAAAATGACTACATTTTTTTTCTAATTATTCCAAAATCGTGTTTTGAATGATAAATGTAAGCTTTCTTCCAAATAAACATAAACAAAATTTTCAATATTTCCCTAAAATAAACGTCTTTAAAGTTCCCTCAACGCCGTAAAACGGGCGGCGGAAAAAATGATTACTGATACGGCTAAGAAACTCCCGGCTCTAGATCATCATCATCATCCTAGCGCTGTCCCGGTTGCGCTCCAAAACCCACGCCTTGGAGCCCGGGGTCCGCTTTCCGGCTATGTCTCCTCCACTTCGCACGGTCTTCAGCATCCCTGGTGGTTAGTTGGTTGGCACGCATATCATCCCTTACGACGTCAAGCCAGCATTTTTTTGGCCTTCCCCGTTTACTGGGGCCCGGTGGAGGTAGCATGGCAAGACATTTGTTACCCACGTAAGATGCCGGTTGACGTAAGACGTGTCCATACCAGTGTAGACGACACTCTTGCAGTTTGTCAGCAATGTCACGGACATGAAGGCTACCCCGGATGCGGGAGTTCCTAATGCGGTCCTTCCGCGTGACACCACACATCCAGCGCAGCATGTTCATCTCCGTGACACGCAGACTCTGCTTGTGTCGTTCAAGCACAGGCCACGTCTCACTGCCATATAACAGGACAGGTCTAATGATGGATTTATAGACCTGTCCTTTGAGCTTAACCGGCATTTTGGGGTCACAAATGACACCGCTCACCTCACGCCATTTGGCCCAGGCTGCCGAAATGCGTGCCTTGACGTCGCAATCGATGTCACCAGACGCGTGCAGTACTGATCCCAGGTACTTGACCAGGTCCTTTCGCTGGGCAATGTCTCCGCCTATACGAATTGACGCGGGATCAGTACTGTTGCAGGCCAAGTACTCGGTCTTCGCCACGTTTATTTTCAGACCGCCGTTCTCAAGCGACTCCTTCCACGCATTCACACGCCGCACCAAGCGTCCCCTGTCCGCATCCGCCAGCGCGATATCATCAGCATACATGAGCAGCCACGGGGGCTGCTCATGTGAGTATCTGATGCTGTCCGACAGTACGTCTAATATGACACTGAATAGGTACGGACTAAGGACGGAACCCTGGTGGACCCCGACGGTGATGGGAAAGCTTCTTGTGTCGCCAACAGCAGTCCGAACTAGGGAATCGGAATTGGAGTACATGTCTCGGATGATGTCAATATATGCTTCTGGTACACCTTTGGATCTTAGCGCCCACCAGATCATCTGTCTCGGCACACAGTCGAAGGCCTTCTGCATGTCTAGAAACAGAAGATGCAGAGACGTGTTCTTCGACCTGTACCGCTCTATGACGATCCTGAGGGCGAAACTTGGGTCCATGGTGCCGTGACCAGGGCGAAACCCATATTGACACTCCGAGACTGTGGTCTCCTGTCGGATCCGGGAGTCGATGATTCGCTCAAAGAGCTTAAGGGTATGGGACATCACCTTAATACCGCGATAGCTACTGCACTCCTGTACCGATCCCTTGCCTTTGAAGACTGGAGTGATGATACTTAGTCTCCATTGGTTCGGGATTTTTCCGGTTAGGAGTATGCGGTTAAATAGATTAGTAAGGGTGCCCACACCCCGCAGGCCCATTGCCCTCCAGGCCTCAATGGGGATTCCATCAGTTCCGACAGCTTTCCGATTCTTCATGTGGCGAAGGGCCCTCTGGACTTCTTCAGGCGTTACCAGCGGCACTAGTCCTTGGTTCGGAGGGAGTTCCGGTGGCTGCACCTCTTTATGCTGCTTGTTAAGCAGCTCGTGGAAGTACGAGCGCCATCTCTCCTTCACCGCGCTTGACGCGCATAATAGGTTGCCCTCAGGGTCTTTAACACAGTGACACTTAGTAATGTCCTGTGCCGCTTTGACCCTGGAGCGTGCCAACTTGTATAAGAGCTTCTGCCTCTCAGACGATTCCAGCTTGGTATAAAGCGGTTCCAAGTGGTCTCGTCTAGCTCTGGCTACAGCCCTCTTAGTGGCACGTTTGGCAGCCCTGTATGCGTCGCGGTCTTCAGGAGATTTGGACGCTTGCCACGCTTTAAAGAGGGCTTTCTTCACCCTTGTCTCCCTCTGGACTGTGTCGTTCCACCACCAAGCTCCCGGCTCTAGATATATGAGATTTTTTTAACGTTCCAAAAATTTATAGAGGTCCCATAGATGCTAAAAATATATCGGGCAAAGTATTGGATATGAGACGAGGCGTTTACCAACTTGGCACAAGTCATGGGATAATCAAAAACTGGTTTAACCGACAAGAATAAAAAATATCGTCAAAGAAATACTTCGAAGAAATACCACAAAATATAATATCCTTAAGAGAAGCTGTTTCTAAAGAATCTTTGTTTGGCGGTCAAGGGTTTAGCAAATGCTTATGCAAGCCGGCTAGAAGACAGTGTCAAAATAACCGATGCGCATGTTTTAAAAAGAACGTTCTTTGTGGGTCTAAATGTCATTCAAGTTTAACATGCGCAAATAAATAATTATTGATTTTTATATTACTAAACGCCCACCAATACCTAAACCTATTATTTTTATATTATTTTTACAATATTTTCAGTTGCTTTGAATATTTTTACACGACTGCCAAAAAGGAGTGTAATGTTTTTAGCGTTCGTGTATGTAGGTATGTGAGTTTCTTTATGTTCGAATCCTTACATCATCCTGAGTGAAAAAGGCTATATATTTTATATTTTAGTTCTCAATTGTGGTAGTCGTGTTTTTTAAATTATTGACTTCTTTGTATTTGCTTAATTATGTAGTATCAGGAAATATTAAGAAGTTTCGTTGAAATAGGGCTTTCAACACGCATACCGAACAAAGCAGGACATAGAAAGTAGATTGATTTAAAATTGGTGCACAAATAGTTTAATTTCTTTTAAAATATCTTTATTTGGTAATGTAGAAAATGTAAGACTTTACAATATGATTAATGTACCCGCCTATTTGAGTTTTTTTGAAAGTGCCATATTAACCTAAGAATTTTTATATTATTTTATGAGTGTTTAGTATTTTTATAATAAACGCTCTAGACAGACGGCCTGCATTTTAACTGCACTACTACTGCAAATTTGCAGTTAGTTCGAAAGCAATACAACTACAAACCAACCGTGCAGTCCGATTGCACGGTTGGTTTGCAGTTTCATTGCAGTCGTATCCAAACTGCAATTTTGCAGTCGGAGTGCAGTTTAAGTGCAGCCCGTCTGTAGAGCTTTAAATGTCGTTTTTATTACTTAAATATTTTAACTAAGTACTTTAAGAAATCTTCATTAGTACCTGATTACTGAAATAAATTCTGATTTGTCCGGACTGCTTTTTATCATGGTCACCCTAAAACTACAACCAACGTCGAAATTATAACAATCGTACGAGTTGTCATTTTGCCTTCGGCATATTACATAACCGCGAGCGTTTGTAAACTGACGACGCCGTATATAAACGGCGGAATCATATAAAATGCCTGCAACATATTATGCACTACCCACACACACATACACTTGCCACTTGCACACACGCACACGTACACGCGCGCACACACACACACACACACACACACACACACACACCACACACACACACACCACACACACACACACACACACACACACACACACACACACACACACACACACACACACACACACACACACACACACACATACACACACACACCGCACGCCACGCACACCCACATGCTAATTCTATATACCGCACATTCTTACATACATATACTAGCAGTAGCACTGATCGCAGCCAAGCGTACACACGATTTCACAAATTGAATTTGTAAACGTTCACCATGCTGTGTTGGCTTAATTGTCAAATCCGTATTGGCGTTTCTGATATCCTAAGATACAGGAATATAATCCTAGTTTAGGAGTCAGAGATCTAATTTGTTGTTTTAAGTTTAAGTCTTACTTACTATTGTAAACAAGAATTCAATGTTCTTTTGTGAATTATTTGTATTCTGTTATGTGGGCTTACAGTGTCAATAAAGATTTTTATTATTATTATTATTATTATTACTACCATCAATCAGCTGGAAGGCATTACCCTCGGCCGCGCGACCACCTGATCATAAACTGCCGCCGTTAGGGCGGTTTCAGATTAGAGTTTTATACGAGCGTATATGTTCGTTTTTGGAAGCGCTTGTAGGCGTGTATAGGCGCGCCTTTTTGGCACACGCGCAACGCGTACGAGCTTTGATGCGCTTCTAAGCTCGTATAAGCTTGAGCCGTCAAAGTCCATGTTGACACTGACACGATGTCACTACCATTTCGAGCGAACATTCCGAAATATGCCCGTTTACGCGATTTTGGTTTTTTGAAGCGCGTAATGTAGCGCGCGTGTAAGCGCGTATGCTGAAACGACCGTATTCACGCAGAAAAATACGCTAATCTGAAACCACTCTTAGGTTGACCGCGATGCCCTTTGTAGTTAGATACGGCTGGCATAAGTACGATGCATTTCTCGCGCCAATTTTTTCTGCAAGCGCGCGCTATGCATTCGATTCGGCGAATAAAATGTGTCTATTTTTTTAAGCTTAAAAAAATATTTCATTTCCCTGTTATTATTTTCGCGTAGTATGACTTGGCATGATGTGCAAATTGAGTAGACTTCGGCTTGGTGATGGATCTTGTGACACCCTGTATGTACGTTAATTCATTGCCTACTAGCTGACCCGGCAAACTTCGTACCGCCTAACAGTCGATTCCTTAATTTTTTTCTCTCCGTAAGAAGCATCCTCCTACTTCAAGGAATATTATAAAAAAGAATTAGCGAAATCGGTTCAGCTGCTCTCGAGATTTGCGCTTAGTAACACATTCAGCGATTCATTTTTATATTTTAGATTATTTATAGCACAAGCTCTGCTTAGTTTGGGCTAGATGGTGTTGCGTGTATTCAGTAGAATATATTATATTATTATTTAGTGTTGTAGCGGCCCGCAACGTAACAGGATCGTTTTGCTGAGGTGACAAAGTAGGCTCCCCTGTTACGTTGCGTCGCCAAGCCGCCACAGTCGGTTTACCTCTGCCGTTCTATATGGTTCTATCGTAACGTGTCGTATTGTACTATATATATGTATTCAAAATTGTAAATGTCGAGACAATATATTAATATTCGTTTACTGAAGTTCCTTGAGTTTTACTGAAGAAGTCCTTAACAACCTTCTGAGGAGTCAGTGGATTGTGGCGCAATAGAGAACACCCACCCATATATCGCCAAAGTGGTGACCTCCGTTTGGACATTAAAAGGACATTTGCGTATATTTGAAGACTTTCGTAATTCAGCATCATGATACCAGTAACGACGACCATGGCAGGAAGATGCGTGGTGACCGAGACGGCAGGAGGTAAACCGGTTGTCACCACAGTACCAGTCACCACGATGCCCGACCATCTAGCTGCTATTACAGTAACAACGCGAATCCCGGAATTTTGGACGAACATGCCGAGACTTTGGTTCAGTCAATTTGAGAGTATTATGGCCCAACAGAAGCAAAGCGACGAGACAAAATACAACGTGGTAGTATCGAAGTTGAACATGGACGTTTTGCAACAAGTAAGCGACATCCTTCGTGATCCTCTGGCTACCGAGAAGTATTTGGCCTTGAAAGAGCGATTGATAGGTGTTTATGAAGAATCGGCTGAACAACAATTTCGAAAATTAGTGAGCGAGATCGAATTAGGAACCCAAAAGCCATCCCAATTGCTACGGCAAATGACTGACCTAGGGAGAAACTCAGAGATATCCGGACAAGCACTTTGCAATTTGTGGCTAGGAAAGTTGCCAGCAGCCGTTAGAGCAGGCTTAGCGGTAACCCAAGAGACAGACATACAGAAACTATCGAAAATCGCAGACAAAATCGTGGAAAATTTGAACGCAGATAACGTCGCAGTAGTACATTCGGAGAGCATACAGTTTCCGTCGGCACCTTCGGGAAGCAGTCAAATATTCGCGGTTGGAGACCTGTTGTCGCAGATAAACAAGCTGTCATTGGAAGTAGCGTCGTTAAAGAGCGAAGTCCAAGAGCACAGAAGGAACAGTTTTCGAGGACGCGGACAGTGGAATGGACGAGGACGAGCATATGGACGTTCCAGATCGAGATCGAGACCAAGAGGTACGCCGATGATGACCCCAGATGACCCCAATTGGCTTTGCAGACATCATTTCAAGTACCGTAGTCGCGCGCGTACCTGCGAGAAACCCTGCGCCTGGATTGAGAAGACGGAAAACTAGCTGCGGTACGTTCTGTGGCGGAGGAACATGTACCGGCAGCCAATAACCGCCTTTGCGTGACGGACTATCAAAACAAGATTCGATTTTTGGTGGATACAGGTGCGAACATTTCGGTCATTCCAGCAAAGTACAGAGAAAAGTGCAATGGTGAGTGTTCAAAATATAAATTATTTGCAGCCAACGGTAGTGAAATTAAAACATACGGTATTAGATCACTTGTGCTAAATTTAAACTTAAAACGTGCGTTTCGTTGGACCTTCGTTGTCGCGAATGTTACACAGCCTATATTAGGAGCAGATTTTTTGAGGCATTATAAATTGTTAGTAGATTTAAGCTCTAGAAGATTAATTGACCAAGTTACGAATTTGAACATCCTTGCTTCAGTGGTACAGTATGATCAGGAATCTATCAATTGCTTCCCCCCGGACCGCTGAGCAGTTCAGTCGTGTATAACTTATCCCTGTTAATTAAATAATTAAAACAAATTCAAATTAAAATAAATCATAATAAATTGCTGTTAAGTACTAGGCGATCATCATCCCAGAAGCGGGCGCCCTACTCGTGTGGAACGTCAACTCTACGCGCACGAGCATACATCTGTACATGTGAGTCAATTATACAACATCTTTACTACGAGCTTAACGGATCACACACATATACAAACAAGGGGTCAACTTAAACTGGACGGAAAGCTACATTGTTACAAAACGTCGATCCACGACCAGTTAACAAGACCCGTCTCTAGCGGCGGCCGATTAGAAAGTAACGCGTGGAAGAACGAGAGGACCATATAGCGCATTAGCGGGGCGTGTGAACGAGACGAATATATTATACTGCATACTAATCTTACACTACTTGCTGCCAAGGACTCATTCAACACTTACTATAACTGCTACAACATTTCTGCTATCCTGGTAGTGGTGACAATTGTTTACATTGCTAAAATAATTGTAACTTTTTAGTATTTTTACCCATTCACATTAAAAAATAGTATCCAAAAAATAAAATAAAAAAAAAAAGCTTGTGAGCGCAATGCCACTGAAGCATACACCACCAAAATCTGGAAAGCAATTACCGGGGTCTGACACCAATTTAAGCTCTAACGCCGCAACAGACACGGAAAATGAGGCATCGAGTCGTGCTTCAAATCGAATGCGGCAGCGCAAACGCCCACACGACGATGAGTTGTCGGTATTTATGAACGAGGTAAAAGAGAGTATGGATAAACTAAAGAAACAGCAGGATGATCAATATAATACGCTAATGAGCTCAATACAAGAAATTAAGGATCAAAATAGCGAAATTAAAATATCTATGTCCTTTATATCGAAGCAATATGAAGATATGGAGAAACAGCTGAGAACCATCGAATCAGAAAGAAAAGGATTTTTAGCGCACATACAACATCTTGAATTAAAAATTGATTTATTGGAAAAATCACAGAGATCATCTAGTATCGAGATAAAAAATATACCCCCAAAAAGCGGCGAAACCAAAGAAGATCTTAAAAATCTAGTAGGTAACATTGGTAAAGTTCTTCAATTAGACGTGCAAGACTCAGAAATCCGGGATATCTATCGCATTAAGACGAAGAAGGAAGTAAATAGACCTATTATCGTCGACTTTACCACCACTATACTTAAGGAAAAGTTACTACTCAAGGGCAAGAAATACAATACTGGCAATGTAGTAAATAAATTAAACACATCTATGTTGAAGATTGCTGGGCCTCCGACACCTGTCTACTTATCTGAAAACCTAACAGCAAAGACTAGAAATCTGTTCTTTAAGGCCAGAGAATACGCTAAACAGAATGAATATACTTTCTGCTGGGTAACCAATGGCAAGATATATCTCAGGAAGAAAGCAGGTGCATCTCACATCCGTATAGATTCGGAACAAGACTTACTTAATCTAAAAGCACAGGAAACGGCATGACTATCCGTAAAAATATTCTACCGACTGTATAGTTTATTTACTTGCATGTTCCAAATTATTATTTATATGCTTATAATTAACCGTATACTGTCAAATGTTAACATTATAAAAGCCACACACACACACATACACAATTTACCACTCCACATTGATATCATCCACCCAAAGCACACCATACAAACTTTCATCACTAGTCGTATGTATAAACTACACTTATTTAAAACTAACTTACAATTCGCTCCTATAATAAGTGATGTATACACTCACAATTATTTATTTAAACTGTTATATACCTTAAATCAGCGCTGTCCCCAAAACCTAAACAGATACCCAGAACATTTTGCTAACAATACGCGTATTTCGCTACTCCACAAATTATGACAACTTTTCTTAATATATCCCAGGATATCGACTCAATCTCTGTGTCAGAATCTTCAGTCTGCTCTCCAGATCAATTAAAATATCATATTCACAAAACTGAGAAATCAAACACAATTCTACACCTAAACATCCGAAGCATAAACTGTAACTTTGATGGCCTAATGATACTACTTTGGCGGACGGGTATTTCTTTTGATATAATAGTGCTTACGGAATGTTGGTTGAGCAAAGTAACTAACCTTCCTGTGTTGGACGGTTACATGTCCTACTCATCAGGCTATTCAAATCAGAATGATGGTGTGGTGGTTTATATAAAAACTCTCATCTCACACAATACCACAGAACCATTATTCCAGGATGCAAACTGCTTAATAACTACATGCGGACACGAGCTCGCTATAATTTCTATTTACCGCTCTCCTGCTTATCAAGCATTTGACACATTCATTGAAAGTCTCGACTTGGTTTTAAATTCACTGTCTCATATAAAAAATGTCGTTCTAATTGGCGATTTAAATGTCAATATTACACCACAAGGGAGGGATACCACATCAGAGCACTACCTCGAATTAATGGCGTCTCATGGACTTTTACCGGGACACCTGTTGCCTACCCGTAAGGAAAACTGCATTGACCACGTTATGCTTAGATCTAACAAGAGTTGCGCTACATTTGTTCTAGACTCTTTTATAACCGATCACGCGCCAATCGTTCTGTGTATGTATCCCTCTCTGACCCAACGTAAACTTTTGACCCAGACCATCCGAATAGACTTACCCAGCTTGTTATTAGAACTCGAAAATATAGACTTCAGCTCAGTATACTCAACTTTCAATCCTAATGTTGCAGTAGAATCGTTTCTCAACCTATTATCAAATGCCATCAAAAAACATTCAAAGCTTATAAACACCTCAAATAGGAAAACATGTCTCAAACCCTGGATAACACCAGGCCTAGTAAGATGTATTAGGCACCGAGATAACTTACATCTTAAAGCAAAATTATCACCACATAACGCAATTTTAAAAGTCACGTACTGTAGATATCGTAACTATTGCAACAATCTGCTTAAGAAAATAAAATCGGAGTACGATAAAAATGAGTTACAAAAAAATAAAAACAACCCTAAAGCACTGTGGCGTAGTATTAAAAATATAACAAACATGAAGAAATCAACAAAACCACCCCTTGAATTACTAAATCTTTCAGACAGCCCTAAAAACTCAGTGAACTTAGTCAATAATTTTTTTGCAGAGATTGGAGAAAACCTTGCTTCCAAAATAGGTACACACAGTGCTCTTGATCATTCACCCTTAGTAAGCCACACTGAAAACTCAAAACACAACAACCAACGCGATTCAATGGCTCTCATATATACGGATGAGTCAGAGATCGAGGCAATCGTCGTAGGTTTGCGTAATGATTGTGCAGTTGGCGTAGACGGTGTAGCAGCATCACTGATTAAAGCTGCAAAAAATGTACTTGTTCCCCATATCACACACTTATGTAATCTTTGTATTAGTGAGGGTATCTTCCCCGACCTCTTGAAGAGAGCCCTAATTACTCCAATACACAAGAGTGGGGATAGAGATAGTATCACGAATTATAGACCAATATCGGTACTTACGACTGTTTCCAAAATACTGGAGAGAGTGCTAAATAGAAGACTTATCGAGTACCTTGAACATAAACATCTAATTTCAGAACAACAATTTGGTTTTAGAAAAGGTAGATCTACAGAAGATGCTGTGCTCGAACTTACGGAGACAGTAGTCAAACACCTTGATAATAAATCTAAAGTCGCTGGTATATTTTTGGACCTTACCAAGGCCTTCGATACTGTCTCTATTCCCATGCTTGTTTCAAAAATGGAATCTCTGGGAATACGCGGCACTGTCTTAGAAATTTTTAAAAGTTATTTAACAAACAGAACTCAATATGTTAAAGTTGATACGCATATGAGTGAAGCAGCCAGTCCCATTTTTGGTATTCCGCAGGGTAGCGTTCTTGGTCCGACTCTCTTCCTCATTTACATAAATAGTCTGTGTACTAAAGCTCTACCTCATTGCAAAATACTAGCATATGCAGATGACACAGTACTGTTGGTACATGGGAAGAACTGGGAACAAGTTCGTCAATTTAGTGAGGCCGCTCTACGGGAGGTAATGATGTGGCTCAGAAGTAATTTATTAACATTAAATACTCAAAAAACTAAGTACATCACCTTCTCCTCTCGGTATAATTCACTTCCTCCAATTGACTCACTTCGCCTAAAAGCCCACTGTTGCAACTCACAAATTGAAATATGTGGCTGCGTTCAGATAGAACACGTAAACGAGATAAAATATTTGGGCGTAATTCTAGATAGTACTTTATCATGGCAACCACATCTAAACAACTTGGTCGCTAGGGTCAGAAAGCTGATGCCGATTTTCAGAAAGCTAACATACTCTGCTAATCACGAAACACTGATTCTTGTCTACTATGCACTCGCACAATCAATAATGTCATATTGTATATTGGCTTGGGGTGGTATAGGTCCTACGTGTATGATAAGGCTGGAACGCGCGCAAAGAGCAGTGCTTAAAATAATACTTGCTAAGCCAAGACGGTATGGCACAACTGCTCTATACAAAGAAAGTAGAGTCCTTACAGTGAGACAGCTCTTTGTTAAGCAAATATTACTGCGTAAACACATAAGTTTGCCTTATAACCAGGCAAATGTTAATCGCAGGAACAAAAGAATCTGCTCTACTGTCACCCACAGAACTGCCTTGGCAAGTCGGCAGTATTATGTACTAAGCGCTCGTATCTATAATAGAGCAAATGAGTTAATTAATGTGTACAATCTCAACTCAAGGCAAGCCAAACATCGTATTAATATCTGGCTACAGAGTCTAACATACGCAGAAACGGAAGATTTACTTAAATAAAACAAAATATTATACAGCTAACACCCAAACACTTATTCATCATGCATACATAGATACACACACATACAAACACAACCACCTGTAGAGACACACATACACACACACACACAGAACACACACACACACACACACACACACACACACACACACACACACACACACACACACACACACACACATTTGTTGCATGCCTTTATCTTATAAATAATATGTAACTTTTCTCTATTCAAACCATAATTAATAATTTAAATTTATGTAATTATACCTAATGTTGTTTTGTACAAAAATCAAACCTTGAACTGATGGAAGGCGCTGACAGCCGTCACACAGTTTTATACTAGTACAGCTGTCAACGTTCATAGTTTGTAACAGCATTTACTGTAACACGTCCTTATGTACCTATAATGACAACCTATAATATTGTATTTTTTGGTAACCAATAAAGTTATTATTATTATTATTATTATTATCAATACAATTAGTAATAATCACCCTTACTATGATTTGTTGTTGAAATATTCAGATATAACAAAGCCCGTTCTATTTATAGATTCGCCGTCGCACGCAGTTTTACATTACATTGAGACGACCGGTCCGCCTGTGTATGCGCGCTCTAGACCGCTACCGCCGGACAGGTATCATAAAGTTAAGGCAGAATTCGCGTTGATGCAAGAGCTTGGTATATGTAGACCTTCAAAAGGGGCTTGGGCTAGTCCGTTACACGTAGTTCCGAAAAAAGACGGCCAGTTAAGACCTTGTGGTGATTATCGTCAGTTAAATAGTATTACAACGCCAGATAGATATCCGATTCCGCGGTTACAAGATTTTACTTACATTTGCGCCGGAAAAAAAATTTTTACTCGTTTAGATATTAATAGAGCTTATCATTGCATACCAATCTCACCCCAAGATGTAGAGAAAACAGCTATTATAACACCTTTTGGTTTATTTGAATTTTTAAGAATGCCGTTTGGTTTGCGTAATGCCGCCCAAACATTTCAGAGGTTTATGAATAATAACGTATTACAGGGTTTAGAACAATGCGTAGAAAATAATTTGAAAAATGATAATAATAATAATTTAGAACCATTTTATTTCTGTTATTTAGATGACGTCATAATCGCAAGTGAGAATACCAATGTCCATAGAAAACACTTACAAGCAGTTTTTGAAAGATTCAATAAATTCGGTATCACTATAAATCTAAGTAAATGTATTTTTGGCGCATCCGAAATCGAATTTTTAGGATATAAAGTATCTTCTGAAGGTATTCTACCTCTTGAGGATAAAATACAAGCTATAATTGATTACAAAAAACCAGAAACAATAGAACAGTTACGTCGTTTCTTAGGAATGGTTAACTTTTACAGAGCACATTTACCGCAAGCGGTCGAATATCAAAAAGAGTTAAATAAATATTTGCACGATTCCAAAAGGAAAGATAAGACTAAAATAATTTGGACCGAATCAGCTGACAAAGCGTTTTTGAAATGTAAAGAAAGTTTACAAAATAGTGTTATGTTGTGGCATCCGGTAATAGACGTTCCGTTGGCCTTGATGGCAGATGCGTCCAATTCTAGTGTTGGTGGAGTGTTGCAGCAAGAAATAAATGGTCAGTGGAAACCATTAGGTTATTTCTCGAGACAATTAACTGAAGCTCAACAAAAATATTCCACTTATGATCGCGAACTTTTAGCAATTTATTTGGCTATGCAGTATTTCCGTAAAATGTTTGAAGGTAGAAAATTAGTAATATACACCGATCATAAACCGTTAACATTTGCATTTTCTAGGAAAATAAGCGAAAAAGAGACCCCGCGCCGAACCCGTCAGTTAGCGTACATCAGTGAGTTTACGACGGATATTAGGCATGTTACAGGCGATAAGAACATTGTTGCGGACGCGTTATCGCGTATTGAGACTATTGACTGTCCTTCTTATATAAATTACAGTGAGCTAGCGAGAGATCAAAAATTAGATACTGAGTTATGTGATAGAGTTAGTCAGGCAAAAGATACACCGCAATTTAAAGAAATATTTTTACCAAACGAGAAAGAATCAGTTATTTGTGATATGTCAACGAAAACAGCTCGCCCTTATCTTCCAGAAAAGTATCGTAAATTAGTTTTTGATAGTTTACATAATTTAAGTCACCCTGGTATTAGAGCAACAAAAAAATTAATTAAGGATAGATTTTATTGGCTTTCAATGAACTCACAAATTTCAAAATGGGCTAAGACGTGTATCAGTTGTCAAAAAGCTAAGGTGCAGCGTCATACGATGTCAGAATTAGGAAAATTTACTCCTAGTGCTCGTTTTGGACATATACATATAGATTTAGTAGGACCGCTGCCTACCACGTCAGAGGGGTATAGGTACTTACTAACTATTGTAGATAGAAGTACAGGCTGGCCTGAGGCATATCCATTGAAAGAGATAACGTCAAAAATGGTTGCGCAAGTTCTGTTTGAGAATTGGATAGCTCGTTTTGGATGTCCGGTACGGCTGACAAGCGACCAGGGCAGACAGTTTGAAAGCGATTTATTTTTACAGCTTACAAAATTATTAGGTATAGATAAAATTAGGACTACAGCATTTCATGCCCAAAGTAACGGTATGGTAGAAAGATGGCACCGTTCATTAAAAGTTGCGTTAAGAGCAAAATTAAATAATAATTCGAATTGGCTACGAGAATTGCCCATGATTTTGCTGGCGTTGCGATCTGTTCCGCGAAGTGATACGAACGTAAGCGCAGCAGAATTGACGTATGGTCTAAAGTTAAAACTGCCTGGCGATTTTTATGATAATAAGCACTGTAATATTAAGTATAATAACGAGTACGTTGAACAATTGAGAAATGTTATTAGGAACCTAAGACCGCGTAATGTAGCGCAAAGAGATTCACGTACAATATTTGTCCACCCTGATTTAAGTAGTTGCGAGTATGTATTCATAAGGGATGACGTAGTAAGAGGAACGCTTCAACCTCCTTATGTAGGCCCGTATAAGGTCATAAAGAGGGGAAGTAAATCGTTCAAGATTGATATTTGTGGAAATGTTAAATTAGTTTCGATTGATAGATTAAAGCCCGCTTATTTGTTGAATATTCCCTCAGAACAAGGATGTTCAGATGAGTATTGCGATATTCATTGTAAGGATATACAAAATGATCAACAAGAAAAATGTGAGAATAGCGATAAGCGTGTCACTTACACCACTCGCAGTGGCCGCGTATCTAAGTTGCCTGTTAGATTTTTGTTGGATTAGCATTTATTATTGTGAAATTGTTATTTAAAAGGTCAGATTGGCTAATTAGAAGCATTCTTGATACAAATTTTAACCAGTTAACAGAATTAGTTTTACATAGTAATTATGGGTAAATCTTACAGTAAAGAACAAGACATTATTATTGCCCAAAACGGAGCAAATAATGCTAGAAACAGTGATTCCGAAATACAAAAGCATTTTGAGTTTTTTGGAGCTATCTTGTTGACCATTTTGGTGTTGTTATCTTTACTTATGGTGTATTTCTGTGTAACCAAATGTAAGAAACGGTCACGTAAGTGGATCCGTAGTGAAATGATTTTGTCATCGATACCCTCGATAAGTGGTTTGCAACATGTGCGAGCACAGCAGTCTGCGCAGCATGGTAGTGGCCCACAACAGGCACAACCACAAGTTGTATATGCGTAGTGCAAGATGTGTTTATTAAATTCTTATGTCTATCCCACTGCTGGGCAAAAGGTATTCCACTGCTGGGCAAAAGCTACTCTTGACTTGACTACTTTTAAAACTACGTTTATTAAATGTGTATTGATTGTGTATTTCTTATATTTTGTATGTGTAAAGCTGATGTTCAGTGCGTATACAGTCCTCCAGTGGACACTATCATCGTTAGGTAGCAGTTTCGATCCCAAGGCACCAGCCGTAGGGCTAGTTGTACTGTATACGAATTGAAATAAGTTTCCGTATTGTTACTTTTGTAATAAAGGCAAGACTTAGAAAATAATATTGTATTTGATTGTGGAATAATTTTTGATTCGTTATAAAATATTGTAAACAATACTTAGAAGTTGATATCATGTTTGTTATATTTTATTCACATCCGTTCAAACCGTAACTCTAGAAGTTGTTTTGATGAATTGCATTTTGGCCAGTGTGAATGTTATGATTTCATCATTGTTCTTTGTTCGCTTTAATTCCTGCGTTATAAGCTAGCAACATCATGTAGCTGATTATATTAAGTTACATTCTGTGTATTCTTTTTGCTATGTCAGATTTTATAAAGGTGACTACACACTGGGTACTGTGGTTATTCTGATTATATGAAATAATGTATCGTATACAAGTATGTTTTGTATGTAATATTTTTGGATGTTTCTTTTTGTTTTTTGAAAAAAAGGGGAGGACCACTGTAGCGGCCCGCAACGTAACAGGATCGTTTTGCTGAGGTGACAAAGTAGGCTCCCCTGTTACGTTGCGTCGCCAAGCCGCCACAGTCGGTTTACCTCTGCCGTTCTATATGGTTCTATCGTAACGTGTCGTATTGTACTATATATATGTATTCAAAATTGTAAATGTCGAGACAATATATTAATATTCGTTTACTGAAGTTCCTTGAGTTTTACTGAAGAAGTCCTTAACAACCTTCTGAGGAGTCAGTGGATTGTGGCGCAATAGAGAACACCCACCCATATATCGCCAAAAGTGTTATATTACAATACAAGTATTATTGTGACGTCCATTCATACACAAAATTTATTTTAAGAGGTCTATTAGGCTGAATAGACGCTTTGTAATTTTATATTTACCTACATGTCTGTCTGTCCGTGTGTCTAATGGTTTAATATGTACAGCTGTTTGTGTGCCAAATAAAAATATACGCCCAAAAGTCTTGTTTTTGCGAATTCTTGAACAAAATATAGATATATCGATATCGATAAAGTAATTCAATGTGCTACGTGGTGCGGCCTTGACCGAATAGCGGCGAACGATCACGCAAATGTGAACCATATGTTTAACGCAATTAACAGTATAATTGCTGCAACTGAGAATACCGCCATCTATGGTCAAGTAGCGGAATTGACTCGTCAATCGAATCTAGTGTGACTATAGATCTTAATAGATCATAAATACGTTCTGCCGCTAAAGCAAAATAAATCTTATTTGTAGAACGGCAGGGTTTATTTCCAAATCTGTGAAGTAGACTAGTTTCTAATAAACTTAAACTACAAATCAAACTAATTGTTTCTTTGTACTGCAATATATGATTATCGGTTTATTTGTGTGAGTTTGGTGACAGTGGTGCCTATAGTAATTTTGGTGTATTGCACTTCTACTGTTTTTTCTGTTCTGTGGGTGTACGTAACGGACTGCCGAGACGATGGCCTCAGATTCGATCCCCAGGTACCCCGGGCACACACCTCTGACTTTTCGAAGTTATGTGTGTATTAAAAATATTAATTATCGCTCGCTTAATAATGTGCCCCTGTCACACTGGCACCGAAACATAACTGGCGAAGTGTGAGAGTGTAACACAACCCACCACCACCAACCACCTCTCACGCATTTTATCCCCGAAGTGGTAGGCACTCTTCGGGGATAAAATGTGTGAAGTTATGTATATTATGTTATGTATTATTTTAGTTCTAATATTTATAAATAATAAAAAAGTGTAAGTTCAATGAATGGTATTGTTTAGTATTTTAATCACACATATAATACTAGTATAGAAATATCAAAGTAACTTGAATATTCACAGAAATTACTACTACTACATAAGATATAAAGTTCACTGACACCAGTCAGAGTGCACCAGCCACGTAGTTGTAGTAATTTCATATAATGTATTCCACTATACCTTGAAGAATACACGCCACGAAATTAATAATCTGAACACTCATATTAAATGACAGACATATTGGATGATAGGCAGGTTTCTACGTATTTTTAATAGCAAAGAACTTGAATATGGTTACGTGTGAATCTTCTTTTTACGTTATTAGATTCCATGATTTTCTATTTCACTTTTTAGGTCATCATCAGCCCTATATTCTGTCCCACTGCTAGGCTCGAGCCTCTTCTCACTATAAGAAGGGTAAGGCCGTAGTCTAGCACGCTGGCCATGTGCGGGTTGGCAGACTTCACATGTTTTCGAGAACATTATGGAGAACTCTCGTTTCTCACGTTTTCCTTCACCGATAAGCAAGGGATTATTAACAATTTAATACGCAATTAACTTCGAAAAGTCATTGGTGCGTACCGTGGATTAGAACCTGAGACCCTCTGCGGAGCAGTCTGTCGGTCTCTTCACTCGGTTATCGCTGCTCACTTTTTGGTATCTTTGATTTTTTACTTTTAATAGCTAAAACCATGGTTACACCCGCTATTTATGTTTACTACTCTGCACCCATGGCGCATAGCGTAATGTTATAGCCTTCCTAGATAAATGAACTATCCAACACAAAAATAATTATTTAAATCGGACCAGCTGTTCCTGAGATTAGCGCGATTAATCAAACAAACAAACTCTTCAGCTTTGTAATATTACAGATTTTAGTTACATATACTTATGTTATGTTACTATGTTTTACCAAAAATTTTAACCTTGCCGTAGTAATAAACCGACACGATCGAACGGAAATATTGTAGAATATCGCCAAAAACTAATGTATCTAGCTAGACAAGATACACTAAGTATCCAAGTAATCCCATGAGATTGCAATAGTTTCGATCGTAGCAATATCACCCCGTTCGACACTTATCTGACTACGATATACCTTGCCTTGGCATTGCATTTGCGTTATTAGAATAGACACAGATACATCTTATCACCACTGTCCACCGTTGATGCCGGTGTAACTTTGTTAAAGCATATTTTTAATGCTTGGGAAAACTCGAAGGATGCCATTGGTGTTTTTTGTGACCTGTCAAAGGCGTTTGATTTTGTAGAACATAATACATTTTTACGTAAATTGAAACTTTATGGTATTAGAGATACCGCACTAAATCTTGTTGCCAGCTGCCTTAGAGATAGAATTCAGTATGTAGATGTTAATGGGAGTAGGTCTCTAGGTTTGCCAGTAGGAATGGGCGTTCCACAGGGCTCTATTCTCGGTCCATTTATTTTTTTAATATATATTAATGATTTGCGTTCTCGTTCTTTGTTCAAAATTTATGTGATATTGTTTTGTTTGCCGACGATACGTTACTAATTTTTAAAGTTGATCGCAATTCAAGTTACTTTGATACCGTCAATAACACTCTTGCACAAGTTTTAGATTGGTTTTCGACAAATAATTTGGTACTCAATTTTAGCAAAACGAAATGTGTTAAATTCTCTTTGCCTAATGTCAAAAGTGTTGCTACTTATATAATTTTAAATAATGAAACAATTCAACTAGTCGAATCAACCCTATTATTAGGTCTAACTTTAGATAGTAAGCTTCAGTGGGGCGCCCAAATATCCTGTCTCGCAGTTAAACTTAGTTCTGCAGCCTTTGCAGTTAGAAAAGTTAGGGAATTCACATATATAGATACTGCTAGACTAGTTTTTCACAGCGTAATGATTTACGGTATAATGTTATGGGGTACAGCTGCTGATATACAGACTATTTTTGTCATTCAAAAGAGGGCCATACGTGCAATTTATAAGTTAGGTGCTAGAGTTTCTTTACGTGACAAATTTAAAGAAGTAGATATATTGACAGTTGCATCGCAATATATATATGCTAACTTAATGTACATTAAGAACAACTTAATTCTATACCGCAAAAATAGTGATTTGCACAAAGTGAACACAAGGAATAAGCATAAACTAGTGGGAACTAACTACAGTTTACATAAAATTCAGAACTCATTTGCGGGGATTGGTATACGATTTTTCAACAAATTGCCGCTTGATATAATAAATTTACCCATGCACAAATACAAACGGATAATTAGGAACTTTCTTTTACAAAGGGGTTATTAGCCTATTAAGGAATTTTTAAATGATAAGTCACCACGGGGACAAGCTAAGGCTATATCCGAATTTATATAGATACCTTGCTTTTCAGTTTTTTTTATATAATATCTCGAGTTCTTTTAAATAACTATTCATGAATTATTAGGTCATTCAACTTACTACATTTACATTTGCATTATTGTTCCACTTATTTTATTTAAAAAATTTGCTTCTGTGTTAGATGAAGATAACTCGTGATCATGGGCTGTACACTAACGTTTTTGTAAATTTTGTGTATTCATTTATCTACGGTCACTTTCTGTAGCATATATTTCCATCATAGTTCTCAACGCTCGCTAATGATCGCGAGTTGCCTACATTTTAAGACGTAATTGGATGCTCCTGTTACACAAGATTCACACTGGAAGGCTTCTACAGCACTTAAATTGGTAACTGCATTAATTATTTAAGTATTATGTATGTTCGTAATTATTATTTACAAGTAATTAATTACAATGTGAAACCACTGTTTCACAGGAGCTGCCACTGCAGCTCCTTACAAAAACAAAATATGTAACATAACACTGGCGATTAAAAAGAGTGGCCACGAGTTTTATTGCCCGTTCTTTCTCGTGGTTCTACCTATTGCTTTACGAACGAAGCAGTAAATGTAAATGTAGAAGCATTAAGTAATGTACTTTAAAATTTGACGTTCATAAACGTCATCTTGTGACCTAGATGAATAAATGATTTTGACTTTGACTTAACATCACACCATTATAAATTATTATCAATTCAACATTCTTACATTTCTTCGATAGTCTTGTGGCCAGTTCACATTAACGCATATTACAAAAAAAACTGTTTGTCTGAGAAGACATATAGGTTTCCATACGATGCAAAACTCTCGCTCTCCGTCATCACTTTAAAAAATATTAAATCTGCAAACCATTCTTGGCCAGTCTGAAGACCTACCCTTATCATAGTACAAAGAAGCCCGATGCCAGCAGTGAAACAGTTAAGATACAGATATATTATAGTTACTGCTGACTTTTGGGAGGTATATTAATTACTTAATAAAAGCACAAAAACTGTAATTTTTCACGATTCAACCTAAATTACAATTTATCCAATAGTTACTATAAAATAACAGTGAAACACGATCGCATCTCGTAGCAAGCACAAGCACCCCCTTCACCCCACCCCGTCCACTCCTCGATAACGTCAAGTAATTAATCAACTTCATTAAACTGCCATTTTGCTTTCGAGATTCGGTTTCGTTTTATCTCTGATAGTAAAAGTATAATAAAATATATCAAATACCATAACAGTATATATTTTCGACGTTAAAATTTGTTGATTATTTCACTTAATTTTTTAAAATTTTGTTGTCTCAATGTTGGTTAAATATGAGTCATTACAGAAAAATGGGTTAGTGAGTTAGTGAGTAATCCAAACGTGGTACAAAACAGATTACCTAAATTTGTGCCATTCACAAGTAATAAATAACTCTACGTGTTGATTATATTTTCATGTTTGTAAAATCTCACTCATCATCAGGATTGTGTTGTGTAATTACACAATCAATCGATCACCTGATAAGTCTATTTATTTATATTATTTTCTTTGATGATGTTTCATCATATCAGCCGAAAGGAGTCAACTACTGGACATAGGCCTCCCCCAAGGTTCTCCACATGGACCGATCTTGAGCCAACCGCATCCAACCGCTGCCTGTGCTCTTAAAATGGTCGTCAGTGCATCTTGCGGGCCTACCTCTGCTACGACGTCTGATGCGTGGCCGCCACTCCAGTTGCTATATTAATTAAAATATAAATTAATATAGTGGTAAATAAGTTCATACGAGAGGCAAGAAATGAACTTTTCTCTGCCTGGCTCTCTATTTTAAACATAACAAAATGTTTATTATATAGCAAATATTAACGCGATCGCGTGGACTGTTGTGTATTATAAACTGAAATACTGTAAAATTGTTACCATAATAAAACTGAATAATCCCAGTATATAGAAAGAACAATCATAATTATACAAAGCAGCTCCTCTTTTGTATTGTTAATTTTAATTTCGAAAAGTTCTCTAATAATACTTTAGTTTCACTCCGCGTTAGTGACATTTTAAGTTATTGTTGCTTTATGAATATGCTGTTATTTATGTTTGTCTGTGTTGCTGTGTTACTAGGTTTTCTACTACTGACTTGCATTTTATTTGAATTACTTGGTGTGTGCTAATAGGCATTGACTGAAAAAAATAAGTCATGTATGTATAGAAAATAGAGTAAAACCTATATGAAATCCGCATTTTATTCTTACCAGATTCTATCTAGTCTTTCTATTTCATATTGTCTTATCAGATATCAGTAGAATAATATCTAATCAACTTCTGTAGTGCACTACTGTCTAATGACATCTTCTCTACATAGGGTATCGAATGGTTTAATGCTCTTGTATCAAGTAAAACACTACGTGAAGTAATCATGTACAGTCTAGTCACACCCAGCCATTTTAGCTATAACACTGTCATTTTTAGTTATTATGACATCGTCCACCATATAAATTGCCCCTTTCTACATATATAATTAAAACACCGTTCATAAATTTGGTCATGTAATTTCGGGGGCTCACTGTAATAATAGGCTACCGCAAGTACTTAAAAAATATTGCAGTTTCTTAAATTTTAGGGATCCATAAATCCAAATAAGCTGTGGAAGTGTTCATTCATATAATTGTATATTACATCTACATTTTACTAGGATTAGTATAATAGTGAAATGTAGATGTAATATACAATTAGCATAATATGACAGTATGTATTGCAAATACATCAATAGAAAAATCATTTTAAAACAGGTATCTAAGGTCGCACCTGTAAACCGTTGGGGATTTCCCTGCAAATAATTCTCATGTTTAACAATAATAACCTGTGTATATGAATATGTCATTAAAACCGCACCTATATACGGGCGTACCAACTAAAATTCAACTTCGTTGCAGGCAGTAGATTCAATTCTGCTTTCAAGATTTGTACACGTTTGTTACTCACACATACAAATAGTAACAAAGCAAGTTACACAAAGGCTTATAATTATAGCTCATGGATTGATTCTATTAATAGTAACAATAATAACGATAACGTAATGGAAACTAAACGTGTTATGATACATAAATTTCAAAACGCAGTTACGGGCTTTGACAGCTAGTTGTTTATTAATTGACAATACAAGCCCAGCCGTATACAAACAGAATATCGTTTATAGTTCATTTCTGACTGACTGTAGTTGTGTTTCAGATATGTACACATAAACTGAGCTATATAGTTTTATACAGCCTATATTATAGAGATGTATTATGTATGTATATGATACCAATAGACTCTTATGCAATAATATCGACTTCAAATCCACGGCGCGCTCCACTGACTTTTCAAAGTTATAGGGCATATTAAATTGATTTAATTATCGCTTGCACCGTGTCTCGGCGAGCAAGTCAAGCTATCGGTTCAGTCAGTTGTCATGAAGATGATTGAGAGTCGTAATGTGGAGTAAGTAGGCTTCAATATACTGACACTGCTCAGAGTAAAAAATCGGTTTAGATAACAAAAATCAGACAGCGGCGGCGGTCGCTCGGTGGAAACAATTGATATTCCGTCGTATCTGGAAAAGCAGACCCCGAGCACCAAAGCGAAATTATACAAAATATTTTAATATCAATAATATTGACCACATATGTTGCATTATGCCGCTTTGTCAACTTCCTCCTGAAAACCCAAAATAAAATTATACACAAATTTCAAAGAAAACATATTTTATTTCAGTGTTAAATAAGACGATGTTTAGCGATAAATTTAGGAATATACTCGTAATTTTTATGATTTCAAACGTGTTGTAAGATGTCTGAAAAACAATATTAAGCTTTGTCTGCGGATTTTATACTCAGCAAAATTTATGCCACGTCACACAATAAACTCTTGCATATTCATATTATTCATATCATGCTGTTGTTTTCGTTGCGTAGGCGGGAATTATAACTATGTGCGCGTATAGGTACATAGGTATTTATTTCGAAAGTCATATGGAAGTTTAACAAGATTTAACTTGAAAGAGGAATTTTCATTGCGGCATGCTAAACTTTGATTTTTGCTGCTAGGTAAAACGTTAGCTGGAAGTTCCGAAGTATTTTAAGATAATCCTTGTATTGATTGCTTTCTACCTGTCGATAACGAGCCCTTGTGCCTGGACTTCTCTATTCTTAGAAGAAAAATAGATATTCAAAATATGTCCAATTGACGTAAATAGTATTACGGACTTTTGTTTGGACACTTAAAAATACATATATCAGCTTGGTTCACGTTGTTGTGAAAACGGAGTATGAGGATGTACTCTTGTTTGCCTTTTTATAGTTTCATCACCATACTATTACATAAAATAGAGTATATTTAGTACAGGAAACTCGTTCATCATGTCAGCCTAGAGACGTCCACTGCTGGACATAGGCCTCCCCCAAGGTTCTCCGCACAGACCGATCTTGAGCCGCCCGCATCCAACCGCTTCGCGTGATCTTAACCAGATCGTCGGCCCACCTTGCGGGAGGACTACCCCTACTGTGTCATCCGGTACGTGGTCGCCACTCCAGACCCTGCCTTCCCAGCGGCCATCGGGTCTTCGCGCTATGTGCCCTGCCCATTGCCACTTCAGCCTGGCTATTCACAGAGCTATGTCGGTTACTTTGGTTCTCCTGCGGATCTCCTCATTGCTGATACGATCTCACAGGGACACTCCGAACATAGCTCTCTCCATCGTCCTCTGAGTGATCCTGAGCTTTCGGATAAGGCCCATAGTTAGCGACCACGTCTCAGCGCCGTTGATCATCACTGGCAACATACACTGGTCAAAGACTTTCGTCTTGAGACACTGCGGGATATCGGACGTAAAGATATGCCGTAACTTCCCGAACGCCGCCGCTTAACCGAATTGGATTCGACGAATGACCTATTTCTCAAAGTTGGACCTACCCAATTGGATCATTTGTCCCAGGTAGCCGTACTTGTCGACAACTTCGAGTGTAGAGTTGCCAACCTGGATAGGAGCAGGTACGACATGGACGTTTGACATGATTTTCGTCTTGTCCATGTTCATCTTAAGACCTACTTATTGGGAGACTCTACAGAGGCCATCGAGCATTGTGCTGAGGTCTTCCATGGTCTCAACCATGACTACGATGTCATCAGCAAATCAAAGGTGAATGATGTACTCGCCGTTGATGTTGATGCCGAGTCCTTCCCAGTCCAGAAGCTTAAAACGTCTTCCAGCGCAGCGGTGAAGAGTTTAGGATAAATAACATCTCCCTGCCTCATCCCTCGCTGTAGCCGAATAGGATTTGAGCTCTGGTCCTGGCATGGTGGCGTTTTCGTACAAACATTTCAGCACTTCAACATATCGATAGTCAATTTGGCACCGTTGGAGAGACTGCAGCACTGCCCAGGTTTCGATCGAATCAAAAGCTTTCTCATAGTCCACAAACGCCAAGCATATAGGCTGGTTATACTCCTCGGACTTCTGTATAAGGAAACCAGTTACAGACTTCCAATATAAGAGCTAGTAACAAAATTATTTAATTTTCTTTGTCTTTATTACCAAAGCTAAACACTCGTATTAATCGCATCGGTCGTTTTTTTAGAAATGGTGGAATGTGGCCAAATGGCTTTGACTAATATGTGGATGTAAGCGGAGCGCAACGTTCAGTCACTTAATTCAATGTCCAATATTTGACTTGATCGCCACAACTGGAGTTTGTATGAAACGAAACGTTTACAGAGGCTTTCGCATACGAAATTGGCTAAATTGTCTTGCATCAATGCGGCTAGCGTTTACATTTTGGTTCATGTAGCTACAGTCACTGTAAGTGCAAAACCTTTCTCATTTATCGATTGATCATGTAACTCCTTTCTTATTGTACTTTATTTTCTTATTATTTCAGGCTTATTGCTGTATTAATCATAATTCATGAGTGGCTGATCATCTGCAATAACAAATCAAATAAATATAATAATAATGAGATTTTATTTTCAGAATCGCTCCGTAGTTTATGAAGTAAAACACTGGCTTTAAATATTAAGGCATTTTGTAAAAATGTATTCGACTTATAAACTAATTATAAAAAAGAATATTTGTAATATTTGTGACTATACTACATACTTATTTTATTAAATTGTTTACATAATTTCATAGCTTTTTGCGTTGTAAGTAAATTAATTTTAGCCTGATTACACGCCGCTGAAACTTTTCTGTACTCATGAGTTAGTAACTCTTACCAAGTTATGCAAATTGGTTTTCTACTTTAACACCTTTGAAGTATAATATCTTATAAACTAATTATAAAAAATTATATTTGTAATATTTGTGACTATACTACATACTTATTTTATTAAATTGTTTACATAATTTCATAGCTTTTTGCTCTAGTTGTTAATAAAAATACAGAGACCAACCAAAGTTTCCATAAAGAAACCTATTTCTTTAACATATTGAGACTAATTCTCATTTTTAATCCATTCATTCTTACTAAACCTACGACTTTCTTTATGGATATGGTACAACGGATATTGCCGCTGTTCATTTTACACGAAATAATGTTTTGTACATGTTTTGTATTTATCGAAAATATGGGAACATATTTTTATTATACTGGCATCCATAATGTCTTACGTCAGTTATTATGACATGAAAACAGTCAAATTGCTTTTTCACCTAAGCTAATATCTCTATATCTCTATAGTATTTTAAAAACTAAGTAATTTAAATTACTGTCCTTTATATTGACTTGAGCAATCCTTAGTGGGCCAAACAAGTTTATTTCGTGTTGTCGAGATTCGTGGGTTGACTAAAGTATGAGACAGGCTTTATTGGTAACATTAGTCTGTCGTCTGGAAGTAGAACAACTAGCCGTGATGAGGATTGCGGTTGTGTTAACTCTTCCTTTGCGGTACCTCGGCAACAACACGTCCATTATTTGGACAAGTGATCTCATTCGGCGCTCAATATTCTGACATCATGGATAGCACCAGTCTGTGTAAGTGTTGTTTACTTATCTTCTCAATTCTTTTAATTCTCTCGTGTTCTCCTCACCGAATATTCAGACGGACTTTAATTCTTTGTTTCAGGAATAGAATGGAGTTTTATGTTTAGAATGCTACACATTAATTGAAGCTGTTGTAATTTCTGAGGTCATACTTACACCACATTATGGTATACGATATACAAGCTCCTGCTTCATTTTTAGATGATTTATTTGAAGAAGATTTATTATAACAAATAAAATGAAAAGTAACATAATAACTATGTTTCATTTACCTATTAAGCATAAAACAGTGTAATTTTAATTTTTACTTTGTAATAATGTGCAAAGGAATGAGCTTATCTTTTGCGAACTAGCCTCACTGAAAATCTCATAAATTGTGTGGTACAATTTCTGAGATTAAGTAAATAATTTAATACATATTATACATAAGCATCAAAAATGTAAAGATCAATAGATTTTAGAAGACTCTTTTACTATCAGGATAGTGATAACAGATTCTTATTACAGTATATACCTATAATTACTAAGAAATATTTATGTGTCACGGCTTTTTTGTCACCATAACCACATTTATTATAAGGCAAGCCAACCATCGGAAAATAGTAAAAATAAAATACTAAATCATTCTGTTTAAATGTCATTGCAGTAAAACTGAAATCAAACGTCATAAAGTCAAAATACATTCATCTACAACGTCATTATTAAAGAATAATAATGTAATGATTCGGCATTTACGTACGTACTTTCATAGTGCTCCATTTAAAATACATATAAGGGCGAAGAATTGTGAAAAATAACGGATAGGTAATAATACTACTCAGAGTAGGTAATTACGATTTCATTCTGGAGCTGTTTGGGGTGAAAACGCATGGGATCCAAGCGCTCGTTATTTATTCCGGGACCACCATGACCAGATGGCTGGTTATTCTTTGCTCCACGAATTAACATTGCTGTCCAGCGTGGCAATGCTGCCAGCCTTCTTTTTTGATAACATGTTATGGGGTAACGTGTTATACGATGCCTGAACCGTGTACATATTTATACATTTTAAATTTAGATTTATGTACAAATATATTTTCCTGTATGGTAGGATAGAAGGATACTTGGTTTTACTGGGTTACTGGGTACTGGCAGAGTGACGAGGTACTTGTTCAGACTGACGACGTGACGAGTATAATAAAACTGTTCTTGAAGATCGGTATCGGTAAGTGGTAGTAATTTATTTATAAATAGTGGCAAGCTATATACAAAAATTTACGTTCAGAGAGGTTACTGGTGGCGATGAGCACAATATCGATATTGACCAATAAAAGGAGACTTACAACTAACGGTTCTTACATGACTACATATTATAACTAGCTATAAACACAATTTGATTTTCATCGGTCAACTCACTCTTACTAGCGCTCTGTCCTTCACGCACACTTTATAATAAAAAGGCACACTGAACAAAACTCGGTGCGTTGGCGAGGCAGGTGGACGGCGCGCTCGCGTATGCGACGCGACGAAGCGTTATCAGCTCTTATCAGTTATCAGCTATCACACTTATCTGTTGATTACGCTGCGTAGGGTTGTGCGTACTGTGCAAGTAGGTATGTGCACGTAGTACGCCACATTATCCCCCCTCAAGCGAAGTGTAGGTTTTGTTTCACCATCCAACCGGATCTGGTGACGTATGTGCTCCTTGCTTGAGGTGGCGATGTCTCTGCTTCGTCCGGTGTCATGTTCGAAGCCTGTGCGGGTGAAGTGCTTGCTTGAATTCCTCTGCTGTCTGAAACTTCGCCGCTGTCGATGCATAGATGAGCTGGCTTCAGTCTCTCTATAGACACAACTGAAGTGCGAAGTGGAAGTTGTAACGTAAAATGTTTGCCGTCTGCGCTGCGCTGTAGTACTCAAGTACTACAGCGCAGCGCAGACGGCCTTATCAATAAGGCCCATCATAAGGTGGAATGAGCGGTTTTCTTAGTGTGTCATTGCGCACAAACACATGTGAACACGTAGCGAGATCTTTGTAGACGAATGTGTTTGTCTGTGAACGATGCGATGTGTTTGTCAGGGTGAGCGAGTTCATTGTATCCATCAGCTGACGAACGAATACTGCGTCTTCAATGTTCGGTTTTGTAGGCACGAAAAAATCAGATGGTACTCGTAGCGGTGATCCGTATGTCATCAAGGCTGGGCTGACATTTGTATCTTCACGCAGTGCTGTACGGAGACCTAGTAGCACAGTAGATAGTTCTTCACTCCATCTATTGCCGGCCGCTCTAGCCATCAATGCAGCTTTCAGTGTTCGGTGCCATCGTTCTATTTGTCCGTTTGCTTGCGGGTGGAATGCAGTTGTACGTATGCGAGTGACGCCGAGTTTCTTCATAAGCGCGTTGAACAGTGAAGACTCGAACTGTCTACCTTGATCCGTAGTCAGTCGTAGAGGGCACCCAAATCTTGATATCCATCCATCGTACACTGCCTTCGCTACTGTTTCTGCAGTGATATCACGTATAGGTACTACTTCAGGCCATTTGGTACATCTGTCAATCATCGTCACTATGTAAGTATACTCGTTAGACGGTACGAGTGGTCCAACTATGTCGACGTGTAGATGTTCTAAACGTGATGATTGTTGGAACTGGCCGAGCGGGCTGATAACGTGCCTTTGAATTTTCGCGCGCTGACAGCCGATGCACGCTCGCGCCCAATCAGCGACGTCCTTGTTTATCGCCGGCCAAAAGAATTTGCTTGACATATTTTTCCTTGTTGTTCGTACTCCGGGATGACATAAGTCGTGTTGAGCTTTGAATGCTACGACACGAAACGTCTCTGGTAGGTATGGTCGTATGTTATCAGTCGATGTTACGCACCAAATCGGTCGTTGAACTCCGGGTAGGTTAATTTTAGTAAACTTAAGGTTGGGTTGTTTCATACAGGATTGTAGCTCAGTGTCGATCTCTTGTTCTTCTGCTAATTTGTTGTAATCTATAGTTGAATGTAATACGTCGATCTCCGCTATACGTGATAAGGCGTCCGCGGCTTCATTCTTATCACCGTGTATGTACTTGATGTTATTGCAGAATTGACTTATGTAGTGAAGCTGGCGTTCTCTCCTCGGTGTATCACTGCTACTTGGTGTTCTAGTCAGCGCGTATGTAAGCGGTTTGTGATCTGTACATATGGTGAGTTCATTGCCCTCTATGAGTCGGCGTAGGCTTTTAACAGCTGTGTACATTGCTAATAGTTCGCGATCGTACACACTGTATCTTCGTTGCGTCTCACTTATTGCTTTTGAATAGAAGGCAAGAGGTTTCCACGTGTCGTCGATCTTTTGTTGCAGTACTGCGCCGAGACTTGTATCAGACGCATCGGTGAGTAGACATAAGGGAGCGGACGGAATTGGGTGAGACAGAATAGTAGCGTCGAGTATGCTTTGGCGGCAATGTTCGAAAGCTTTCTCTGAGTCGGGTGTCCATTCTATAAGCGACTTGTCGTTTTTCTTGCTGTTGTGTAGATATTTGTTGAGTAGGTATTGATGATCGGCGTGATGAGGTAGGCAGCTGCGGTAGAAGTTGATCATACCTAAGAATCTTCTAAGTTCTTGTTCTGTGGTAGGTTTCGGGTAATTGAGTATGGCTTGAATGCGTTCTTCCGTGGGTTTGATTCCTTCAGGTGTAACTTCGTAGCCAAGAAATTGTATTTTGTCCTTGCCGAATTCGCATTTGTCGATGTTTAGCGTTACTCCGTAGTTGTTGAGTCGCTCGAGTACTTGATGTAGATGGCGCTCGTGTTCCAATGGCGTTGCTGAATGGATAAGTAGATCGTCGACGAAACAGAATACGATGTCATCTAGCCCGCGTAGAACTTCATGCATAAAGCGTTGAATCGTTTGGCCTGAGTTGCGTAAGCCAAACGTCATGCAGTTGAATTCGAAGAGACCGGAGGGCGTTATTATAGCTGTCTTCGGTGCGTCTTCCGTTCGTATAGGTATACTGAAGTAGGCCATCTTCATGTCTAACTTTGAAAATATTTTCTTCCCGTGTAGTTGGTATGTAAAATCTTGAATTCTAGGTATGGGGTACCGATCGGGAACAGTCACGGCGTTAAGTCTGCGGTAGTCGCCACACACACGTAGCGATCCATCCTTTTTCTTGACGACATGTAGTGGGCTTGCCCAGGGACTGTGTGAAGGCTTGCAGATACCCATTTCCATCATTTTCTCGAACTCCAACTTTGCCGCTTTGTACTTGTCGGGTGGCAGTGGGCGTGGCCTCGAGTAGATTGGTTGGCCGGTCGTTTCAATGCGATGCGTTACGTCGTGTTTGGCGGGAACTTTGAGTGACATGGGTCGTAGTACATCTGGGTATTTCTTGAGTATGTTATGATAAGCGTGATTGTGGCTTATCATGTAGACGGGTTCTTCGCTACTCTGCACTGTGATTGCGTTAACATGGAGGTCGGTGACACGATCGATGAGTTTTCTTTGGTGAAGGTCGACTAGTAGCTTGTGTTTTGATAAGAAATCTGCGCCCAGGATGGAAGTCTTAACGTCGGCAACAATAAATGTCCATTTGTAACTTCTACCTAAACCTAGGTTGAGCTCGAGTGTACGCTCTCCGTAGGTATGTATTTCTGTGCCGTTCGCAGCGAATAGTTTGCTACTGTTCTCGGTAGGTTTCAATTCATTCTTGTTTCTTACAGCAAGGACTGAGATATAGGCTCCCGTGTCGACTAGGAATTTTTCTCTGTTGTTGATATCAACGACGCATAGGCGGTGGCTTGGTTGGTTAACATCGACGTCCGCCACAGTCGATGTACGTTCTAGTTTTCCCGCTTCGATTTTGAACACGGCGACTCGCAGTGACGAGCTTCATCGCCGTATCTGTAGTGGTACTTGCATAGCCAATCGGAATCGCCCGGCTTGGGCGCAGTGCGGGGTCGTGATCTTGAGCGTGACCTTGAGTTTTGACGCGGATTGTAGTTATTGTAGGTGCCACGATGCGTAGACTGTTGCGTTCGGAGTTTGGCGATTTCAAGTGATAGTTTTTCTATCTGTCTTGATAATAGGTCGAACTGTAGACTTTCGATGGTTGTAGTGCAGCACGGCAAATTCGATTGCATTGGTGGTACAGTGGTTGTGGTAGACACGGCGGCGACGGTAACGGGTTCGAAATGCTGGATCATTTTGTCTGCCATTGCGGATAGAACTTCTAGCGATGATTCGGTGTTTACTGAGAGCACGGCGCGTACTTGTGTGGGCAGTTGGTTGAGCCACATCACTTTTAGCACCTCGTCGGTGAGTAACTTGCCGCTCAAATCTCGCATTTTTCGTAACAGCTGACTTGGTTTCATGTCGCCGAGTTCTAGGCCACTGAGTAGTTTTTGCAGCTGGCGATGGTCGAATTCTTGGTATGTCGATATGAGCCTGGTTTTGAGCGCAACGTACTTCCCCGTAGCTGGTGGGTTAAGTACGATGTCTGCTAACTGCTCGAGATCGCTGCAGCCCAATAGCGGTACGACCAGGTTAAATTTTTGTTCCTCGCTGATCTTGCTAGCCGCGACGGCGGCTTCGAACTGGGCGAACCATAGCCTGGGGTTCTGACGCCAGAATGGTGGAAGGCGTGCTGGCAGCGATATGGTTGCCACGTCGCTCTTTACCGTGGTTACGGCCTCGTTGTGGTCATTGATCTTCTCCAAAGTGTACGATAGGTATGTTTCAGCTTTCGGCGTAAGTATAATTTCGGGGTCGAGGGTCACCAATTTACTGAATCGTAGGATAGAAGGATACTTGGTTTTACTGGGTTACTGGGTACTGGCAGAGTGACGACGTACTTGTTCAGACTGACGACGTGACGAGTATAATAAAACTATTCTTGAAGATCAGTATCGGTAAGTGGTAGTAATTTATTTATAAATAGTGGCAAGCTATAAACAAAAATTTACGTTCAGAGAGGTTATTGGTGGTGATGAGCACAATATCGATATTGACCAATAAAAGGAGACTTACAACTAACGGTTCTTACATGACTACATATTATAACTAGCTATAAACATAATTTGATTTACATCGGTCAACTCACTCTAACTAGCGCTCTATCCTTCACGCACACTTTATAATAAAGTGGCACACTGAACAAAACTCGGTGGCCGCGATGTTCGTCGCCAGTCAGATGTAATGCGTTGGCGAGGCAGGTGGACGGCGTGCTCGCGTATGCGACGCGACGAAGCGTTATCAGCTCTTATCAGTTATCTGTTGATTACGCTGCGTAGGGTTGTGCATACTGTGCAAGTAGGTATGTGCACGTAGTACGCCACAATATAATAGGACATTATGATACGATTAAGTAAATAGTTGAGTTTCCAAGGATGCAATTAAAAATCAATTGCATCACGGAGTAATTTTGAATGGCTTAGATTTTTTATTTATTTATTCATTTATGCACAAATATGCTGTACATCGGTGGACATAATGCCATATGGCATGCTCTACCTGTCAACCTTAAGGTGGTGCAGAGATGAAAGTGGTGGGTGCATTTTACTATTTAGATGTAACTAATGTAAAATAATATACATACATAATAGGGATATCATACAAACAACATATTTATATAGTTCTACAAATACATACTTATACCTACTTATAGATAAATATAACTTACATATACATAAAAATTTTCATATTACATATGTACAAGGTACATATAATTCTATGTTTAATGGACAATTATTGCATATTTGTACGGGGCTACATCTGTTACATTTGCTAAATTAATATTAATCTGCTTAAAATCATATGTAATTCAATTTTAACAAAAACGTATTTGTATTTTTAATTAATGCCTAGTTTTAAATGTTTGTAATAGTATTAAATGTAAAGAACGAAAGGTCATAGCCGAACTTTCTATCGAGCACACATCTGAGATATCTTGTGTTGAACTTGAGCAACACGTCATATTCTGTGTTTACCGACCTTGCGGTGGTCTGACTTTAGCCAATTTGAAAGCATCATGGAGGACGTCTTAAAACACTTAAGTGCTAGCAGGAAGTCAATAATCGTATGTGGTGATTTTAATGTTAACTCGTTAGAACAATCACCAACTTGTACTAGGTTCGTTACTTTATTTATGTCATTTAATTTTAATTTTTATTTTCTGAACCAACCAGAATGACCTCACATTATTCTACATGCTTAGATAATATTTTTTGCAATTGTTTGTACTTAAGTAAAGCTGTTTTGAGTGACTTGACATCGGATCACTGTGGACAAAAGGTTGTAATTCCAACTAATACAACCCCTACAGTACAAAAAATCACTTGTAGGCCTTTGACCTCTGCTTGCCTTAATCGCTTTAATGATGATGTTGCTGCTAAGATCGCCAGCATTGACTTAACTCACGATGATACTGATGAATTATATGAGTGGTTATTTGATGTTATTAAAAATAAGTACAATAATATTTTTAAGCAGAAGACATTTGCCAAGAGCTTTAAAGTTAAATTTTGTGATTGGGCAACAGTAGGAATATACAATATGTTGTATGATCTGTATGGTATGAAACAATATAATTTTAATCCTTCATTTATTGAATATCTAAAAAATTACTCAAAAGTTTTTAAGAGAGCATGTGCTTCAGCTAAGTCTATAATTATTTATAAGTAAAAAAATTAAAGAATCCAAGAACGAAATAAATACAACTTGGAACATTATTAAAAAAAAAGCACGTTTGGCTGTGCGTAGAGGGGTGTTAGTACCTACTTTTATGTATGGTAGTGATAGTTGGTTATGACAGAAGAGTCATGAAAGTAGAATAAATGCTGTAGAAATAAGAGCACTGAGAAGTATGTGTGGTGTTTCTTTGACTGACAGCGTAAAGAATTGTGTCATAAGAGAGTGTTGTAGGGTAAAATAAAATGTAGTGACAAGCATCGAGAAAGGTATGCTAAGATGGTTTGGGTAGGTGGAGAGGATGGATGACGATACCGCTTTTATAAACGGTAACTATAACTATTAAAAGAATGGCCAAGAGTTTTCTTGCCCGTTCTTTCTCTTGGTATAAACTATTTTTATCAGTATTTTTTGGTACTAGAAGGACAGGACAGGACCACTCACTGTTGCAAGGCTCAATAATACCTTGCTCGAGCATATGATCTATTTGTTTCTTAATTTCATTTTTCTGTGAATGCGGTACTCTATATGGTTTCGTATACACTGGTGAAATGTTCGGTTTTAAAGTTAGTAGTTGTCAACTTATCACCTGGTAGGTAAAATATATCCGAGTACTTTGCACATAAATTTTCTAATGATATCTGTTCTTCTTTATTTCAATGGTTCAAATTCAGCAATGAAAATATTTTTTTAACTCGATTAGAATCATTAATGGCTTTGTCAAATGAACAACAAAAATATTCTTTTGTACTCTGAATAATTGGTTTAATGTCGTGAAAGGTTAAAGCTGATTCAGTAGTATTTAGTATTCGGATAAGTATTTTTCCGTCTACGGGATTAACTAATGCGCTAGCTATGAAAACCCCTTTACGCAGTTCTGATGCGCAAATAACGCTCTCTTCTGTAACTGAAGTATGTATAAAATGCACAGATTCCGACCTTTCAGGCAAATGTACTTTATTACTGCTAAAACATGAAGAATGCGTATTACTGTTTGTAGTTAAGGGTAATATCACTTTAATATTATTGTTCCATAAAGTTAATGTTTTATTATTAACATTTAGAACCGACTTGTATTTGTTTAAAAAATCGTACCCAATTATTGCACTCGCCTTAGGAGGTAAGGAATTCAAAACATAAAACTTGTGACTTACAACATGACACCCGAGAAGTAAGTCTAAATAAACATATCCAATGGTACGGACTTTGCCTCCGATAACGCTGACAACTGTATTCTGCTTAGACATAGGAAGATTTTGCGCAAGTACATGCTTATGACTCACGACTGAAATCGATGCGCCTGTATCAATAAGACACGTGTAAATATACCTATGACTACGTAACTTAACATAACAAGAATTACCACAAGATAATATGATGCTATTAGTCTCGAAAAAACTGATTCCTATTTTCAGATTCCTCACGAGGATGAGAGCTTGAACTTGTCAAAGTATGTACGTGCCTCGTAGTACCCCTTTGACCTCTGAATTGATCAAAGTTGGACCTACCTCGATTACCATAGAAGGTTCTAGTCCCGCGCGAGGTATTCGTCTGACCTCGCTGATATTGAGCTGGAGTATTGCCCTGTTGTCTAGGAGAACCTCGCTGGTACCTCCCTCGACCAGCAAGCATTCGCTGCTGAAAGTGAGTGTTGCTCAAACGCCGAGGAAAATTCCTGGAATGTGATTTAGTACAACGATTAATGGTCATTATTTCGCTAGAAGTTACCGGGGAAGCAATATCTTCATCAATCGCACCCTGTATAGCGTCCTTCAAGGTGTCATAATTCCTTGCGGATATAATAGTGCTTAGGCGACGATTTCTAAGGCCTTCTGCAAAAGATTTAATTGCCTGTTTTTCATTCAAAGACCTTAAACTCTGAATATTAAGATCGCAGCCCTCAGATTGTGTGATCGTCAGATCTGCAAACATTTCTGCAATTTGTTTGCCATATTCATCTATACTCAAATTATTTTGCTTAAGATTATACAACCGACGCTGAATAGCCGTTGCCGATTTTCTGGGTAACAGTCGAATTCGCATGTCCTTGATAAGTGAATCAACATTATCATAATTAGACGATAACTTAAGCTTAGCTGTCTGAGAAAGCCTGTTTTTTAATACGAAATCAATTAGCTTTTTGTGAGAGTCCGCATCAATTTCAGATTTATAATAACTTATACCATCTATTAACTGCTTTATACTCGATTCATCATCTGATGCAACTGGCAATAAGCTCAAAGCTATTTTTATATTGAACTTCTCCATTATTCCTTACTTATTTTCTTCTAAATTTCCTGAACACGAAGTCTCAGTACATAAATCTAATATACCCTTATATAGAATGTTAATATCTTTACTAATCATATTAATAAAGAACAAATCTTCCTCTTTAAATTTGGTTTTAGATGTGTCTATCGACTCTAAACAAGAACTACATTTTTATATAAAGTATCTGCTTCTTCTAATTTAACAACAATAATCTTACCCTTCCTTCTACTAGGGCCAATTTTGATTAAGTACTTTCGTAATTCGAATAATTCATTGTATATTTCACTCAGTTTTTCAGCCATAGGAATTTATAACTTTGACAGCAACAAGTAGGTATATTCTACAAGTACCTAATTTATTGAATAAAATAGCAAATACATATCTCTTGTACTTGAAATAAGACAATAGTACTGCTTAAAACAAAAATATTAAAGTCTCTAAATTATTGTCCATGCACCTCCATAATTTTGCAGATTAACGCGCACTGGTTTTATTTACCGATTATTATTGATAACGATTCCGCACTAAATACACCATAATATAGAAACCAACACAACTATTTACCGCACCTTTTATGATATTTCCGCATAATTTCGATTGACCGCACCGCACTATTTTCCATCGTGGAGTGACCCGGCTATTTATTTTATGCATTTATTACCCCGGACTACTTATTTACGCTTGCAGCTGCCTCGATATCACGGGGATGGCGATAATACATCGACCTTGACTTCCTTAAATAATGCCTGTGTATCTCCTCTGTTATCCACGTTCTGTGGCATTTTCTATAATTCTTCAGGGCAAAATATCCCAATGTTATTGCCAAAAACACAGTTATGACAATAAGTATGATGTTTGTGATACTCGCATGGTGCTGGAGCTCACCAATTCCGCTATTTCTCGCATTTCCTGCAGCATCTTGCGCCAGGACTAATTCTTCTTTAGTATTTGTGGAACCCATTATAGCAGACACAAAAATAATTATGATGTTGTACAACACGAGAAACATGAACGAAGAAAGTATTGCAAGTGCCCATATTGTTCGACTTATCTTACAGCGCGTGGGCCGTAGACATAAGAATTTGCTAACGCAGCAGATAGCTGCCCATTGGCAGGGTCGCCATATACGGTTGGGTGTAGGAGATAAATGAAAGGTTCGAGATCTGTATGATGACTGCATTTATTCAATCGATTACATGGTTATATAGAGTTTGTATAGAGTACATCGATGCATCAACGTTACATATATGGGCATACCTTACACTATGCCTTTGCTTTGCGAACGTGGCGCTAAATGTAAATGTAGAATCAGAACTTTAGATTCTAAAATATACCCTTGTGACAAACTGAATAAATGAAATAGTTGTCTCTTTTATTTTCCAAAAATCTGACAAATAGAACTATAATAACTCATATAGGCCGTATACCTTGTAACTATACATTTACACTCAAATACATAGTTATCTATATCTGACATAATACTTGTATTGAACAGCTAAGCTCTGCACATAACAAGGAAAAAAGTCAGTATTTGGTATATGAATATCATAAACAGAAGTACAGTACCACAATAATAAAGAATCTATATATACGACCTAAACATGATGACCCAAATAACTAAGTCGTTCGCTCGGTCGGACATCTGTTGACATATATCTCCTTTATGTAACGTTTGTCCGAATAAGAGCTTGTAGTAGTCCGGATTACGACATTTTTACTGTTGCGCTTAATAACATGGTATCAGGCATGAATATTTAGGTTGCGTTTGTGTATGTAAACTGGATTGTAAAAATAAAACGAAAGATTGGTCAGTTGTACTGGTTTTTGTAATAAGAATCCTCCCAAAAAATGCTATACTATTTATTTGATTGTACATTCGATTGCAGTGTAGCTATTGATAACAAAAATATTAACAAAATAGGCACATGTATTGCATGAGGCCGCGATAGCCTATTAAGATACCAACAGACCAATGGATATCGGATTCAAACTGATGGCGCAGCGCCCTGAATTGTCAAAGTTACTTGCGTATTTAATTGCTATTTTTAGGGTACTCCGTGTCTTTAGGTCTTCGGTCACGGCTGTCATGGACACCTTTGACAGTAATTATGGCAAGTCCTCTTACCCATGAACATACTGACACTCGTCAAAGCCATGGAGTATCGCTATCGGTTTGGGCGCTCTCTGAAAAAGCTAATATTCTGCTAAATCTGGTTATACTAAATCAGACCCCAGGCTTTAATGCAGCTAGACTTTGGGCTGATTTTGCGCATGCCAATACATCATTTTATTAGGGTTCCGTACCTAAAAGGTAAAAAACGGAACCCTATTACTAAGCCTCCGCTGTCTGTCTGTCTGTCTGTCTGTCTGTCTGTCTGTCTGTCTGTCTGTCTGTCTGTCACCAGGCTGTATCTCATAAACCATGATAGCTAGAAAGCTGAAATTTTCACAAATTATGTATTTCGGTTGCCGCTATAACAACAAATACTAAAAATAAAAAAAAATAAAAAAATAAGGGGGGGTCCCATACAAAAAACGTGTTTTTTTTCGTACTTTTTGCTCGAAATTAATAATTGTTACAGGTAGACGCTTTAAATTTTTACAGAATATGTAGTTCTATATTACCTTTCAAAATAAGTAATTAAATTTAAAAAAAGTAAATAATAAAGGGGGGCTCCCATACAACAAACGTAATTTTTAAGCAATTTGTTACTCGATCTTAATAAACAGGTAGAAACTTATAAAGTATTTAAGTATACATACAACGAACGTGATTTTCTTTTATAGATGATGGTACGGAACCCTTTGTGCGCGAGTCCGACTCGCACTTGCCCAATTTTTGTTAATAAAGTGTTAGGTATTGTTTCGAAGTACATAGTAATCGAGCACACCTAGACGTTTTTCTTTGCAAGCCTTGAAGCTTAAAATCATTCGACTTTTTTATCAAAATACGATACTAAATTACTACGCGTATTGACAAATGAAAGGAATACAATAAATAAGATGAAGAACATTTTGATGTTAATGCACAGGATGCTTTGAGTATGCAGAAATTAATCAACTTTAACTGAAACCTGAGCGAATAAAAAAAATTAAAATTTCATCGGTTCAGTGCACCACCGATGTAGGTGTGACGAAACGTGCATAATTTATATATATTTCGTAATTTGACGCTCATGCTAAGTGTTTTAGTAAACTTATACAACTGAGTACGCCATTGCGAGCGGGGTTGAGATTTCCCGCGGTTTGTTTTTAGAGAAATGCTCGTCTCTTTATTTTTTTCTATAAGGGCAATGGAAAGAATTAGCTTTATTGCATTTATGTATATTTTTACGCAATGACTGGCCTTTGTCCGAAACTTCATTTGCGTGGAGGATAACAGCCAGTAGATTAGCTATGCAACTAGACGAATTCGGAGTCATTAGTACATATTTGGTTAATTTAAATGAGTTATTTTACTAAAACCTAAGTGAATTATTTAAAGTACCTACAAATTAATCTATTTTATAATTTTATGACACCACCGAAATAAGAAAATTTGGGAACTACAACCACATAAAATTATTATGCTTTCATGCGTAACATTGTGTGTTACAGTAAAATGCAGACTATACCTATACTTATTCGTACAATATTAAAAAACATATCAATGGCTATTTTGTTCTGCATTCATTTATATTTTTAAACGATATCAAAGTATACGACTGATATTCAGATACCGAGTTGTACATTAAGCTAGTGAGGTTTATACGAAAACTTTTGATTGCGGCAGTTATGAAAACGAACCACCTATATTTTGTCATCTAACACGTCAAGGGCATCCCTAATAATATATTGCAAACCCGTTTTTATCGGAAATCAAAACTTTCCACATCGACGCGTTTTGATAAGAAAAATTTCGGCGATTTCTAAATAATCAAATAAAATAAACATAAAATGTTGAATAAATAATTGTAGTAATGTTGTTTTTGTTACTATGGTTGGTGAATATGAAAAAGCAAAAAGTTCAATGTCAAAAGTTGTAAGTATGATGGCTATGACACTTTTTTTTTGCTGTTGGGTTGGAAAAACCTCATGGAGTCCTTCCTCCCTGGGGGACGGGCGAACGGGACTTTCAGACTCTTAGTGACTAAAAACCAACCCGTGTTCCTCGTGTACCCGTGTGTCGAAGGGTCGGGTATCGCCGAAGCATTCGTCGCTAGAAATCACAGTCAATAATTTTAAAGAAATAATTAAGCGTTCTTAGTCGTATTCAAGTGGATTTAACTTGCTGTTGTTATTTGGCTGTCAGCAATAGTCTCTAGATATTCGATAGTCTGACCACTATCAAGTTTGGGACAGCTACACATTAAGTTTAGAACAGAGCTAGATCACGTGTGAGCACGAATTACGACAGCAGTTGGAGGTTGACTAAATTTGGTGGTAGAGTGTGCAATGAGTTCGGTCTGACTCATTTAAGGTTATGAGATGCCTAGTTTACCATTCATGGCGGTAGGTAAATACTTTTGAATTAACATAGTTCCAGTCACGACTATGTGTAAAATCGTCTAGACTGTGTAATCTATTAGTAGTTAGGTATAATTTACATTGTTATGGATTCATCAAATCGGATGGATCAAATCAAATCAATCAGCATATTGCAGTCCACTGCTGGACATAGGCCCCTCCCAACATGCGCCACAATGACCGATCCTGTGCCTTCCTTATCCAGCCCGCCCCAGCCACCTTTTTTAGTTCGTCGGACCACCTAGTCGGTAGGCGGCCCACTCTTCGTTTGCCGAAACGTGATCTCCACTCTAAGAGTCGTCTGCTCCATTGGTCGCCGGTGCTTCGGCAGACGTGGCCAGCTCATTGCCACTTGTTCTGGATTTATTTCGTCAGGTTTATACTTTTGTCTTTTCTGTACATAAATAAATAAAGTACTAGGATTGTCAGGTACTCGGTAACTGCGTTTTGTTGTTCTCGCTTGTGAACCTTGTGCGCTCGCACTTACTGCAATTCGAATATAATTTAATGATTTTCTTGTAGGAATAATAAGTATTAAAAGTTTTATCGACTATTCTATCATTATTACGGCACACAAAACCTACAACTAGTTTAAAAATAATTAAGGGCTCACATGTCATGTCATCCAAAATTTAAAAAGTGGTAAAAGCTACCTACAAAAGTGGGTGACATTGTACGTTAGCTCCAACAAAAAAGTCACAAATCATTAGTAATTAATTCAACTTTGTAATACATACACAATTCAATAATAATATTGAATTTCATTTTAGATATTCTTAAGCAATTATCAAAATACTCAGCAATTAATTTATATCTTTCTGATCTTATGAGATTATTTGATTGGCAATACAAAAAAATAAAACATAATTCTTAGAAATTACGCTTCATGCTAATAAATTATAATTTTACCTTCATTCTTCTACGAAACCATTTAACACTGAAAACATACATCACTGAAAGCATTATCAAAAGAGCAGTTTATTGCGCAAACTTTTACTTCACGTTTCGCACATTACATAGTTCTACGCACTCGAGTTTGTGTTTAATGGATGGAAAATGGATATCGCAAGTGGCTCCGGGATCATCACGCGACCTCAGAAGTATCATTAAGCTCTCGTAACTTTGGTGCACGAAACATGTACGTATACATCCGTTTACACCACATTCGTGATCCAAATACTCAAGGTAGGCAAACTTAAGCAGGTTCTAAGTTATTTAAATTAAAATGACTAACTTCTCTCACCGATGAGGAATGTTTATTCAAGTCACTTTTAGCTCAAGTCTTGTTTACAGCACCCTATTAAGTAAAAGCGGGAATTTAGTATTTAATTCTCTCGATGTTTCAAGTAATATACTTTTAGAATTGAATTTACGCGCTGACGAATATTTATGTAAAAGTTAGCCAAATACGTGGTGTAGATATTAACTGATCAAAGCCCAAAATGTTTTAAGACAGATTTTTATTTTTCTGTGTGAATTTGATAGGCTACTCAAAACTCAAAGTACTCGTAAGTCAATCACTTTAATAATTAAGGATGTAGATTTTCCTCCATGAAATTAAAAACGTTTACTCGAAAATACCTTTTTTTACTTAATTTTCACAACAATCTTTGTTTATGACATAATTTAATAAAAGTGCTGCTTTCTTAATTTTTCTTCTAATCTTAATTCATAACGTTATTTAATCAATAATATGTTTAAGGGTAGAATGAACATTTATGCAAAAAAATGTATAAGAATGAGTAAAGTTATAAAGCCCTCATCGCGTAGATTAACACACCTGGGGGCTAATCGTGCTATTTTCTAACGTTCAAACGTTGACAACGTAACGTATTTGGTGAACGTTTGGTTTTAGTTTGGCTGATGTCAAACATGGTATCGTGCTAATTCAAGGAGCAATTATTATAAGTATGGAGTGATATCTTTAAGCATAAACAAGAAACCTATCGTTATTTCTTTTTACTTGTATGAAATGTCATATGTGTAACCGAGACAGATGTATTGTATTTATTACCTCTTGAAATACTCATGTCGCAATTTTTCAAAAGAAGAAATGACTGTCAATAGTGATGTACTCATGCATTAACCTTTGATTGGTATTAGTATATAATTCGGTATGCAGAGACAAGATAAATATTTGATTAAGTAATTAATATACCAGTAGTATATTATTTAACGAGCTTTTATTTAGAGTATAGTACTTAGGTGCCTACAAAGAAACAAATACTGTAAAAAGAGAGGTAATAATAAGATATGATTACTATCTTGAGGAGACTTGTCTTATGTCCAGCAAAGATAGTATTTTGGCTGAAATAATAATGCAATATTAATAGTAAATTAAAATTTTCTCATAAAATCACGAAGTCGGAAATCGAATTGACAATGTCCTTCGCGAAGCTCCTCTCCTACCGCTTATTCACAGGAGGAATTCAAGTATCCACTTCGAACTTGTGGTCAGAGTATAATTTATCCACCTCTATGATGATTCGCATTTCAGAAATTTCCAAATAATATAAAGTACTTCCATTACTATAAAATGAAGTTTTGTCTTAACCGTACATTTGGTACAATAAGTAGGTTACTTGTTATTTGTAAACGAATCCTCCAGGTATGTGCAATCAAACAAGTCGGCGGTGGACCAGTGCGAAAAAATTCCCTTGGCTCGCTCATAGAGTCGAGGCACACTAGAAACTGGTTTTGTATACGAATGTCAATATTTGTGTTAAGTAGCACTGGAAGCGACGATGTCCTGCTGAGCGATTCTCATCCTTATTGTGGTCTAGCGGAAAGTTGTTCGACTGTACCTAGATAGAAACAGTATACAGCGCAGTTGAGCATTGCTCGGTATCACAATTTGACAATTTTCTTATAATCCGACAGAAAATAATTGCCTTTAATTTCTCTTAAATTGACAACACTGAAACATAAATACAATTTTTGAAGGAGTGAGTTTAACTAGTTGAATGTTGCAATACCGACTAGACAGTTAGACACAATTAAAAATCTAGTACGTCTCGCAGTTCGCACTGATCAGTACATTTGCAGTCAGCAAGTTATTTTATGTTCTCATTCTTTGTGACATTGTGGTATTGGAAAATAATTGAAATAAAGTCGAAATAGTCAGAATCATTTATTTATTCCACAAAGTGACGCACACGATAACTGCCCGGCAGGTGTGATACTATATGTTATATACTACATATTATATATGTTACCAAAATGGGATGTACATGGACGGAAACAGTTAACATTTACGAACAATATTTTCATCCTGAGTTCCAGAAGTGCAAGCCGTGTTCTCCCTTGAAGCTTTATTATCGCTTCTAAAATAAGGTTTCGTTCTTTCGGACATTTCTGAAAATTACAACACAAATCTGTTTATGATATACTTATATGTATATATGATTACTATAGCATATTTGAACAGTTGAAATGTTGGTATATATTGATTGATAAAAATATAAGTTAATAATAATAAAGTAGAAGTACAAACCTCTGTATTAGATATCTGGTTAGTAAAAATAGTAGGCACAGCATAAGAATGCAACACTTTTCTTTGAAATCCTTCTTGATAACAAGCAGACACAAAATCAAGGGGACAAAGTTTAGAAGAATTGGACTGTTGCCATTCTCCCTTTCTCAGATTTCGGACCCAATTTAGTTTCAAACCTTCATTCTTTGGATTTCTACAAAAAATCACAATTAATAACCAATTATTCAAATTATAATCTTTCAGAAACTGGTTTTGTAACTGACAATTGTATTACAACACTATACTCGAATTTTTTATCAAAATATTTTTATTATATTTATTTCATTCTGCCTAATGGAATAAAAATATGTGTCAACGGTGGTCATTATCTTTATCTTTAAGTATAAGCTTTACAAATATCATTGTAGAATTATTACGGCAGATATCTACAATTTTACTTATTATGACTTACCGGTGGCAAGATATTTTTTTACCATTTTCGGTCAACATTCCCATTCGGCTTTTACATCCGACGGCATTACAAACTATGGTCATTTTTTAATGTTTAGAAGTGATTATATCTAAAATTGTAATATTTTGTAGCAATGAAAATTGCAGTTTATTTCGACACGGCTATCACTCCAGCTGGACGAACATCGACATGACATAAATTTTTTTTTGGCATATGTCATCCGAGGCTGTATAAAAGCTCTATGGCTATCACACTCGAACATATGCAGTTCTGTAATTAGAGAGAAAAGAGATGCATATACGATTTCTACTCTTTTTGAAATGCTCCCTCCATGTATACTTGCTCCTTGTGCTAATTGTACTGAGCGTTCGAACCGTAGACGCAACCCTTACGTTGGGCTTACGTCAAACGTTTAGTGCTTGACACCGGCTATTGAAAATAGTAAGTACTATTCTTATACTAAAGAGGCTGTAGCGACATCGCGCCATGTGCAAGCACTATTTTAAAAAAGACAAATGTCATTATGTGAATGTCATTGAATGTCAATAAATGTAATATAATTTATAATATGAAATCATGAACTAATTTTATTCAAAATATACGGTAAGTACCGAAATATTGTTTACTGTAATAAGTGATTTATGCAATAAACAATTAATGATCACACTTGGTCATGTAGAAGTGGTTTTTATTTCACTAGAGTAACGAAGGTGAATTCAAATGATGATGCACCACAACATTACTGCAATTGCAGCTTCTTCTGCTATTTGTCGAGCTCAATACGAATTTTATATGATCGTTACAATAAACAACACATATTTTTCAGATATGGAATAATATATAGAGCAGAGAAAGATGCTACACAAACCCCGAAATGTCAGGGCTCGGCATAATAGTTATCCTTTCTATAAAAGAAGAGATAGACGAAAACCTGGCGAATTTGAATTTGGCTGACTTTCTAACTTTTCAGGTACGTATTTCAATTATCATTACGTAAGATCCTACAGTATTTACTCTCATTCTGAACTTGTCTTATAATATGCACAAATCCCCAACAAAATAATGTAAGTATATACTCAAACTCAAGATATAGCGCACGTATGAGAACAATATTAATCTTAATTTAAATGTCAGCGGGTTTAGTTATTTTGGTGGGACTTATATTTGAGTAAATATTTACTAAATAATTTATGTGTAGGCGGGTAACTAGATTATTGGTCGATATAATCACTTCAGAGTGTTCAGAGTTCCTACTAAGTGGGCGCAGCTGGGTTATTGTGCATTGAATACACACAAACTAAAATACACTATCTACTTTAAAACACGAAAGGCATTATCTTAACAATTATATTCTAACACTTTTCACTTGCAAGTCTTTTAACGAACCGAAGACGGATTCATGGTGTACCGTCAACCAGGCGACCCGACCGAATGTCCCGCAGTCCGCCAGACAAGTCCATATGAACACCGTCAGTGCCCCCCGCCACTGGACCGCAATTCGTTTCGTCACAACCGGCCGGGAGCACTTCGATTCGTTTAAAAACTGTACTAATGACGTGATGACGTTTCATGACATCTGCAATTTCCGTTCCGACGTGAAATAATAAAGAGGCGCTGGTAATGCGCCGTCATATGTTTTAATTTTGTTCACAGTAGCCGAGGAGTGAGCAGAATAATAAACCGCTCGTTAGCACAACCACATGGACAGTACACAATTGCAAAAATTTCATTAACAAATATGAGGAATTTGCTATGAGCCAAATCGAGACCATCGTCACTTCTTGGACATTAAACAAGAATTTACCTACTATTAATTAATTTACTAAAATTTCCAAATAAAAACCATACCAAATACATAATTACTACTGTGAAGTTCACGATGTAACAATGGCCTAATAGATGTTGATTGTTTTAACTCTACTTAAAATAATCACACTGAATAAATAAAATCGAAATGTGAATTTGGAGATTGCCTTTTAATATTCATACCTACTCCATTCCTTTAACTATCTATTGAAGTGGTCCAGCGGTAGTCTGGCTAACACTGGATCATCAGATGTTGGACTCGATACCCGATTAGAAAGTACGCTTATGTTAGCTCACACACTTGTATCACGTCCTGCTGAGTTAGTGGTTAGTCTCCCTTGAAGATCGGCTTATTAGTCTAGTGGTACTTAACCCTGACTACTGAGATGAAAGTCATGGGTTCGATTACCACCTCTTTGTGCAATGAACAAATTACTATAACTATAATACTCGTATGTGTATAAAAGCAATATTTATATATATTAATGAATTGTCTGACTACCATGCCACTAGGTTGTGCCTAGTTTGGGATCACAGCGCCAGGTGTGGGTTGTCACAGATAATTAATTTATTCTTATGTTTCTCTTCTTCACGGATATTTTCTTACAACTCACTTAGAAATACACCCGGTCTAAATGGTCACTAAGGACGAAAGGCGGCACCTACTCTAAGCACTCTCATACTAGTATGGGGAGATGGTACTTGATGGGCGAATTTATTAGATATATATTTTTTTAACGGACTCCAAGGCGTATTACTTTTACTATATATGCAAAGTCGGTAACAGTAATGTTTTGTCATGGCGGGTCTCGTGGCAACAAAGACCCGGGGCAGGTTTTCCTGATACTGCCTCGTGATTATGCCTTTGTAAATTACACCAAGCGAATAGCTCCTGTGGCCTTTCCTTCGCTGATCGGCCGAAGCAAGCCAAATTTAAGAGCCCTGAACCAACCAGTCAAAATAGGCTTGCCAGAGACTAGGCTCTGACCGACTCATTGAACTATTCGGCATTCACAGCTTACATGAAATTTACAATTCTGTGTCGGCACCGCATTGCCTTTCCCACGCACGCACATTCAACTCGCTGGCACCCAGACCTAATCTAAGACTTAGGTCTGTTACCCGAGGTACCTAGTGGGTTAGATTTCTAACACGACAAATCTTTGTATGATGAGCACTACGCTTTTGTCTGTGTCTTGGTTAAATTAAATAATTACAATACCTATCTAGGTACTTAGGAAAAATAATTATAAATGAACGCTTATCAGTCGTCTGCTTGCGCGTTTGAGAGCGCAGTGACCGAGTAGACAGTCTTTTGGCTTAAGTCACCCACAAAGAACCCATAACTGTCAAAGTATTATGTGTATGGTATTCGTATATCACCATAATATTGTTCCAGTCTTTCAAAAGCGAATGTCTAGGGAGGTATCGCGTCGAGAGTCGAGATGTAGCCCTTTTGATGAGATGCCTTCCTAGACATTGTTATAAATATCAAAATCAATAAAGCCAATCTTGCAATAATTAATTCTACCGCAACAATAAGCTATACTAAGAGATATTAATATCTATAAAAAATGCCTTATATGAAGGAATGTTGTTCACTCATTGAAGTTGCAATCAAACGTATTATAATCATATGCCACTAAATTGATAAATAATACAAAATTATGTAAATCATTTCCTCAAATTTAAAATATTATATAATTGCAAAGTTCGTCGATAGGAACTTTTGGTTTGACAACGTATGAGACGTCCGCGAACGTAGCGGTTTTGGTTTAAAACGTTGTCAAATAATAGCGCGATACCATGCAACAACGAGAGTTCGCTCGCACGCTGTCACCTAGCTGTCACTGAACGTATCTGCCCTACAAAAACCAAATCGTTTACGTTCAAATAATTAGCACGATACGAAATGTGCATAACGTGACGTTTTCGGTTGAAGTTTGGTTTTGGTAAATACGTTGACGTTTAGCACGATTGCCCCTTTTAACGTTTTGATAGACATGTTTGAAGTCCAATGTAATAGGCTATATCTTTTTTTGCTTTTTATAACCGATCGTCTATCGTTTGACCATTTAGTATCGGTGACTGCATCAATATTGCACCACGTTTCAACGACTTTTTGCGTTCGATCGTTGCATAATTAATTGAGGATAATTGAGTTCAAAGTCAGTATTGATACTTTATCGACTTTTGGTTACAGTCTGTGTTCGATCACTTTAAATTGACATTAAACTCAAATAGTGACTGATCGCCGCGCTCGACGGTTTGTTTAGAGCAGAGCAGAATACAGAATCTAAGCAGTGAAAACCGAATAAATCGGTGGTCCCAGATGTTAAAAATGGCGAATGTTACTGGGCACAGTTTCAGACTATATATTTGCGTCAAATACTTTATCGAAAACATGAGTCGAACGCCGATCTCGTTATCCTCAAACATAAGCCAAACATATGTGTTTCCCGAGAAAAACAACCACATTTTTGCTCCCATAATTTTACTATCGACTTATGATATCATATAAGTGTAACGTTAAAATGTGGGCACCTTGTGCTCATATCATTACCAAGAAGCATCCCCATAAATGCCAATTTTAGTCAGACAATATGTGAAAATGATATCCCGCATATTATACTGTAAGGGATCCAATAACGCCTAACGGGAAACATCTGGCGTAAGAAAGTTATTATACATATAGAATGTTTTGCATTGATTGCCGTTACGACGTAAATCACACAACTAAATTATTGAATGACGTGAACACTATTAATAATTCGTGATTTTTAGTTTTTGCTCTACATTAATAAATTAAGTGCTTCAATAGTAGCAGAAATATTTTTTATTATATTTCGAATAATTTTATCACGTTACTAATATTTAATAGTTTAAAAATCACTATTATGGATATTAATGTATATCTGCTTAGTGTACTTACACACCTGGTAATTGACATGTAAAGAAAGCTGATTATATACCATGACTGTTTTCATTTGTCAACAATTAATTTAAGGTGACATGACTTTAGTAATATTGTAGGTTTATTTAATAAATAAAGAGCTATTGAGACTCGTGGCAATTTCTGAGAATATTCCTTGTTATGATACTTTAACAATTAAGTAATTATCGTGGGAATTGAAATTGCGCAATTCAGAACAGTTATGCCAGGAAGCGAAATTGGCCATGGTATTACATCGTATGACCGTAATTAAGTAAAAATAAATACTTTACAAACTCCGTTTGGTTAAATATTTATATAATAATATGTGATGTGTTCTGTCCATGTGTTGACGGATTAAGAATAATCAAACACAATGTCAAAATTATTTATTAATTTAGGCCACAGAGTGGCGCTTATGAACGTCAAATATTTAAGTTAATTACTAGATGATTCTACATTTACATTTACTGCCACGATCGCAATGGAATAGGTAGAACCACGAGAAAGAACGGGAAATAAAACTCATGACCACTCTTTTTAATCGCCAGTATAATGGTTTTACATGACATGATATCTTTGTAAGGAGCTGCAACTGTTTCACATTGTAAGTTATCTACTAATGCAAAAATTAATAATTATTGATATCATACTCAAGCAATATATACAATGTGTCACTACCCTATTTCATTCCATGGGTGCCGTGAGAAGCGACTAAGGAACATAATACAAAGGCAATGTATCTTGCGGAAACTACGGAAAACTCGACATAAAACTCAATATACCAACTCTTCTGGCCAGCTTAGTATAGTAGGCAAAGAGCTCCTATTGAATCTCAAGCTATTGTGAGGCAAATTAGGAAAGGGCTATATCCAGCAGTGCACTATAATAGTTTTTTTTATAGACATACGCCTGTGTCTCCGAAGGGGTAGGCAGAGGTGTAATATTACACCTACATTTCACCATGAATTTTTAGGTGCCACGTAATAGGGGGCGAGCCTATTGCCATTACCAGGCACATCACCAGACTCCGTTCTGCTATTGAGAATTCAGAAAAACCCAGTAACACTTTGCCCGACCCGGGAATCGAACCCGGGACCTCCGTTCAGCAGACGCATCCACTGGACCACGGAGGCAGTCTATTGTAGACTTGATCAAGCGTGCCATATAAGTAGTTTTTGTTTGATCCGTTTTCATTTGTTGATCCGGCCATGATTTCTTGATCCATTGCGAGCGCCCAATTCTCATGTGGTTCCCTTCGGATCAACTAACGCCAACGTCGTTGCTAATAATAATTACGCCATTTGTATACAAATCCACACTTTACGTATTTTAGATTTACTTGATCCGATTTAAATGGGCCAATCGCAGCGCAGTATTCTTCACGGAGGCCAGTCATTGGTTCTTGGTCACTTTTATGTATTATTATTCTGTATTTCTTATCAATTCTCATAACTTGCGGAATTTCTTACAATAACTTGGTTTCTATGTCCATTTTTCCAGCAGTTTCTTTTTACTTCGGAGTTTTTGGTTAAATATTTGTAGTAGGTGGGTAAATTACCTACCAGACGTGACAAAGTGGCGACCACTCGAATCTATCAGAAATTCGCGAGGTAAAACGCGTTCGTCACCATCTGGTTTATAGATGGGTCATCATCATCGTCCTCCGAGCGTTATTCCGGTTGCATCCAGGCCTTTGCCTTGGAGCCCGGGCTCCGCTTTCTAGTCTAACCAGATTTGACTGAATATTTCCACAGAGCGACTGTTTTCGTACTATAACATGTATTACCATTTAATTTAGGGCACGGAGTGTGTGACTTTTTGTGGCTGGACACCCATCTATAAACCAGACGGTGACGAACGCGCTTAACCTTGCGAATCGATAGATTCGAGCGGTTGCCACTTTGCCACGGACCGCTTACTTTATACGCCACATGTGCGTACTTATTTGAATCCAAAACTTTATAATATAGATATAGGATTATGTGTGTTACTTGAGTATTTTTGTTTGAATATTTTAGCTTACTACTTAGCGCATAATTGTATACCATAATCTGTATATTTATTTGGCTACTTTAAGACATACATATACCCGTCAATCAATACTTAATGAATTCACATTACAATTATTTAAATATTAGTTTTCCATACATAGGACGATCCAGTAAATTTATATTCATTACGTCCATGCATTGTCAAATCCGAAAGCATACTATATTAATCCGCTTTAAATATGAACTGATACTGATAATCCTATGCACAATAGCTTATATGAATATTATGTGGCTCCATGACGTATATGCACCACGCCATATCTGCGTACTTATATGAATTTGGGTCGTTTGGCTGATATGAAATATCGTCATCATATCAGCCAACGACGTTCACTGCTGGACATAGGGTGACCAGCCACAAAAGATCACATCCCTCCGTGCCTCGTAAAGCACGTAAAGCCATCGGTTTCGGTTATCATCTTTGACAGAGTCGTTAGGGCAATCAGTATCAAATATCTGGTGTAAACCATAAAATATGCCTACGCCTTCGGGTTGTAGAGGTCAGACGGCAGTCGCTCTGTAAAAAAGCTAATATTCTGTCAAGTCTAAGCATCTATTATGAAAATGTTTCTGAAATTTCTTTCGAAACACAATACCCACGATGGAGTTCCTTTTTATTAATGTGAAACATTTACAGAATAGAAAATAATAGTTTATTTGTTGGAATACTGTTTACAAAGTTGTTTACTGTTTTTAAGTCCATAGTATTTTGCTGTCACCGGCGTACAAATGTTCCTTTTACATTAAATATAATCTTTAATACTATAGTGCTATTACATAAGTCTTACTGTTCATCACACTGTATGACACATTTTAAATTAAAGGTCAACATTAATAAAATTTGCGCGTCATAAGTTCTATTGAATAAAACAGAAAGAGTACTAATATCATCATATAAAAATGATAGGAATTAAGTATTTGGTATAAAATTGTAACTGGCAGAACTTGTAGCTTTGGTAGAAAATTTGGCAGAATCTGTGGTAGAAATGGTTACTTTGAAAGAAATTGTAGTTTTGGAAGATATGGTTGTTATTGTTTGAACAGTAGTTTTGGTGGAAATTGTAGTTTTGGTAGAAATTTTAGTTTTGGTGGGAATAGTTGTTATGGCACAAATGGTTGGTTTGAGATAATCACACAGACCATCGACGTAAAGTGACAGTATTGTAAATGCTGTTGCTTTTCGTTAGGTGAATAAGAGTACAGGAGGCCGCTAACCCGCCTTTTCACGCTCTTTTCCTTTTCTATAGGGAAAGGAAAAGAGAATGAGAAGGGGAGGGAGATTGGAGGGGAGAGAGCCAAGAAAGCTTTGCCCGCTCCTCTTTTTCCTAAGGTCGGCAACGCGCGAGTGATGCCGGGTTGGCATCACTGGCTTCTATGGACAACGGTTAGCCGCTTACATTTGCCACCCTTGTAGTATAAAAATGAATTGGTACTTCATTCATATCGTTCTAGAGCTGCGTAGTCGTCATGAGCAAATGCATTTATGACCTTTTACTGGAGCCAATTAGGTAAACAGAATGTGGCATATAATTTAGAGTACAATTGTAATAATCGTTTGAAATAGAAAATAGTTTACCATACTACTAATAATCATGCAATTAATGAACTTAATCCTGGAGCTTCATAGTATTGATCGGTTGGTTAGCTGGTAGTATTATGACTGGATTTAAATAAGTATACAGATATGGCATGTAAAGTATAATGTGGAGCCACATCACATTGATTTGTTTTTATATAAGTTTACTGGATTCAAATAAGTACGATGTAGCATGTAATCAGAGTTAAATAATACGTAAATCAACAACATATTGCTAGCAAATAACTCCATGGCTGCTATAATTTCACTCGTGGATCTAACAATGCATGGTTATAAGAAATAAAAAACCTCTGGATCAACTTTTGTACGGAAAATAAATAAGGATTTCATCTAATGATATTAAATATCTATGGGCCTTATCCGAAGGCACAAGGTCACTCAGAGGGCGATAGAGAGAGCTATTCTTGGAGGTTTCCTGTTCGAGATCAAATCAGAAATGAGGAGATCCGCAGGAGAACCAAAGACATAGCACTCCGGATAGTCAAGCTGAAGTGGCAGTGGTCAGGGCACATATCTCGAAGTTGAGGCCATGGAGGCAGAAACGTTCTGAAGTGGTGGCCACATACGGGATGACGCCGCAGAAGAAAGCCCCCGCAAGGTGGATCGACGATCTCGTTAAGAACGCGGGAAGCGGTTGGATGCGGGTGGCTCAAGACCGGTATGTGTGGAGAACCTTGGGGGAGGCCTATGTCTAGCAGTGGACGTCGTTCGGCTGATATGATGATGAATTGATGATATTTCATCATACCAGCCAAATGATCGAAATTCATATAAGCACACAGATATGGCGCGGCGTGTATAGTAATGTAGCCACATAATATTCATATAAGCTATTGTGCATAAGATTATCAGTATCAGTTCATATTTAAAGCGGATTCATATAGTATGCTTTCGGATTTGACAATGCATGGACGTTATGAATATAAATTCACTGGATCATCCTATGTATGGAAAACTATAATTTAAATAATTGTAATGTGAAACCATTAAGTATTGATTGACGGGTATATGTATGTCTTAAAGAAGCCAAATAAATATACAGATTATGGTATACAATTATGCGTTAAATAGTAAGCTAAAATATTCAAACAAAAATACTCATGTAACATAATCCTGGAGCCACATAATATTGACCACCACGTCTATATTATAAAGTTTTGGATACAAAGAAGTACGCACATGTGGCGTATAAAGTGAGCGGCCCGTGGCAAAGTGGCGACCGCTCGAATCTATCGATTCGCAAGGTTAAGCGCGTTCGTCACCATCTGGTTTATAGATGGGTGACCAGCCACAAAACGTCACACCCTCCGTGATGTGATGATGACCCATCTATAAACCAGACGGTGACGAACGCGTTTTAAGTACCCACCTACTACAAATATTTAACCAAAAACTCCAAAGTAAAAAGAAACTGCTGGTAAATTGGACATAGAAACCATGTTAATGTAAGAAATTCCGCAAGTTACGAGAATTGATAAGAAATACAGAATAATAATACATAAAAGTGACCAAGAACCAATGACTGCCCTCCGTGAAGAATACTGCGCTGCGATTGGCCCATTTGAATCGGATCAAGTAAATCTAAAATACCTTAAGTGTGGATTTGTATAAAAATGGCGTTTTTATTATTAGCAACGACGTTGGCGTTAGTTGATCCGAAGGGAACCACATGAGAATTGGGCGCTCGCAATGGAACAAGAAATTATGGCCGGCTCAACAAGTGAAAACGCATCAAACAAAAACTAATTATATGGCACGCTTGATCAACATTGTGATGAGGGGGATATATATATATATATATAATAAAAATGTATGACAATAATAATGAACATTTTAATACAATGTGTAAACATTAAACATATATGTATGTAAGTATTTAGATTTAGAGGCAATCTTTGTATGGCCGCTCTAGGATTAAGACCGCCTTACAATAGAATTATATGTAGTATAACAGTCAGTATACTTCATTTATCATCCCAACAAACAACTTAAAAACGTAAAGTTTATTATATAAGCTGATGCTCTCCGTTCTCGACAGTTGTTGCTGTATTGTTATAGCTACATACCTACTTATAATTCTGATCTCCAACGTTGACATTTTGTTCTTAAGCAAAAACGTTATCACAAAGAAATATAGTAAATCTTAGTAGGTAGTTGAAATTTTGCCAACTCCAAAAAAAAAATAACCCCACAACGTGCCTTGTCGCCTAAAATGGAATCTTTTCAATTAGCACCAACAAGATCGAAGGCACATATTGAGTACGACGTTATCTCTTAAAAGGCTGTTAAAAAGATTAATAGAAGGGTCGATGGGGTCATTGGTTCGTATTTAGTGCTCTCAAGGGTTGCATATACCAGTCCTCTTTTACTGGAGCCTGGAGTTAACAGATACGCACGATTAGATATTGTGTACGCCAGCTAATGGCTATGGGTGATGAAGGCTAAGTCCTTTTTGGGCTTGGATTAAAACAAACTACGGTACTCAGCAATTACGACTTCGATGCGAATTTTCAAGGCTTTAAGTCGAGTTCGATATTTAATGAGCGTAGAGATCGATTTTGTAACAAGGTAAAGGACATGAAAATTAACAACAAAAATGGCAAAATCGTTCATAGAGTTGTTTCCTTACCCAAGCGATACATGTAGTTTACAAATATAGTAAACATTTTTAAGATTATATTGAATAAAATTCAAAAGTTTCCTGGCTGCAGCATGACCAAAATTCTGTATTGTGTGTATGACTGAAAAATGAATCTAAATATCCATACAACTGGTAAACAATTATAGTAACTATGATCAGTGGTTTTAATTCAAAATGATATCCTAGTTTTAACTTTATTCTTACATGTCATTATGTAGTAAAAATAAAACAGAGTAGGTACACATTATCTAGACCAACCAGTAGCAACAATTTTATAATAAAGACCTTCGTCGATGCGTTATTTCGGTAGAAATTATATCGAGCACTTAAGCTCTACTTAGACTTATTAATTCCTCGAGGGAAACAAACACTAAAATAACCCAAACCGGAAGTAAAAAGCTTATTTTCCTCTGTTCGGTTAAAAAAGACAGTGACAGCTATATCAAAACCTCAACAAGAAGTCAATGAATTTTTAGCTAATGCGTTGTTTCTCACTATATCATTGAATTTCCCTTAAACCTAATTTATAAAATATATAATTTTGAAGAAAATGTTAATGATTTTCTGATTCTAATGCATATTTATACAGAATGTTCAAATATGCTAATTCGTTTGCGTTCAATAATCACAGAAGAAATGACAGACAGACATGTCTGGGTTAATGACGTGATTGATGGGACTACATTGCTTTTACTTGAAAGGAATATGAAGCATAATATTCTTAAAATATTATCATATACTTAAGATTACAAGATAATATTTTGATCAGGTATTTAAGCTACACACTCCTATGTATATATTCGGAGCTAGCATAAGATTTCTCAGTGAGAACTTACGGAAAATGCTTTAAGAAGTAATATCCCATTAAACTCTGCAACGAGAAGGATGCTATAGCACTTGAAGTAGAATGTGATTCACAGTGAATCCAAAAACACACTTTCGCTGTTTAGTACTGTGACTGTCTCAGTGGTCCAGTGGACAGTGTATGCGTCTGCTGATCGGAGGTCTCGGGTTCGTTTCCGGGGGCGGGCAAAAGTGTTACTGAGTTTTTTCGAATGGAGTCTGGTTATGTGCCCGGTAGCGGCAGTAGGGCAATAGGCTCGACGCCTTAATAGGCGTCGAGTTCCACGTAATCGTGGAACCTAAAACTCATCGCGAAATGTGGGTGTAATATTATACCTCTGCCTACACCTTTGGGGATACAAGCGTGAGTCTATAAAAAAATTAAATTTTTTTTTTTTCCGATTATTGTTGTCGTTCTGCCCACACAAAGCACAATAATTTCTATGACTCATTTCTTGTCAATGCTGTTTATTGATTAAATGTCTGTAAAGGTGCGTATGCATTTCAAATCAAAGACAACGTATTACGCACTTAACAATATATCACAGAGGAAAATACAATAATAACTTAGTCAAATCCGCCAATACATATGAATGTAATTGCACGTCATCGTAAAAATAATTATCAAGTTATGGTATAACTATACAAATAAAACTCGAAGATTTATAATTTTGTATTTCCCGACGGCTGAAAAGGAAAGTCAAACAATAAGATAATTAAAAAGTGGCCACGTAGAAATGTATCAATAGCACGACAGGAAAATATTCAAATCGCACACGCACGAACCAAAACGAAGCGCGTGTGGGGAATTCGGAAGCTGTCACTTTTAGTAAAGATTAAAAATGCAAAGGCAAAATACAAAGGCCTATGAAAACAGTTTTGTGTTTGTGAAACTCAAACTTTAAAATTATTTCTTGATATTTCGTATTCATAGACTTACTCAGTTTTATTATTCACGTCCTAAGCGCTACCAAAATCAAAAATAGGATATACCTGGTACAGGCTTGGGTGAAGTCTAAAAAGGTCAATTGCACTCAAATAGCCCAGTGGTATACGTAACGGACTGCCGAGACGATGGTCTGGGGTTCGATCTGCAGGTACCCCAGGCACACACTTCTGACTTTTCGAAGTGATGTGTTTATTAAAAATGCATGCCCGGTAGATGGCAATAGGCTCGCCTCTATTACATTGGGACCGAAACAAAACTGGCGAAGCGTGGCCTAAGGTTATGTTACTGTTCTGGTAGTGTGCAAGGCCAAAAATAAAACTAAGACAAGAATAATATTTCAACATATATACGTATTTCAATCCGTACACCTAATTACAATGCAAATCAATAATTGAAATGTAAAGTTGAACGTATAACCTTCAACCATTGTTTCATTACATAAGCTCATAAAAATATTTGAGAGTTAAAAAGTTATAACACGTTAAATTCAGGAGTCGTAGGCATTAAAAGATTATTCTTTTACTTCATACACGAATTCATAGGCCCAATCTCGTACAAACTCGAAGGAGATTATAACTTTGAATGAGCCAAGCAGAGATGAAAGTTCTTTCCCAGATTTTACCTTTTCCTGTATTGATGGTAATGAAAATGTAATTTGACTTTTCGCATCAAAGTATTATGGAATGGGGTGCGTGCGTGTGGTTTATTGATATGAATCCTATTATACTTGAGACGTTTATAACTTTATAATGGACGTTATATTATTAGTAATTATTGGGTATCGAATCAGTTAGTAGTCCGTTTGATTCCAACCATACGGTCTGCGTCAAACTGACGTGTATCAGAGGCATACAAATATATTATATTGTTACGAGCTGAGGTTCGGTGATAAATTATATACACTATGCCAGAAAAACTCCACTTTATTTACTAACACAAACACTATACACACTTATTTCTCAACACTAATAAAACACACTTATTTAACACTACTAGAAACACCACTAAACACTTCCGACTAACTTCCCTTCACTTGATGATTATCGCTCCGATATTCAATTGTTACTGAAACTGTCTCGCGCGTTTACGCGGTATTTATACCGGCCAGAACACATAACTAGCCTTTTCGAGACGATTCACGAAATTTCTGGTAACGTGTAACGTGTTTCTAGATTTGTGTAATTGTTCTATTTACAGCAACGCCATCTATTAGAGGATAAATGAAACAGCTTTAAACCACCGATACATCTAATCTCATCTAGTTCTCCCATTCACCGATAGATGGCGTTTATTATTATTTTCAATTATTGCCATTCGTAACACGGCCTCCCTCTTAAACGTGTTCGTCTCGAACATCGTTGGACCCATAGTAACGAGCCAACCGGTCCACATGAACGATCTTCGGTGCACCTCGCGACCCCTTCTGGATTCGATAGGTGACGTCGTTCATCCTGATAATCATGCGATATGGCCCGTCCCATCTGGCTTGTAACTTAGGCGATGTACCTTTGCTTCGTATTGGGTTATGAAGCCACACCAATGATCCCTCATCGAAGCCTTTGTTGTTCGCCTTCCGGTCGTAGCGAGTCTTCATCTTCTCAGACATCTGTTGTCCTGACTCCCTGATATGCTCATATACATCGTTCATCTTGTTGCGTAGCTCGGTCGCGTAATCTGTTATATTGCGTGGAGATTCTGGTGGAATACCGGTGATTAAGTCTGCTGGTAAACGGAGTTCTCTTCAAAAATTGGCAAAAGCTTTTGTTATTCCTGTGGTTTCGTGAACCGCACTGCGATATGACAGGAGAAACGGTTGGATGTGCTTATCCCAATCTCTTTGTTTGCTCTCCACGACCTTCGCCAGGTACCTTTCCAGGGATTGGTTAAATCGTTCAACTATGCCATCTGATTGCGGATGAAAGCCGTGGTCCTGGTTTTATGTGCACCCATTACGCGACAAGTCTCCTTGAACACCTCAGATTCGAAGTTCCGGCCTTGATCGCTGTGGATTTCCAAGGGCACCCCGAACCGACAAAAGACTTCATGCACCAGCTTATCGGCCACTGTGGTAGCTTCTTGATTTGGAATTGCAAACACTTCAGGCCACTTCGTGAAGTAATCCATCACAACCAAGAAGTATTTGTTGCCGTTCTGGCTCTCAGGAAATGGTTCAGCGACATCCAATGCTATACGCTCCCATGGAGCTCCTACACTGTACACCTTTAATGCACCTCTGCTACGAGTGTGTGGCCCCTTCACAGCCGCACACCTTGTGCATTTGCGGCACCAATCCTCGACGTCATCCCGACAGTGGAGCCAATAAAACCGCTCTCGGATCTTAGTAAGCTTCTTCTTAACTCCCATGTGACCTCCTGAAGCACTATTGTGATAGAGCTGCAAGACCTCTGGCACCTTAGTTTTAGGCACTACCATTTGTAAATGGCACTGGTTACCGCGAGCGTTTTCCCATTTGCGGCACAGAACTCCATCCTGGACAACCAAGCTTTCCCACTGCGCCCAATAACTCTTGGTGATAGGGCTCATTGCTGCGATATCACTCCATTTGGGCATAAGAGCGTCTGATTTCTTCCATTCGAGAATCGGCTGTATGTCCTTGTTGTCTTGCTGAGCACTCTGCAAAGCTTCTTTCCATTCGTCGCTCAGATTTGTCTTCAACATCCTCACTAATGCTGCCTGCTTTGCTTCCTGTCGGGTACAGTGCTTGCACTGGTCGGGACACGGCCTATGCGTTACTATGGGACTTGCCGCTGCGATGTTATATTACAAAATCAAACTCTTGCAGTAGTTCAATCCATCTAGCTACTTGTTCTTCTGGGTCCTTAAATTGAAGTAGCCATTTCAGCGCTGCATGGTCGGTTCGCAGGTGGAATTTACGGCCCAACAAATATTTGTTGAAATGCTGCAATGTCTGTACTACAGCCAAGAGTTCCAGCCTGGTGACGCAATAGTTTCTTTCGGGTTTGGATAAGGCCTTACTGAAGTATGATATAACAACTTCTTGATCACCCTTTTTCTGTGACAGCACGCCGCCAATTCCGGTGTTACTGGCATCTGTGTCAACTATGAATCCATGCTCATTGTCAGGGTAGCTTAGAATAGGTGCAGTACACAGATGTTCCTTGAGCTTCTGGAATGCAACGTCACAGCTCTCGTTCCAACAGAACTGCACTCTGTCTTCGGTGAGCTTATGAAGAGGTCGAGCAATGTCAGCAAAGTTCTTCACAAACCGTCGATAGTACGAGCATAATCCGAGGAATGCTCTGCCCTGCGTTTTGTTCTCTGGAACTGGCCATTCCTTCACGGCAATGATCTTATCCGGGTCGGTTTGAATACCGTTCTCCGAGACCACATGTCCTAGAAAGTTCACTTGCCGTCTGAATAACGCGCATTTCTTCGGACTCAGCTTCAAATTAGCTCCTCGTATCTTTGACAGCACTTGCTCCAAATTTCGAAGGTGATCCTGGAAGGTGCGCCTCACTATGATGATGTCATCCAAGTAGACCAGACAGGCGTCTCCAATCAGTCCCAAAAGCACTCGCTCCATCAGTCTCTCAAAACTAGCCGGAGCGTTGCACAATCCAAAGGGCATGACGTTAAATTGCCATAATCCTTTGCCTGTGGAGAATGCCGTCTTCTTCTTGTCTCGAGGATCTATTTCCACCTGCCAGTAGCCACTTTTTAAGTCTAAGGTGGAAAATCACCTCATCCCCGTCAGCGTATCTAGTGTGTCATCGATCCTTGGCAGCGGGTAGCTGTCCTTCTTTGTAATGTCGTTTAATCGGCGGTAGTCTACACAGAAGCGCATGCTGCCATCTTTCTTCTTAACTCGCACAACCGAAGAGCACCACGGGCTGGACGAAGGCTCGATTACGCCTTCCTTCACCATACCGTCGATCATAGCTTCCACTTCACGTTCCCGTGCCACTGGCACACGTGTTGGTCGCTGGCAAATCGGTGCTTCACTTCCCGTGTTTTTTTTGTGCTGGACTAGTGCTGTCTTCCCTATGTCGGCATCACTGGTCGAGAAAATATCGGCAAACTGGATCAACATCTTCTGAGCCTCGGTCTTCTCTTCCTCCGACAGGGTACTTTGGCAGTCCTCTAAACGTCGAATCGTACACCTTGAACCTTGGCACTGGTAGGTTGCTCTTGACATCTACGCATCCAAGCCGCTCCTTCATAGGTGCCCAATTCCGTCCCTTTCTTGAGCGACACTTCCTTGTCACTTGCATTCAGTGCGCGTACTGATGAAACTTTGGTAACCCTTACCAAGGTTCGTGCAATCTCCCACGAGGCCTCTTTCTCTAGGCCTTCGATAAGTACGCAGCGGTTCCCTCGACCAGAATTCCCTGGTAAACAAACTGGTACAACCGTTTCCGAACGCGGGTGAAGAATGATATTCTTCAGGCAGTTTTCCTGAAGTTGCACCTTCCATGAAGACTTCTTCCGAGCCACACTTCAACAATCCCTGGTTAACATCAATCTCGCAGCGATATTTCCGCATGAAGTCTAGGCCCAAAATGCAGTCGTCCAGTAAACGCTTGTACGAGGTTTCCGTCAATAAGCGCAGGTGGCGACTGGTATGCCTTCCTGACCAGATTTTCCACCTCTAGAGCCCACTGCTGCAGAGTTTCTTCGGTGCGTGGTGTCCTGTCCTTCAGCTGAGCACGATAAACGTGTTCGAGGTGCGCGTCACCGTATCTCGCCTCCAGCGCCTCCAGAAGCTTCTCGTAGGTGACGTCTTGTCCGAGTGCCTCCAACACTGTCAAGGCCCGGTCGCGAAGGCCCAAGGTTAAGGTGGCTAAGGCCTGTTTTTAATTCCACCCATTTGATCGCATCACAGCCTCGAACTGGATCTTGTATGCCGACCATGATGACGAGCCATCAAATGGTGAAACCTTAAATCCACGAGGTGAGGGCGCTACAGCCGCTGGTGTCACTTCGAGGCCACGCAACTTCTTCTCCACTTCAGCAACACAGGTCTCGTGGTGGTCGTGTACACGCTTCTCTATAAAGGCGACGCGAGTCTCAAGCTTGTCGTGTACGAGTATCTCTACGTCGCTGATACGTGCCTCGTGCTGCTGAAGTTCCTCCTTGATCGCCTTCAAGTCCTTCCCTAAAGCGGCGCTGAGGTCCTTCATAAGCATCAGCTGTTCCTCCAGACGGCGGGCGTGCTCCTCCTTGTCACGCTGCAGCTGTTCCTCTAGGCGGCGCGCGTGCTCCTCTTGACGGCGAGCCTGCTCCTCCTGACGGCGAGCCTGCTCCTCCTGACGGCGGGCCTGCTCCTGCACGAACGCCATTAGAGCCGCGATGGCGGGCACCGTCACGGAGTGTGAGGCACTTGCAGGCTCCACTGTAGCCGCGGAGTCGCCTGGTCCACCAGACGATGGAGTAGGAATGTCTCCGAAGCGTCTCTGGTCCAGGTCTTGCTGGCGCTGGTTCCTGGTGCGCACTCCTTCAGTTTCTTCTTTCGGCATAACCGGCATAATTTATCCCTTTCTTCTGACACCAATTTGTTACGAGCTGGGGTTCGGTGATAAATTATATACACTATGCCAGAAAAACTGCACTTTATTTACTAACACAAACACAATACACACTTATTTCTCAACACTAATAAAACACACTTATTTCACACTTAATTCTCAACACTAATAAAAACACACTTATTTCACACTACTAGAAACACCACTAAACACTTCCGACTAACTTCCCTTCGCTTGATGATTATCTCTCCGATATTCAATTGTTACTGAAACTGTCTCGCGCGTTTACGCGGTATTTATACCGGCCGGAACACATAACTAGCCTTTTCGAGACGATTCGCGAAATTTCTGGTAACGTGTAACGTGTTTCTAGATTTGTGTAATTGTTCTATTTACAGCAACGCCATCTATTAGAGGATAGATGAAACAGATTTAAACCACCGATACATCTCATCTCATCTAGTTCTCCCATTCACCGATAGATGGCGTTATTTTCAATTATTGCCATTCGTAACAATATAAAATGTTTGCTTACCAAACCAGAGGTAATATTTTAAAAGAAAACACTGATGCGTTGACCGCATTGACCAAAATGTGTGTAATGTATATTTGATTAAATATTACCACATTTGTGACAATGAAAAAAAAACCATAAGTTTATACCATGAATAACCTGTTGTAACCCATACACATAACTATATACACATAAACCCATGGATATAAGTACTGCTGGTTTTTTTTTTTTTTTCTTTTTTTTTTTTTTTTGGTATCGGGTTGGAAAATCCTCATGGAGTCCCTCCGCCCCGGGGGGGAAGGATGAAGGGGACTGTCAGACTCTTACTGACTAAAAACCAACCCGTGCTCCTCATGTACCCATGTGTCGGAGGGTAGGGTTTCACCAAAGCATTCCTCGCTACCCCCCGACGGGTATTGGCCCGCCAGATGGTCAGGCGGGCCCCGAACGAAACCCCCTTGGCGGCGGATGAAGGTGTTGGGCTCCGCCGCCAAAACACCCAGCGGCCGCAGAGGATAGGGAGGACGGCAACGCAACACCGCATCTCCTCTTCCTCTGCGGCCCCACCGCGACGCAACGATGGTGCGCCCCCATTTGGTCGCGGGAGATAGGGCGCGGGGCAACGTAACACCCACACGCCTCTCCTCCCGCGACCGCACCCGACTGCGAGGGACAGACAGAACTGTCCCCCGCACCCGCACCATGGGACGCATCCTACGCAGGCCTCTACCAAGCCCACGTGGAGCGTCCCCTCCCGGGATCCCGCTTAGCTTCACCGTGGGTGGCTTCTAACCCACGGTTACTGAGCCCCCCCACCACGACAAGGTGGAGATCCCACGGGGGGGATAGTGAATGTACCCTGTATGTCTCATGCCTTATAATTACGCCAGCCATCCTCTATTATTTTTTAAGTTTACCTACGTTTTATATTTTTTATTTTAGTTATTACCAACCTTATACTAAAAACACATTTCAATCTTTTATTACACACCGAAGACATGTTTCTAAAACACAAATACCGAGTTGTACACCATTTGTTAACCTATTTATGCAAGTATTATCGAATCATAGAAGTAATTATGAGTGTCGTGTTCTTTTATGCAGTGAGTGCAACGATTGTGCGGCAGCTAGTGGATATATTCCTAGCGTCGTAGTTATATCTAAAGGTAAGTGTATAATGGGCGTTTCTGCTTTTCATGTAACCATTAGAATATATTTATTTAACTCAATATGTCGGAGTGGACGTATAAATATGCAGCTCATTATTATATTTCGGGCGGTGCCTATGTGCAGTGGTTTGTGGGTACGATCTCTGCGATCCCTACAGGTATCTAACTTTGTGACACGGTTATATATTATTGCAATTTTTCTTGGCAACTTATGTTTTAGTAAACAATACCGAAGACTTTAACGTCTCTCCCTATATTTTGTACTCCTAACCAATGCAAAGCACGGTTACGGACGCCTCATAATTGCCTTAAAGTATTGCAACAAAACATTCGCAGTATTTATCGTAATTTATGTGACTTTGGTATAAGGTTATCTTGATTAAATTTCAAATGTGACGTCATGGTTACGTACATAAACCTATATCAACACATTCAATTGAGCATACATAATAAAACATATCTTATAATTTTTATACTGTTAAATGTTCCTTCAGGCGAAAGACATAGATTACTTAGCTATATCCAATACACACTCCATTGTTTATTAGACAGGCAAACAGGTCTAATGGGACTTTGCAACCCAAATTTAACTTCTGCTAATTATAGTTGTTGGTACTTTAATCTTATTTAAATTAACTTTCGATTTCCTAACAACAACAAATTATTAGACAGCCTGTCTGTGGCAGACTATGCCACCTGCAAAATAGATGAATGTAAAACATGCTTATATAAGGGTAAACTTTCACTTAACATTATAACACAAAACATTAGAAGTATTAAACGTAACATTGATAGTTTTATCGCAGTACTGTCTAGTTCCAAGGTTTCTTGGGATATTATAATTTGTACAGAATGTTGGCTATCTAGTAACTGGCTGCTGCCATCTATTGAAGGATACAGTTCAGCTCAAACTCTTAGTAATAGAACCCAAAACGAGGGCGTCGTAGTTTTTTACAAGATGAATTATAAGTACATTATAACTGAACCAAACCATTATCTTAGATGCAAATTGCTTATTAATCATAGTAAATACTAATACAGCCATACTTGCAATATACCGCCCTCCGAGTGAAAGAAACATAAATATATTTCTAGAATCTCTGCACAAACAACTTATTAACCTCACTCAATACCAAACTCTGACCTTGACTGGTGACCTTAATATAGACATATCCCCTTCATCGAATGACTCCAGAGCAGAAAGTTATCTAAATTTACTAGCATCGCACAGTATGCTACCAGCATTTAATACCCCAACTCACACTCTGACCGGCCTGGACCATTTTGTAATTAAAACAAAACAACTTGCCAAATCCCTTGTCACTACCACAACTGTCACAGACCACTATACTATAATCTTAAGTTTAAAGGCCGCAAATACTAATTTTATAACAAACAAATTGATCAAATCAGTGGACTACGATAGCTTTAATTCGGCACTTTTGGGTTTTGATTTCAGTCCTATTTACTTGATGGATGAGGTAAATACTGCAACAGATTTCTTGATCACCTCTGTGACATGCATTTTAAAGAATTGTACCACCTACAAAAAACAATCTAGTCGTCAACATATCATTAAACCATGGACCACACCAGGCTTGCTGAGATGCATTAAAAATAGAGATAGGCTTCATTTAAAACTTAAAAAGCACCCTCATAGTGAGAGCGACAAAATTATATAACTAAGGTACCGTAACTTTTGCAATGATCTTTTAAAGAAAATCAAGCGTGAGTATGATAGATCCGCATTGGCTGTCGCTCAAAATAACAACAAAAAGCTATGGCAGGTAATTAAAAACATAACTGGATGTAAGAAAGTAAAGGAACCAGCTTTGCAACTTATCTGTGAGAGAAATCCCTTGAGGTCTGTCAATGCTATAAATAATTTTTTTGTTAACATAGGTCGCAACTTAGCAGAATCCATTAAAAGCAACAATCCACCCAAACGAGATATAGTGCCAACACACACAATCTTAAATTCATTCGTACTACTCCCAATGGATGAAGCCGAAGTCAAAACACTCATACGAAATTTAAAGAATGACCATGCAGCTGGTTATGACAGCATAAGCGGCTATGTGACTAAAAGGTTTGCTGATATACTGGCACCTCCTCTTGCATATGTATGCAATCTCTCTATTAGTACTGGCGTTTTCCCTTCATCTTTTAAACATGCCATTGTACAGCCAATTCATAAGAGTGGTGATAGAGACTGTGTCAACAACTATAGACCTAATATTACCTACGTTTTCTAAAATTTTGGAAAAGATTCTTAATAATAGGTTATTACAATATCTCGAATCTAAAAACTTACTATCTAACCGTCAATTTGCATTTAGAAAAAGTAAATCTACGAATGATGCCGTGCATCAGTTAACTGACTATATTATAAATCAGCTTGAGAACAAAAACAAGGTTTTAGCCATATTCTTAGATCTGAATAAAGCTTTTGACACGGTTTCTACACCACTCCTACTGAAAAAGATGGAAAAGTTAGGAATAAGAGGTATTTCGTTGGAACTTTTTGGTAGTTACCTTACTCACCGTACTCAAAGAGTCAGAGTGGGTGATTGGGTGAGTGACGACCTTGAGGTCCTATATGGAGTTCCGCAAGGAAGTATACTCGGCCCTACATTATTCCTTGCATTTATAAATGACCTGTATGATCTTCACCTCAGGAATGGAAGTGTTATTTGTTACGCTGATGACACTGCCCTACTCTTTAGCGCTGCTACATGGGAACAAGCTTACAAATACGCCCAGTTGGGCTTTAACATTGTCACTTCATGGCTCTCCAACAATCTTTTGCACTTAATATCAGCAAAACTAATTATATGCATATCTCGCTCTCATCTCACAATCGTCCAAATGAAGATCTACAGGGAATATTTGCTCACCGATATGATTGCGAGGCTTATGACTCCTGCATCTGTCCAAAATTACAGTCACAAAGTAGCATAAAATATTTAGGCATTATAATAGACCAAAATCTGAATTTCAAGGCCCATATTAACCTCTTAACACCCAGAATTCGTAAAATTATGTACATATTTAAAAATCTTAGATATGTTGCTGACAAAACAATAATTAAAAATACGTATGTAGCACTATGTCAGTCTCTACTGTCATATTGCATAACAGTTTGGGGTGGAGCCTCTAAAACCATAATCCTACCCCTCGAACGTGCACAACGAGCCGTATTAAAAGTTGCCTATTTCCTCCCTTTCTATCATCCCTCTACACTCCTATATGATGAATGCAAGATATTAACTGTGCGTCAAATATATATGTATATTAAATACAGTATTAAAAAAACGCTCCGATATTCATTGTAACACATTTAAGCCTACTGATCGACGTCGTGATAACAGAATTTGCCCAACCGTCTTATACAAAATTTTTTTGTCTAAAAAAATGTTCTGTTTCTTGGGAAGTCACCTTTATAATAAAATAAATTTAATTTTGTCGATTAACTCCCTCACTAAAATCAAATGTAAAATGAAAATTACTCAATGGTTGCACTCACTTACATACGAGAATACCGAAGACCTCCTTAAAACAGTACGATAGATTTAGTACATTTATTATAACACACAATTGCGCAAACACTTACCCTCAAACAAACACACACATACACACACACACACACACACACTAACACTTTTTACACCCTTAAAATGGTTGTACATACCTACATATTTCTCTTGTTTTAAATAGCTACTTTTCTCTTTGCATGTTTATGATGATTATATAGATTAATGTTACATTAAAAGCATATCTATATGAAGCACATTAGTATCCACCTATTCTATGTTATGGGGGCCTGGTATTCTGTCTGACAGGATTCTCCTAGTATAGATACCAGTCTCTCACAAAGGTGCAAGCTGTATCTATTTTTTTGAACTTTAATTTATGTTGTAAGATTTCATAGCCTTTGTGAAAGAGAATAAACATTTTTATTATTATTTTATTATTATTATAGTATAATACCAAAATTCATTTACATGTTTGGTTGACTTTTGATCTCTAAAAACCAATTAAGTATTATAATAGGACAGAAAACTAAGTAGGTATTTTTTTTCACGACAGCTTTTTAGTATCCCGTCTCTGATCTCTGTAAATAAACGAGTTTATTTCGCAATGTGTACTGACGTGAAAATAGGACAAAAGACCTTCGGTTCAATTCAAAGGATAATCGAATAGTTTACGGTTGGAAAACATTTGCGTTTCGTACTTTAGGAGAGCAGGTTTATTTATGTTCACAATAGCAACGGCCGACCTTCTTTGACAGATCATTTTGTTCGTAATGAAATAGACCAGTCAAAAACACTGCATAGTTTTGCTGATGAAATGCGCCTATAAAGTAGCTACATATTAGTTACATGTGAGAAAGTTTCACCTTTAAGTTAGAGGTCAAGGGAAGGCAAACGTAAAAGTAAAATGAAATGCAGCAATATATTTTGAAATATTTTTATTTTTCAAGTTTATATGTCTACAAAAGAATTGTCATTTTTCTCATGAAAAGCATGTCATCGCAACCATATAAGGGATGATAAATCAGAAATAGTTCCGATGGAACTTTATGTACCCTGCAGAACTTTACTTTTTTACAATATTACCCTACCTTTTTTAAGTTCTCTGTTCGCATTTTGGTAGTGTATTTAACCTATTAGTTACATTTAACCTTAAACGAGGAATATCCTTGACATCAAAAATAATTCAGATAAATCAACTAAATTTCTGTATTTGTATTTTGTTCTTCGTTTATGATGAAAGAACAGGCCTTAAACCACACTGCGACTTTTTAAGGAGACGCAGCTCACATTTATTTAGCAGGATTCCTTGCTGAATTGATAAAGTAAAATAGGCGCATGCGTTGCCGCGCCCCCTATCTCCCGCGACCAAATGGGGGTGCACCATCGTTGCGTCGCGGTGGGACCGCAGAGGAAGAGGAAATGCGGTGTTGCGTTGCCGTCCTCCTTATCCTTATCGGCCCCTGGGTGTTTTGGCGGCGGAGCCCATCACCTTCATCCGCCGCCAAGGGGGTTTCGTTTGGGGCCCGCCTGACCATCTGGCGGGCCAATACCCGTCGGGGGGTAGCGTGGAATGCTTCGGTGAAACCCTACCCACCGACACATGGGTACATGAGGAGCACGGGTGTGTTTTTAGTCAGTAAGAGTCTGACAGTCCCCTTCGTCTTTCCCCCGCAGGGCGGAGGGACTCCATGAGGATTTTCCAACCCGACACCAAAAAAAAAAAATATATAAAAAAACAGGTAGGCAGAACGTTTAGTACCAATCCTTAAATTTAAATCGGCTTATCAATGCAATTAGCTACTGTTCACAAATATGACAAATAGGGCAATAATTGTGGTAAACGATACTAACATTGGTAGCGCCATCTACCTTCCTATCTATAACGAATCGCATCAAGATCAATCGTTCCACGTCTAGTGCGAGCGATACCATATTTCCGTCCCGCTCTATCCCACTCCCTAGAAGAGGCACTGCCTTCGCCTGATTCGTCGACGCGATCGTGGACGCGAGTGACAGTCGAGAACATTCCTCCCGCTGAGAACGCCGTCTCGATACCGTACCGCGCCGCACCGTTGTATGTGATTATATAAACCGCTCGCAAGTGGGAGTGACGGTGAATTGAAGTGTAAACAATCAGCTGCATCACGAAACACCAGGAGGAAAAGAAACGAAGAAGGTTGTATAAGGTAAGTGCCTTCCATCCTTGAAATATCCTATACCCACTCAATCACCTCCTCCCGTATCCATCTCCTCTTCCCTTATTCCTTTCTAGGCGACCCAGAACTCGCCCTAATACAGTCCATTTGTCTGCTCCAAGTCGCCTAGAACCCTACGGTTTCGGTGTAAAGCCGAACCAAACATAAAAAAAAATATTGCTCTATCCCCACAGATTGACCTTAGTTACTAGAATACTGATGAAACTAAACCAGCCTCATTAAATCGGTGATAGATATAACTTGACTTGCTAGTTCCAGATTTCAACTGTTTTTAAATCGACTTGACGTAGTGAAGAGAATTTTCAGTAGGAAGATAATATGCCTCAGTATACAGCAATGAATAAATACAGTACCAAAATCTCAGACTTTGAATGTTTAAAAAGATTTGTTATGGGACGTACCTAGTAATTGTTTTTGTAAATTTGTGTCAACGAATTATACAGGGAGATATTTAACAAATGTTTATTAATTTTGTCGACGTATAATTTATTAATTTCGATATAATTGATTTCAAGACATGTTTTAGACTACCAAAATCACAGCAAATTTAACGCATTTCAATAATATTGTTTTACTGTTAAAAGGACGAAAGTATTTACAAAGTGATTGACCCGTGTCTTCCACGCTGTCATTTCTTTAGAAAGGAGCGCTGTCATGAATTTAAATGTGCTACGGGTGATGGCCAAATTTATGCGGCAATCATACAATAAAAACAATTATTGAAATTGACCTAACCGCTAAGCATTTTACGATTTGTATCAGTACAGCGAGCGACAAATTGACGAAATAAAACGGCTTTTAAGAATACAATACATACATACATAGACTCACGCTTGTTTCTCCGAAGGGGTAGGCAGAGGCATATTAAACGCCCACTTTTCGCCAGTGTTTTGATTCCACGTAATAGGTGGCGAGCCTATTGCCGCTTATCGGGATATTTTGTTTGCCAGAGCCTCGTCCGTTGATCGGCAGGTGCACCACTTGCAGGTGAGGTTGGCTTGGGACCCTAAGTTCTTGGTGGGAACCCATATGCACCCATATGCTAAGAATACAATATTATTATGAAATAACTTTGCTAAAAGATTATGAAAGTATACGAAACTAAACATATTTTTACGAAACATTGCAAATAATTGAACTAAATTTTGTATTTTAAACTCAGTATGTAGTACCTATTTGCTTATTACTCTTAGCTCGTACGGTAACATCTTCGCGTCCATGCAAAGCAATTACGTTTCAAGCCAAATTATATAACAACTATTATCATCGTCATCGAAAATTCAATTGCTGCCACGCGACAACACAAAAACGGAGTAAGCACAATCCTCGCTATTTGTCTAATGTAATGCAGATTGCAAATATGCATAAGATTCTGTGTAATTTGTTCGGGAGCTCTCATATTTCCCGTACGGCTTTATTTAGGCAGCTGCTATTAGCATAATGCTGCATTACACTCCCGCAATACAGGATTGAACACCGCTAAACATTGTTTTATGCTTGGTTATCTTGATTCAAAAATATTAATGAGCGTAAAAGAGCGCGCAAGGATTTCCGCTTTCATTTTGGGAATGATAAGAATAATGTCATAAATTATATATATGGGTACTAGCTTTTGCCCGCGGCTTCGCGCGCTTTATATTCAGGGTTACACAAATTTCCTGAATTGTACGGATACTTTAATATTTACTTTAATAGGTAATATGACAATATCGTCCCCGTAGAGCGAAAAATCATTAAGTCCAAAAAACCTGTTTTGAGATATTGAAGTTAAAAGTTCTGAAAAATTGAAATCGCCATAACTTTAGTATTGCATAACATATATTTATGTTTATAGTTTTATTTTTTTAGGTAATCATACAAGCTAATATAATTGTATTTAATATTGAATAAAAATGGAGTAATTACTGGGAAAATAAAAAAAACATATTAATTACTTTTTCTCTATATTGCATCTCAGTTATGAGTTAGTTAATTTTCGCTCTTAGTTAGTGACTTTTCATTCAGTTCTAAATTATTTTTGGGATCAAGAACTCGAGTTAGGTAATTTGTGACTAACTTATAGATGGATGAAATGTGCATTGTACATAATACCTATTTTAAGATTTGTAATAATTATGTTCATAGGTTATATGAAATGAAACAATTTTTATCAATTTAATGAACTTTTATTGAAGCAATTATACACCGTTATTTTTTAATTAGTACAAAAACTTTAAGGACATATTAGCGAAGACATTATTATCATATAAGTGACGTAAGAATTTCATAATATCTATAAATAACAAAGTTATAATCATTTGATTTTTGTAGAAAATCTCACCCAAATCATAGACATATTTTACAATCCATTCACTACTTCATTGATAGTACTTACTTTTCGTCCTACTCTTACGCATTCTTTCCGTCGCACTTATAATGCAGGTAGCCGTAGACGATAAAATAAAGCAAAATAATAAGTGTAGGTAGATATTTTTTATTTTTTTAAATTCTACCCACTCCTTCATACTTCATCCTGTCTGAGGACCGGCAAAATGTACCGTTTTACAAGTAATTAAATACGGAGGTAGGTATGTAATTAGAAAGCAAACACGTCATATCAAAATAAAAGAAAGTATTCTGTAATAAAAGAAAAGAGTAATTTTGGCGTATTTATGAAGTTAGAATCGGCTGCTATTTACAATTACTATTAAATCGTCATCACGTCAGCCTAGAGACGTCCACTGCTGGACATAGGCCTCCCTCAAGGTTCTCCACACAGACCGATTTTGAGCCGCCCGCATCAAATTATTATTTAGTTAAGTAGGTAATATTTACTTTACTTACAAGTATTTCAATTGTTCTTCGAAATATCCATCACTATTGTCAATACACAGCACGTTTTATTTAATTGTTTTTTAACGAGATAAGTAAGCTTCTCTGACTTTTCACTGCGTCAAAAGCGTCCAATATGCACTGTTTAAATTTTTCGACACTCACACTCACAACGGCTCACCTTTGTACACAGTGGTGAGCATGGAGGCCAAGCTACGACCCGCCTCGACCGATCCACTGGCTTCCAAACACTTCCCTGTACAAACGCATAGCTGCACTCGCGTGATGTGAACTAATAAGCCATCCCGTTGGGCAAACGTAAACAAAAAATAATTGTTTCCACGAAAAAACGTCCGCTCGCTATCACCTTCAATTTAGCACTGCGGCGCACGCGCAGAGGGACAGGGGGTGGCGAGCTTCGAGTTTGCACAAATTAATCAATGGAGTAGTGGCGCGTAAAATTACTACGACAACATAGTATTTAGTTATGCATTTACCAAACATTACGTATTTTTGTGGATAGTTTTGGGACAGTTTTGGAACTTAGTATTTTTATTTTTTACATACATATATATGATTAGTTAAAGATGCCTAGAGCCCCATTAAATTTTTTGTACTAATTAAAAAATAGCGGTGTATAAGTAATATAAAATTAAACTATTTTTAATCAATTGATAAAAATAGTTTAATGAACTGAAAGTTGAAGAAATTTTTATTGAAGCAATTATATAAAACACAATGCAAAAAGAATTGCCGTAAGATAATCACGCTGCTACTGCGTCTACTTCGTTCTCATTTACGTCTGGCTCCAAAATTCTATCAACTACATCTTTACTTGTTGGTAAAGACTTATACCATAAGTGGAGTTCTGGTGGAATTATTTCTTTTGCACATAAATTAATAAGATCTTTCTTTTTTGCCTCTGAAATAGGCAATGGCGATTCGTAGGCTTGAGGTATTTTATAGTTTTTTAACTCTTGTATTAGTTCTTCTGTCGTTTGTACATCTATTTCTATTTCTTGTTTTCTCCTCTTTCTTGTTATAAGTGTAGTGTTATTCTGAACTTCTAATATATTAAATTCAAGGTAGAGGCCATTATGTTCATATCGAAACTTAACCAAACCCGGACAATTTCTCTCAAATCACAGACATTTTATTTTAAGCCATTTAATTTTATGACCTTCTTTATCTATACTTGTATTCTTTACCAATTTTTCATTCAAAGCTTTCACATCTAACATATCCGAGTTATGCAGCTCCTTAACAATATAAGGTGGTGCTGAATTTCTGTTTCTTTTAGAGCGAGCATGTTCCATAATTAGCTTCCAGTCTATCATGGAATACACAAGGGTGTGTCTTTGTTGTCTCTCTATGGCACTATGCATTGAATCCACTTCCATATGGGTGTGACCACTCTCTAAATATTTTTGTTCGATTACTTCAAGATACACATCAGGTCGTTGTATTAAATTTACTAAATATGCCGTAACGAATTGGTTTCTATTTTGCCCAGCACATAGTGGCAACACATACATGGTGACCTCCATAACTCGGCTCGGTATTTGAGTAATCCACCAGTCTATGGCACTGGCAATTTCAACACTGGCCCTTTTACCATTAATCTCATTCCAAGTTATACAAAACGCTTCATGAGAGGGTTTAGCTTTGTCAATCGTATAATTTTGGACGTTTAATTTTCTGGTATAATATAGAATACCAACACCACTCTCGACACAGTGACTCCACGGGCAATGACGCAGCAGACCAACTGGCAAGGAAAGGATCGGACACAACAACTCTGGGACCCGAACCAATTGTTGCGATGCCTTTCAACCAACTATGAATATAGTTACGCGAGAGAACCCTACAACAACACGAAAAAGAGTGGGCAGAGTTAAAAGAGTGTAGGCAATCTAAAGATGCCTTTCCCCAATTAGATAAACGACTCTCGCCAAAACTGTTACACTCCAACAGGAAAACACTCAAGCATCTGACTGGCATAATAACCGGCCACTGTCCACTAAACAAGCATCTTTACAACATCGACGTCACGGACAGCCCACTATGTAGGGGCTGCATGGGGACTGAAGAAACACCCGCTCATGTGATCCTACATTGTACCAGCGTGAGCGACCAACGGACGAAGTTCCTGAACAACCCCAGAACCATGAGCGAAGCCATACGCAATACTGGTCAACTCGTGGCCTTCTGGAAGGAGCTTGCATAGTATGAGTAGCAGGCGACAACCGTGCCACTTAGCCACTTAATTGGGCCATTGTGCGTTAGCAACGCCCAATTAAGTGGCTAAGTGCGGAAAACACCTGTCCAACTAACTAACCAACACCACTCACTGGTATGTGCAGAGTAGATTGCATGTCAGCCGTAACGACCAGGTAATTTTCGTCAATAATAGACCGCTGTTTGTCAGATTCTTTAGCTTGTTGTGCTTCATTCTTGCTTGCAATATGTAACTCATACTCCTCCTTCAAATGCTCTGGACGTCCAGCACCCTCATAACGGACGCACGTTATGCATAAGTCTTTCTTAGGTGTAAAAAAGGACAGATTAAATTTGGTGCCAAAAATATTTTTATAAACATAAAAAGAACAAGGGTTTTCATCAGCAGCAAATTGCTCTTTAAACAACTCATACATTTTGGCGATAGTGGGCTTGCTATATAGATACTGCCTCTTACTTCTTTTTCTGCAGTAGTGAGATTCAAGCCGAGGAAAAGAGTTAATATGATCAATTACCTTTTGTTCCATTTCTAAACTCGTTTTGTTTATTGGTTAAGAATATATACCTATACGGGAATTAACGCGAACATGCATTAGGTATTTACATACCTTATTTTTGCTTGACGTTTCGAGACGGTTGCACGTCCCGTGGTCGCAAGCTGATTGGTGTAGCGATGTCACGTCTCCGAGTGCGAGGTAGAAGATTCTATTTCTACCCCCGCGTTGTTGATTTTCGAGGTGCCGGCGCAAAACACACTAACCGTATCTGTACGAGTATTTTGAACATTCGCCGACTGCGCATTAAAGTAGGGTGTTGTTAACCGGATCACTGGATTCCACGCCGATGACAATTTGAAGCTCTCTTCCCGATTGAAATTTTTATGTTTTCTGATTTCGATCGCTTCACGCACAACTCTTGGGTAAAAGTGGCGTTCCGTGGAGAGGACTTGTGGACGATGCAATTCAATCCAGTGATTGGTGCCCGATTGAAGTAAATGTTCCGCAATCGCCGATTTGTTCGTTTGACGGTTCTTTACAGCTGCGATGTGCTCCTTTATACGTTCAGCGATGGTCCGCTTCGTTTGCCCTATGTAAGAGCTTCCGCAGCTGCAGTTGATTTTATAGACACCTGGGGTTTGTAGCGGTAGAACATCCTTTGGTGTGCCCACCATGTTGTATACTTTGGCCTCTGGTGTAAATACGGTCGGAATGGAGTAGTTTTTTAACTTTGCTCCTATTTTATCCGTAACACCTCTAATGTAGGGCATGTAGGTAGGTTGTCTATTTACCGCCGGATGTTTATCTCGCTTGATAGGCCGCGTCATTCGACGTTGTATCTGGTATCCGTTCTTCCTAAGTACCTCCTGAACATGGTCTAGCTCTAGCTTCAAATGCTCAGGGTCACAGAGGTCGTGTGCTCTGTTTTTTACTGACGTCACAACGGATTGCAGTTGTCGAGGATGGTGGTGCGACGTGGCGTGTAGGTATCTATCTGTGTGTGTAGGCTTCCGGTATACGCAGTGTGTTAAGGACCCATCTGGTCTCACAGTCACTTTGACATCCAAGAATGACAACGATCTGTCAGTTTCCATTTCGTAGGTGAATCTCATTTTCGGATGAATGGAGTTAAGGTGTTGCACATATTGATCTACTTCCTGCTTACCTCCTTTTACGATACTAAGGATATCGTCGTAATCGTGTTCCATCCAGATATTAGCCAGTACTGGGGCTACTGGACTCCCCATTGTGACACCATCGATCTGGAGGTAATATTGGCCTTGGAAGAGGAAGTAGTTGCCATCTAAGCAGTGTTTTAGTAGATCAATATAGTTGTGAGGCATATCGTTGTCACTCAGTCTGTCCCTCACTACGTCCAGACATTCCCTTATTGGAACGTTGGTAAAGAGCGACTCAACGTCAAAGCTTACCATTACATCTTCCGGTTCCAATTGGATACTTTGTACGATCTGGACGAAATGACGCGAGTTCTTCACGAAAGACGGTGTGATACCGACTAATGGCTGCAAAACCGATGCAACGTGCTTCGCAAGGTCGTAAGTAGGCGACGAAATCTGACTTACGATAGGCCGCAGTGGCACGTTGGGCTTATGTACCTTAGGCAGACCATATAGCCTAGGTGGTTGGTATGGCTTTAGACCATATAACTTGCTGTACTCATCTTCGGTGAACAAGTCCTGGTGGTCTTGTATCAGTGCTCGTATTCTGCGCGTTACTCTAACCGTGGGGTTATATGAGACCCTTGTTATCACATAACAACTCTCGTACCTTGTATGTATAATCAGCCGTATTCATCACTACAGTGGCGTTTCCCTTGTCGGCCTTAAGCACTAAAATATCCTGGTTGTCCCGAATCCTTTTCAGTGCTTGACGCTCTTCCATAGTGACATTACTGGCAGGTATCTTCGACTTCCGTAATATCACCGCGACGTCCTGTCGTAGGGTATCGGCATTACTGGGCGATACTTTATTACGGATAATCGTCTCCTCAACACTGCTGATTATATTTTCGTAAGGTATTCGCTTAGGTGTTAATGCGAAGTTTAAACCTTTGGCCAAGATGTTAATCGTAGATTCATCTAAACTCGCGTTGGATAGATTAATTACGGTGTTACTGGTTTGTACCGCTTCCGTAGGTAACGTTTTATTCGCATACCGTCGATTTAATAACTTCGAGAACTTTCGCTCGTGAGTAGCACTACATAGTTCGAATGTCCGACTTGCTTGTAAGAACGTTATCCGATCATACAAATCGTAATGATGGGCACACCAAAGGATGTTCTACCGCTACAAACCCCAGGTGTCTATAAAATCAACTGCAGCTGCGGAAGCTCTTACATAGGGTAAACGAAGCGGACCATCGTTGAACGTATAAAGGAGCACATCGCAGCTGTAAAGAACCGTCAAACGAACAAATCGGCGATTGCGGAACATTTACTTCAATCGGGCACCAATCACTGGATTGAATTGCATCGTCCACAAGTCCTCTCCACGGAACGCCACTTTTACCCAAGAGTTGTGCGTGAAGCGATCGAAATCAGAAAACATAAAAATTTCAATCGGGAAGAGGGCTTCAAATTATCATCGGCGTGGAATCCAGTGATCCGGTTAACAACACCCTACTTTAATGCGCAGTCGGCGAATGTTCAAAATACAGATACGGTTAGTGTGTTTTGCGCCGGCACCTCGAAAATCAACAACGCAGGGGTAGAAATAGAATCTTCTACCTCGCACTCGGAGACGTGACATCGCTACACCAGTCAGCTTGCGACCACGGGACGTGCAACCGTCTCGAAACGTCAAGCAAAAATAAGGTATGTAAATACCTAATGCATGTTCGCGTTAATTCCCGTATAGATATATATTCTTAAACATGCAACGCGAGTGTTTAAAAGTTTCTATTGTTTATTCGTTTTCGAGCACCACGTCTATCCTTTCCCATATAAGTACCCAACTCATCTCTGTATTTAAAAGCCTCATTAACTGGTACATTTGATATACATAAAGTATTTAAAAAAAATCTTTGCAGACTCGTATTTTATCATGATTTTTGTCAAAATAGTATTCATAGGCAGTAGATCGGCTTTTAAGTCTAGCAAGAGTCTTAGTTTTTACTGGCTTAGCCACCACTTTTTGAAGTAAAAATTGTTTTTGAGCATTAAAATCAGAAATTTGCCAGTACGCTTGACAAATTTGAAGTCTATCGTCTTCGGAAAAGTTATTCTGACATCCACACCGGCATTTGATGTAATATTTTACAGGTTTAGGATGCTTAGCAGGCATCACTTGACCCTTTTTACCCAAATAAGGTAAACCGTTTTGCTTATTAGATTTCGTTACATTTTTTTTCCACTTACTGGGGTCACATTTCTTCCAACACGTAGGTTCGAAGTTAGTTGCCGAAGTAGCAGCGGTCATAACTGACAGTTCTGATGAGCATTGACTGTCTATAGGATCACTTATTGCTAAATTTGAGTCGCCAGATGGTAAAGTGGATGGCTGAAGTCCATCGTCATTGTTGCCTTCAATCGTCTTCGAGTTTGATACGGTAGTTCGGCTTTCTTCATTATCGGTCTCACTAGAAGATGTTTCAACACACACTCGTCTTTTCTTTTTAATTCGTATATCCTCATCACTGTCAGGAAACCATGAAACGCTCGAGTCAGAGAAAACTTGAACAGGAGAAGAACTCAACTCTTTGATTCCGCTTATTTCTGAGTGTGGACTTTCACGAGCTTTTCGGGGCTCACTCTGGTTTTGAGGGGACTTACACGACACGTTTTCTTCTGATTGTCTATAATCTATAGCATTTTCAACAGACAATACATCACAGCAGGTTTCAGCCAACAAAGGAGCAGAATGCGGTGGATTGGCAGCAGACTGATCTCTTTTTGGGGTTAATGTTGATGCAGACGGTGGAGCAGATTGATATAAATTATTGTCTTGAAACAAATCAAATTATCTCTCGTCAAGCAGCACACTTTCCTGAAATAAAAATTAAACATTATAAATACTGAATATTAAAATAATTACGCGCTTTGCATGCTCATGCCACCTCAATTAATTAGTTAAGTGAGCAGTGCGGAGATTAAAATACATTAAAGTAATACATTAGTCAAATACCATAATAATTAGACAAAAATATTAAATAGTCACGATTTATAACTTAAAGATAGCTTATGATGTCAAGTGTGTTAATACTAATTATGTTAGATGGTAAACAAAACACAGCGTTAAGTCGGGAGCCATTCACTGGCATTAAACATAAAAAAAGCAAATAAATAAAGCCTCTAAACGGTAAGCAGGCTATTCCCAGCAGATCAACCGTGTTAATCGTAATTTTCTTAGATTTATACGTAAGCTATCCCTATAAATGTAGGTAGTGACACGATGCAAATGAAAATTCATTCATAGTTTCTGATGTAATCGAGTGTACCTATTACTTTAAGATAAGTAGTAAGTCTTAAATAGTAAACCACACCAAAAGGCAATCGAAGCAATAAAAACATTGTTAAGTACCTGCTATCCAAATAATAGATATCATACCAAATAATTGGGTACTTTCTAGTCTAGAATTCGTGGAGTCGTCAGCCGAGCTGATTCCTTATGCTGATTTATTAGATATTTATTCTTGCATTCTTTAAAAACTTATAACAAGATAGGTACTAAGGCAGCGATAGCCGAGTGGATATACCAACAGACTGCCATGCAGAGGGTATCGAGTTCGAATCCACGGCGCGCACCAATGACTTTTCGGAGTTATGTGCGTATTGAATTGTTAAATATCACTTGTCCCGTGCCTCGGAGAGCACGTTAAGCCGTCGGTCCCGGTTGTCATGAAGATCTTTGACAGTCGTAACAGGATGTCAGTACCTTCTAAATAAACTGACACTAGTCTAAACCATGGAATATCGCTATCCCTTCGGGTTGCGGAGGGCAGACAGGCAGTCGCTCCGTGAAAAAGCTAATATTCAGCCAAATCCGGTTAGACTAGAAAGCGGACCCCAGATTGAAACTGGGATAACGCTAAGAGGATGAGGATGAACAAGGTACTAACAAAACAATAAAATTTCAAATATCACTTACCTCTATTATAGCTTTTTCGTTTTGATTTATTAAATCAATAATAAACTTTGCACGACTCATTTTTACACAGTAGATACTCGGAACACATAGATACACAGAAACGCAAGTGTGTTGGCCGATGTCGGCGCCGCGTATGAAAGTCACCACGCGACGCGCGCGCCCCTCTACCCGCTGCAAAATCACTAACTCGTAAGCGATATGTACCTAAATGTGACGATGCACGTCGAAGTTATAAGAATAATAACTAAAACTCAGATGAGAGAAGTATCAGATGGAACGCGCGGCACAGTTGCGTGCGGCCACTAAAGCAAATACAAAATTGAAAAGCGAATACAAACTCGTCTCAGTGCGCTACGAAGCATCGTACAGTTCACGCGTCACGATCACTTCAACTTTTAAATTCTCAAAATGCCGTCTTGTGTTCTTAAACACTGTAAAAGTTGTTCCTAAAAACAAAAACAGGAAAATGGAATATCTTTTCACAGGTAACTATTGATAATTTGACTATTTCCTAATTTAATTTCGATAAAATTCGTATTTGTGCAAGAAATATGTAAGTGTTGCCAGGTTTTGTCGACGCCGTTCTGCCTGAATTAGGGAAAATGCACTTGTCAATTGATTATGTGATAATGATTGTCATGTTAATGAAAAGTACATTACCGTATTATAAAAGTATATAGTAGATATATCTTCTTTCTCATAAATATAGTAATAGAATTTCAATTTCCATTAGTATATACCTTACATAATATTGTTTTGAGTTCGATCCCCAAACGATCCAAATATTCATGTACACCCTGCTACTCGTCAAGCTTATACACTTTAACCTTTGCACCGTTCTTATGGCGTAAAGAATAAGTATTAAAAAAAAAACGCAATATCGTACAGCAAATGTTTAGCTTGACTTGGCGCCGTGTGTACATACATACTTATGGCGTAGGGAATAAGTATCAAAATCGTACAGCAACTGTTTAGCTTGACTTGGCGTCCTGTGTACATACATACTAATGGCGTAGGGAATAAGTATCAAAATCGTACAGCAACTGTTTAGCTTGACTTGGTGCCGTGTGTACATACATACTTATGGCGTAGGGAATAAGTATCAAAATCGTACAGCAACTGTTTAGCTTGACTTGGCGCCGTGTGTACATACATACTTATGGCGTAGGGAATAAGTATCAAAATCGTACAGCAACTGTTTAGCTTGACTTGGCGCCGTGTAAACATACATACTTATGGCGTAGGGAATAAGTATCAAAATCGTACAGCAACTGTTTAGCATGACTTGGCGCCCTGTGTACATACATACTATTTATTTCTCAACTAATCGACGCCAGCGGCTTCGCACGCACATATTTTCGTATTTCTCGTTTTACCCGATCCCGTGGGAATTTCGAGAAATCCCGTCTTAGTACACCCCTACGGTTCCCAAGAAACATACATGCTAAATTTCAGCTTCATGCGCCGAGTAGTTTCGGCTGTAGCTTGTCTGTCAGTCAGTCAGTAACGCAAGGATTTTATATATACAGATTTACGAAGTAGTTAAAACTTGACTCGGTACCTCCATTTAAGAAATGTATTTATAAAAGCATTAATTAAATCTATGGTAAATTCTTCAAAACCGCAAATGAATATAAGAATATTACATAACTATATGCAAAATACTGGGAGATTATTCATAATCTGGCAACTTTACACACACATAGACGCGCGTGTCCGTACAGTGCCAGTCGCCAAAGGTCACGCACACATAGCTGTCAACGTGCCACACTTAGTTGGACGAATGCGCTCTATCTGATAATACTTCTCTCATCTGTGAACTAAAAGGTATTAAGTATTATTCACAATAAATCTTTGAATCCGTTTTTATTATAAAAGAAATAATTATACTGAAATGATTATTTTTCGCTTTACTAGTATTTTACAGAAACCTTTAACAACCAAGAGCGAGCAGTCACTATTTCAAGTTAGTTAATTTTCGCATTGTGGTCTCTCATCAAACTGCTACATATGAAAAATTCACTAAATAATTTTAATAATTTTTAATTAGTTTAAATGCCTACTTATGCATTGAAAATGCAATAGAAAAATAATCAAATCGTTTTAGTTTCGTATTGTGTACATTTTTGACAAATAAAGAAAAAACGAACTTAATTAGTTATTTCTCTCATTTTTGTAGGGGGCTAAAACATAGATTTATTTACTTTTCACATTTCATAAATCGAAAAGGGACAGTCCCACAAAGATGTTTCTTAGACAGATATTTAAAAGAAAAAATGCAATTTAAGTGACGTTGATAACTCATTTTAGCCATTTTTCGACTTAGTGATTTTTCGCTCTACGGTGACGATATGTATGACGCGACAGTACTGACTTATACGATAGCACATGCGCAGCACTCAGTTTTACAGCGCATGCTTTCTTACTTCCAACAGTTAGATTTGTGCCCCACGAACTTTGACCCTCCCTACAATCCCTCCAAGTTTAATTATTGCAACTAATGGTAGCCTATGTCCATCTCCATGGTCCAATATATATCTATATCAAATTTCAACAAAATCGGTTCAGCCGTTATAGCGTGAAAACGGAACATACATACATGCATACGTACATACACACTTTCGAATTTAATTAAATCTATGCACTATGGCACAACTTACCAATCTGAGCATTGAGTAAATAATAATCAAGTAAATTGACATAAACATGATGATCTTTATGTCAATTTACTTGATATTTCATATTTTAGATGTAAAATACTACAGAAAATATAATAATAACTTTATTTTGTCTTGACAAACATATTGTTCAGTTTGACTGGCTTCATGCTAAATATAGCAATTTCCCAAAAAGGGAATGAAATTTAGCGACAGATAAATGTTGACAAATTATTTTTTATTCATCATTCATCATATTGACGAGAAATTCAATGTAACAAAAGTACAAGGACAAGTTACCTAATATTGAAATGGAAAAAAATATTGGATCCATTACTGATTTCCTAATGTGTTCGTTTCGAAGTTAAAATACAGTAAATTATATGTATTATAGTGAATTATGCATACGCATTTTAATGCTAAATATTTCCATGCAAAACTATTAATGTCACGTAAAACGTAGAGTAACTGAACAAAAGAACACTTAGTTTACACATTTAAAAAAACATTATTGTAAATTTTCTATGAATAAATATCACCGTGGTTCTGTTATCGAAAAAAAAACTAATTGAAAATTAAACTAATGATTAAATTAATTATATTTTTTAATCTTTTATCATATGATGCAGATTTGAAACTCGTACACTTATGTTCTATAGTATAAAAATAGTATTGATAAAAATGAAAGTGGATGCTTTATCCACCCGGTCCCAATATTTGATCTATTTAACTACTAGAGATATGTACATGTTTGACATATTTTGTATGGAGCTTATGACAAATTAGTATTCCTAGTGGTTAAATCAATGAATATATCTAACCTTAAGTAACCTTAGCAAAAATGTGATATCCCCAAACGTTTCTAATTCAAAAGCTTCTCCTAAATCAGATTCTGAATATAACACTGACCGTAATTATAGCCTATTATTTTAGAAATTGCAGTGTGCTACGTTATCTATTTGTAATAGAACTAGACATCGCCAGCAGCTTAGCCCGTGTCAATTATATATATATAAATCTTCTATTAAAAATTCTATAAATCTACCTATAAAAAATTCTGCATGAAAATCCGTTGCGTAGTTAAGATTTAAGCATACATAGGACAGACAGACAGAAGACAGACTTTGTTTTATACTATGTAATGATGATGATATGAGCAGTGTACATTATCATAACAATAACTGAAGCCAACTTTTTCAACTATAATTCCATTTGTATGCTGTTTTGCATCGATTTATACAAAAATTCTTCATTTTGTGACTGATTGGCACACAAAGCTCACCTTTGTCACCTTTGGAATATACTTAAACGGAATATGTATGGAATATACGTTGAAATTTGCCATATTGAGGTGCGTGGTCCCATATAAAAAGTATTGAGGTATAAAATCCTGTCAGTGTCACAATAAACAAAATATTTATTTAGGTGAGATAAATCATCCACAAATCCTAACCAGATCCGACTTCTATAATCAATATGGAAGTATTTTATATCCTGGATGCTCTTCTCAGTGCCATCTTTTCGCCGAGACGGCATCTGATCCAGTTTATTCAGAGTCTGATACAGTACTTTTTTAGCAGCACTAATATCTTCTTCCTTAAAGTTGGACTTGCAGAACTGCAAGATGCTGACCTCGTCGATGGCATGTTGAATGAATGCCAACAACTCGTTAGCTATGAGTTGCTGTGAGCAGCTCATAGTTATAATGTTTACACTACATTTATTAAATAAAAATTATTTAATACACACGTAGCAGCGCAAGCACGTCCGCACTCAACGCTACTCGATCGTCGATCGATTATATTACATTACGGTATGACGATGCGACGTGAATGCTAATACAGTGTGCATTCAAGAGCGGAATGCTATTCCGCAATGACTATGGCCGTATGAATGTATTATGTGGTTGGTTGTCTTTAGGTGTTAGCACATGTTTTAGGTTTTAACCAACGTTCTTATGGTCTGAAAAGTAAATAAGTGTAGAATATATTCTATGGAATATGCATATTTATATTTAAATATGGTCATAAGTAGATAAACGTCGTTTGACCGTGGTTAATTGATTAAATAATTTATAAAGCTTACCTTTGAAGGCGACTAGTTTTCAAAACTAAAATTTGTTTTCACAAAACTTAATCGCAAAATTTACAAACCAAATTAATTTTAGGGAACATTCTAGGAAAGCTCATGTATCTTGTTAGTCCACTCTAACTTACATTTACATTCCATTTCACCATCCGTTTTTGTTTTACCACCGGTATGTTAGTACACTATGTAATTAAATAACTCGTGGAAGACTCACACGTTATCACACTGTTTAAAACATTTTAACTGATTCAAAATCGTGGTAAAGCTTTTATGCTTGAGCACCATTCATATTATTTCAAGGTGTATTAAAATCTAGTTTGTTATTCCGTCTGATTTTACAAATGAAGAGTGTTCTCAGAAATTATGATACTTCAGTACTCGGAAATGTAAAACCTGCATGATATTTTAGAAAAGCTTCGCTTGTAAATAGTGTCTATTTTTTTATATAAAATTATAAATTTAGTATTTCCTTATCAATAACTTTACTATAATCTTATTTTTATTTACCTTTGAAAACAACATTGGTTCGTCTGCTTGTATATTTTCACGTACTTTGTTTCCATTGATTAAATGTTTGTAAAGACCCCAGTGACATAGATTTTCTTGCTGCAGAATTTATGATTTTCAAATAATAAAGAAAAATTGTTACAATATTGTTCTTCTCGTTAGTGTATAGATATACCACGTTTTGTATTAGTTTAGATAGTAGCCATATACAAATCATTTCCAGATCAAAAATAAATCACATTACTCTAGGCCGGGGAGCTAGAGATTTTACGACTGATATTCGCCTTTTTGTTTTTAACCTAGAATATGTATAAACGTGTTACTGAATCTGGACGAATGGAAAGTTACCTTTTTTTGTTTTACGAGGTGGGAAATCCCTTCGGATCTCCGACTCTTGGGGGAAATGAGAGCCGGAGAATGTGGTGTTTCCACTAAAAACCACCTCGACTTTCTCATGTACCCCTATGTCAGAGGGTAGGGCATCGACGAAGCATTCGTCGCCACCCTCCAACGGGCATTGGCCCGCCAGATGGTTAGGCGGGCCCCGAACAAAACCCCCTTGGCGGCGGATTAAGGTGTTGGGCTCCGCCGCCAAAACACCCATCGGCCGCAGAGGATAGGGAGGACGGCAACGCAACACCGCATCTCCTCTTCCTCTGCGGCCCCACCGCGATGCATCGAATGGTGCGCCCCGATTTGGTCGCGGGAGATAGGGCGCGCGGCAATGCAACACCGACACGCCTCTCCTCCCGCGACCGCACCCGACTGCGAGGGACAGATAGGGATAACTGTCCCGCGCACCCGCACCGTTGGACGCATCCTGCGCAGGCCCCTCCAAGCCCACGCGGAGCGTCCCCTCCTGGATCCCTCTTAGCTTCACCGCGGGTGACCAATCCACGGTTACTGAGCCCCCCCACCATGACAAGGTGGAGATCCCACGGGGTGGATGGCAAGTTACCTGAGTCTTGCAGTTTATAATAATTATGTAGAACTTTCTAGTATGTTTCGATGAGACTCGCCAAAGGGTTTCACTATAGTAGATATAATAATTTTATAAAATAAGGTGCCGAGGGTTACCTCGGGGGCTAGCTTACCAAATTCATATTAACTGAAACCAAATATCTATCAGTTTGTTAGGTCTTAAATGCGAAATGTCTGGATTATTTTTGACGAGCCTATAACTGGCAGACAGCCTATGTTACAAAAAGTTACTACGGCTAATTTAATAAAACAATCGTGCAACAACACGAAAGGCGTATGTTTTTTAATTTACGCACCTCTAAAATATAACATATATTTTGAGCTGTATTTTGCTTTCAAAATATTAAGGTCAAAGTTAAGACTAGAAACATGTGTTAGTACACCACGTGAATCTAAAAAAATCCGTATTGTTAGTTTTATTTTCGCTTTTGCTGTAACTTATCCCTGTAATATTTCTATAATGTATCACGTATACATATAAGATGCTCAACCATTTATTAATATGGTAACGTGTGTTAGAAATTGTCAACTTTCCGTCGTCTTGGGAACAATTTATCGTTTAATATAGCAACGGTTGCTATACTGCGGTGAACTTCTACCTCTACAATATATCCACACAAATCTGAGGAATAGTTTGTATGAAGTCTGTAAGTTTTTATATTTGTAAGGTTATTTACGTTCTGCTTCATATAGCAGAGCTAGTGAGCTGCGATACCTTCTTAGAGCGAACAATTTATTGCTATGCAGAGGATCTTGATGTCAATCTCGGAAAAAGGCGGTTTTTTTTTCAAATTAAATTCATTTCTGAATAGACTTTTTTTGCGGCTCCATACTCGTGAAAATCATACATAAATCCGTAATCCGCAATCCGTATATTGGGGGTATCGCATTCATTCAGATCGACAGGACAAAAACCGCACTTCATTTTAAAATAAGTATAGAAAGACTACTCGTAAGTACTATGGGACTGCGTACGTTGAATTTTATGAAAAGCAGTGGCCATTCAAGAAATTAAAAGCATTCTATGAAAAACAGATATTTAACCCAGTGTGGTAAGAGTAAAAACTATACAGCTACTATATAATTGGGTACGTATGAAGAGTTTTCACAGCCCATTCCACACTGCGGTTCAACGAAACCATTTTGCAGTGCCGTTTCCAATGACATTAAATATATTTGTGTTCACCAAATTGGGTAAATAAAAACTGATACGAATTTTCCTGTTCTAGGTCTTACAATGAAACGTTCTTTTATTATACATTAAATATACATGAACTGAGTCAAAACTAAACGAAAGCATTCAATTCACATAAACTAATTGTTGCTATATATTTGTATTTACTTATTTGGAATACGCCAGTGAGGATTTTCGTTTTTTTTTTTTTTCTATATACACTTAACTGTATTATAAATATGAGCGGTAAACTTTGCATTAGCTTTATGGGCCTGTTATAGTGAAACGTTTAACCACTCGCTAAAGCGTTCAAATAGTCAGTCCTTCAAGAATATCCTGATTAATAGACATAGAGTAAAAGGCAGAGGTATATTGCTACACCTACTTTTTGCCAGATTTATTTTAGTCCCGCGTAATAGGGGGCGAGCCTATTACCGCACCGGGCACATTACCTCACTCCGTGCCGCTACTCAGAATTTTCTTACGGAAATCCCAATAACACTTTGCCCGACCTGGGGATCGAACTCGCGTGATTATAGGCGTGAGACTATGTAGAATAAAAAGTATAAATTATAGTTTGCGACTGATACACATTTTTATTATTTATCATTTAATTCTACAACACTACTACTACTATTTTAGTGTACAACACAAGAAGACACCAGTTTCATAATCTGGTTTGATTTTACCGTGTGTTGCTTAAACGTTTTTAATAACTCTTTTGGCAAAATTGAGGCATTTTAAAGCGCAATTTGTGCTTTTTAATCGGAGTTGAAGCTCAAAGTATTTCGAGATAAATGCATACTTTTAAAAATATGAAACATTATTGTATGGCACTAAATAAGTTTTTCAAACAGTCCCATACTAGACATCAAAATTTAACTAGACAATTTACTGTCAAGTAAAAGAACCATTTCTCATTCAAAAACTGGCTAAAGAAGCGATACATCCCTGTACGATTGGTTGAATTAACCAGTGATCTATTTATTAGAGATCGTAGGTCTCGCTCGGCAGATAATCAATCAGTTGAATTAAGATGTCCAAGATGGGATTGTTTCTCACCAACCGCTTACGATTCATTAAAAAAATAGTCTTCTAATCCAGCATGTTCCTTGTGTACTTAGTACCTAAACATATCTTAAATGTGATCTAGCTTAGTGAAAATGTGTTTCCAAAAACTATAAATTATAAAATATATTGACGTTATAAATAATATACTGTATACTTATGTCAGGCCATGTTTATTTTAGACCTGCTTGGTAGGTAATTAATTCATCCCCCCCGATGGGATCTCCACCTTGTTGTGGTGGGGGGCTCAGTAACCGTGGCTTTGAAGTACACCCACGGTGAAGCTAAGCGGGATCCCAGGAGGGGACGCTCCACGTGGGCTTGCGTGAGGCCTGCGTAGGATGCGTCCCAAGGTGCGGGTGCGGGACAGTTCTGTCTATCCCTCGCAGTCGGGTGCGGTCGCGGGAGGAGAGACGTGTTGGTGTTGCATTGCCGCGCGCCCTATCTCCCGCGACCAAATGGGAGCGCACCATCGTTGCGTCGCGGTGGGGCCGCAGAGGAAGAGGAGATGCGGTGTTGCGTTGCCGTCCTCCCTATCCTCTGCGGCCGCTGGGTGTTCTTTTTGTGTGAAAAATTCGGAAAAACAGGTTTTGAAGACAAGAAGCTGCTCACTCCGAAGAAACGTGAGCGTATAGCTTCAATAACTGACATAGATTGTTTCGATGTGGTGGCAATCCGAAACCATATTTATGGGTATTATAAGAGAAATGAGTTCCGTACATTGATAAAATTAGTAAATCAGTCGTAGAAAAAACACAATCGACAATATTTACCGACTGGGATAAATATGTCTACCTCGACCGAGTTCGAGATCAGCAATTAATTATCTCAGTTGGAAAAGATTGCGATTCAGATATGAGGTTTTATTTCGAGTGACAGTGACTGTCTTATGTATTATATACTGAGTGAATAATAAAAACAGTATTTTAAAATTACTGCGTTTTATTTGTGAATGTATAATTATGCCAAAATACTTTTAATATGAATTTATTTCAAAGATCTAAAATTGGTATTGGTTTGCCAATTAATTAGATATTTATAAATAAGTGCTTAAATTTCCTTAGGTTACATTACTATAATTGTCAGTCATGAACTGTCATGCATATCATTATACAGCGAAAATACTATAAGTCCGTAATCAAGAATGCGTTTAATCATTAATTCAGTTAGGTAGTTTATAAAGACCTGTTTATTTCTGCATTCTGCTTATTTACATAATTTAAACAAGTAAAAACTCTATTCTAGATAATGCCTGCTTTTCTAGCTAAATGACTTCTTGATAAGAAAAGCTGAAACAAACTCAGTCAGAGTCATTCCTTTTTCTGTTGTTGTAACACGGTCATAAAAATTAATTAAATTAATGAAACCATGTTTACTTTTAAATCTAAATTCATTCGCTTCACAATAAATCCCACTGTCTTTATCTCAACATGAGACTAACGTAATGTTGGAAGTCAGTGTATAATAGCTTTTTAAACAGCTTACAAACCAAAGCGCTGTTTTGTGGTGAGCTTGCACCGGTTTTGCTCTCTAGCTCGTTTTATGGTAAACTTTGTATGTCTTTGACGTTTGTTGGTTGGTTTGAATAACCGTCGCCATTTTCATTGGGTGTTGTGGGAGCATTTTAGACACCGTTTTCCTTTAATATCTGCTTTATAATATCAAATGGCTGCGTATGCGTGTATGTCGGTTAAAGTGACAATAGTCAAAATCTGATGAGTAGTTTTCAGACTTACAAATTGTCGCTTTATAATATGACCTAGATCTGTCGGGTTGTAGTATCACAGCTACGTACGTATCCTCTTTTCACTGTGAGAGGGGTTGGGCTATAGACCACGACTAACCAATTTCAGGTTGGCAGACTTCGACGTGTCTTTCGATAACATAATGGAGTATACACATGCAGATGTTTTCTTTTGCTGTAAACAGCGAGTATGAGATTGTTAACGATCGCTTGCTAAAACAACAAGCAAACAATCTCATACTCTCTGTTTTTTTGTTTAAAAATCTTTCTGTTGGTATCTCTCTATTAGGCTATTGCTGGTATTTAAATAACATTATCATCGCCGGCTTAAATCATATAAAAGTACATTAGGGTAATTATTTCCTAAAATAACTGTATAAGGCAGAAGCTACAACCCACGTTATATTTAATTTCGAAATAAATTAATTTATATATAATTTTACCGACAAATTAGCTTCAATAAAGGAACGCCGAAATCTTGTTTGAACTTTTCCAAGAAGGGCAGTTATCATGTCGTGTTACAGCGACGGTAGGGCGGTAGCAGATTACAATTATAATATGATGAGCACCGCTAATGGTGAAAGTGAAACAGCGTAGAACTAATAAATATGCCGAAACATTTGGAGCATCTTCCTTGAATGGGAAGGCAAGTTTAGGGTTTTGTATCTATATATCTGTTGCCTACGTTTATTTTGGTATCTTTCTATTGGGTCAAAATACAGACAATAAGCAGCCATATAAAGTACTCTATCTTCCAGTGAAAGTCGGACATTCCAAAGATTAACGTGGACGAACAGGAAGACATTCAGACGGTCGGACAGATAGACCGACAGACAGACAAATTTTAAAAACGTTTCTTTGTGACTTAGCATCGTGTAACTTATTATAAGCACATGAAAAAAAACATAGTTATTTTGAAATCAGAATCAGACACTTCAATTTTATTTATATGTATATATTTATATATATAGACAGGTATGTTAGACAGTTTCGTGTGGTGACGGATTAAGAATACGGAATGTCACCACCCCATATCATCCCATGGGTGTCGTAAGAGCCGACAGAGGGAGCATATTATGCAGAAAACAGTACTGTAAGAGGAGGAAAACTTGATAAAAACTCTATTCCAACCCGTTTGGCCAGCGTGGTAGAGTAGGCCAATTCCTCCTTTCAAAGGAGAGGCCTAGTCCAGCAGTGGACTGTTATAGGCTGATGATGATGATATTAGACAGAACATGTTATTGTAGACCGAACCATCCACTTCCACCTGCGCTTCTAACTGTGTGTAATAATAGTACGTCACGAACACATGAGCTATTGTTGATTCAATTGTAGTCATAATAATAATTATTGCAGTTGTCGCGGGCACTGATACGAGTTGGCGTATAAGCGTAAGTACCTGTCTATATGTGTGGGCTTTCTATAAACAGTCTGTGCCAGGTTTCCAGTACCTATCTATCACCATAATCTTCACATCGAAAATAGCTAACAATACGCCTTTGTCGTTATATTTTATATATTTCTTTATCAGAATCAGCCCTTTACTGTCCCACTGCTGGGCACGGGCCTCTTCTCACTATGAGAAATGTAAGGCCATAGTCCACCACGCTGGCCAAGTGTGGGTTGGCAGACTTCACATGTCGTTCGAGAACATTATGGAGAACTTTCAGACATGCAGGTTTTCTCACTTTGTTTTCGTTAACCGATTAGCAAGCGATAATTAACAATTTAATACGCGCTTAAGTCCAAAAAGTCCCATATTTTTCTATATATTTATACATAAATATCAAAAATAATAAATATACTTTGCTTCTGACACAATTACGTTTATTTAATATACTTTACTAAATGTATAGTTTTTGTATATCATTTTGTATTTGCTTCGCCCGCGCCTAACTCTCACCTCTTACTTTACTCCCGTAGGAGTAGATTATATTATTCCTTTATTATGCCTACGTCATAATATAAACCCGCTCTCCAATGTCCAAAGCTTCCAAGTTTCTAGTTAGTCAGTAGTTCGAGGGATAATATATTATGTCAGTCAGAACAAGTAAGTCTGTATATTATTATGTATATGATTTTTGACAATCTATTTATATGGATTGACTCTTTGCTGATAATTCTGTATGACTAATCCTAACATGGTGAACTTTTTCAGTTGTGACATGGGGCTTATTAATACTTGTAGCCTACTAGTGCTCCTAACTTATTTTAGACGAAAAATGAATTAGCTGCAAGTGATTATAGATGCAGTGTATACTTAGTATACACCGCTATTTTTAAATTAGTACAAAAAATTTAACAGGGCACTAAGTATCTTTAACTGATCATATTTATGTAGTTGAAAAATAAAAACACTAAGAAAACACTAAGTCCCAAAACTGTCTCAAAACTGTCCACAAAAATATGTGATAATTGGTAAATGCAGTACTAATACTATGACCGACTCGTGTACTATCATAGTAAATGAACCATTGATAAATTCCCCCCCCCCCCGCACCTCTGCGCCTGCGCCACGCCCCGACGATGCGACAAACAGTACTAAATTGCTAGCGAAAGTAAGCGTATCTAATTTCGTTGCAAAAGTTAATTGTTTTTCTACGTTTGCCCGACGCGATGGCCTATCATATCAGTTCATATCACGGGAGTATGTAGCTATGCTTCGTGCGTACTTTTTGAGTGGAAAAATCGCGAGTGCAGCTGTGTACCCATGGACATCGTATTGTGAGTGTACAAAAGTGACCGGGCTTTTGACAATGGTGGTGGACATTTCGAAGGGCAATGGAAATACTTGTAAGTTTAGTAAATAAGTTGTGTTCTCCAAACACCTTGAGGAAGGCCTTTGTCCAACAGTGGACGTCTCTAGGCTGACATGATGATGATAAAATAATTTGTAAATTGCAGATGATTCTAACTTCATAAATACGCCAATATTACTCTTTGCTTTTAGTTCAGAACACCATCTTTTATTTTGATATTTGTTTGCTTTCTAATTACATACCTCCGTATTTAATTACTTGTTAAACGATAAATTTTACCGGTCCTAAGCCCGAATGAAGTATGAAGGAGAGGGTAGAATTAACAAAATTAAAAAATAACTACCTACATTTATTATTTTTCTTCATTTTATTTTCTATGGCTACCTACATCATAAGTGCGACAGAGAGAATGCGAATGAGCAGGATGGAATATTATCAATGAATTGTAAAATATGACTATGATTTAAGTGAGATTTTCTACAATAAACAAATGATAATAACTTTACTCTTTATTGATATTATGAAATTCTTACGTCACATATATGATAATAATACCTTCGCTAATCTGTCCTTAAAGGTTTTGTACTTATTAAAAAATAGTGGTGTATAATCACTTTATAGGCTTTTTGTTATTTTGAGAATAATTATTATTCATAATTTTAGGTGGAAGCATTTGATGGTGGCACTCCTCCTCCATATTACCTTTGGAGTGGGTCACCATCATCATCATCAGCCTGCCGTAGCCCACTGCTGGATATAGTCTGATTTTCGGCTCTTCGTGTCCAGCCGCTGCCAGCCACTTTGCGTATATCGTCACTCCAACTAGGCGGAGGGCGTCCTACACTACGTTTGCCAAGGCGCGGTCTCCACTCTAGAACACGACTACTCCAACGGTTACCGGTTGTGCGACAGATGTGACCAGCCCACTGCTACTTCAACTTGCAAATTCTCTGACCTATGTCGATTACTTTGGTTCTCTGTCGAATCATTTCATTACGAATTCGATCATTCAGAGAAACTCCATAGCTCGCTAAGCGACCTTAAATTGGTGGACTAGTCGCACCATCAGTGTCCACGTCTCGGCGCCGTAAGTCATAACGGGTAGGACGCATTTGTTGAAGACTTTTGTCTTAAGGCTTTGCGGTAGGGATGACGAAAAGACCATGTTTCCTATATGCTGCATGACGAAGTTTCCTATATGCTGCCCAGCCGAGCTGTATTCTTCGGCGAGATGGTTCGTGATGACCTTGGAAAACAGCTTATAGACGTGGCTCAAGAGCGAGATAGGTCGATAGTTCTTCAAAAGAGTTTTGTCTCCCTTTTTAAAGAACAAAACGAAAATGCTCTTGCTGCACGCCTTTGGAGTTCTCCCCGAGAACAGGACAGAATTTAATATACGTTGGAGCTGCACAAGTATAGGTTTCCCACCTGCCTTTAGCAGCTCCGTCGTAATTCTATCCTCCTCAAAAATGGAAAAGACTCGAGTCTTTTCCATTTTTTAAGCTGCCTCAGGGCCACAACGATTTCGTGTTGGCTGACGTCTGGCAACTCTTCCGTGAAATGGCGGGTTAAAGTAGCTCTTGGATCCTCGGAGTCGGGTTGGGGACGGGATGTTGTCGAGATGTAGAGGTTGCCGCAGAAGCTCTGAACCTCCGCAAGAATCTCCAGCCTGGAAGTGGCGACTTTCCCGTCTGACGTGGTCAGCTTCATCAAATGACTTCAACCCAAATGCTGAGTAAAAACTTTTGACCCCGATTTCGCTCGATTGCATCTTGTATAGAGCGTGTATTGGAGCTACGGAGGTCGCGTCTTACCAGCTTGAAGAACCATAGAACCCATCTAAATGAACAGAAGAGCCATATATTAAAGAAGAAAAAGATATCTTTATTGCTACAGGTGATCTTTTACGAAACATCTGCCCATTCTCTACTACATACAAATGACTTACCACAAGTAAATTCCCTGTTTAGTTCGATAATTTTTTATTTTTTTTTGGCGGTAGGTGCCTAAAGGTGAACGCAGACTTGGCCGCACCGCACGCGCCGCAGTATTCGCATTCGAATTCTTTGTATGAAGTTCTATGCAACCTCGCATACCCACCCGCGTCGCAGTCGCCGCAGTCCCTGAAACGACCGAACTCCCCAAGCTGCAGCAAATGACGTCACCAACGCCGACCCGCACGCAGCGGTCGCTGCGGCTAGCGCGGATGACACCCACTGAATGAAAAAAATCAAGTGCGATGCGTGCGGCGACGGGAACGACTGCAGTGACTGCGGTGCGGATAGATGTGCGAGGCCATAATAAAAAGCGATGACTGTGGGGACTGCGGAGACTGCGGTGCGGCCAAGTCTGCGTTCACCTTAAAAAGTGAACACAACATTGCGATTTTATAAATTCAATCTATTTTTAATTATCAGTATTTTTTAAAATTTTATTTAATCAAAATAGTTTATAATAGTCCCCATTGCCATAATATATATTAAGCTGTGTTGATGACACCTAATAATTGAGTATTACTACTCACCACCTGCCAGCTGTACATATCATCGCACTTATCACTAAACACATTGTAACAAATAAACCACTATGTCTCAACTGCAAGACATCGAGTCCGTACAGAGAAGTCTAGAGGAAAGTTTTATGAAGAGGATGGAAGCTCTTGAAGCGCAGTTACACAGTGGTGGCTCGTCCAAAGACACTGTAGCACGGGTTGCCGAGGAGTTCCGGACTTTTCATGAGCTGGTCTTCAACATGCTGGGCTTACTTCGTCAGCAAATACAGGAATGTCAAAGGCAGCTTGACATTGTGGAGACAAGACACCGACGTAAGGACCTCCTCTTTTTGGGTGTGCCCGAGGCCGAGAATGAGAACTGTGTCGCCACCATCCTGGGTATAATGCTGAATAAAATAGAGCTGAAGGACATCGCTGCCGCTGACATCCGCAGTTGCCACCGAATCGGCGCTCTCAAGAAGGAAAGCAAGCGTTTCATACTCGTTGGGTTCGCCAGAGTGGACGTTAGATCTTCTGCATGGCGTGCCAAAACTGCTTTGAAGGGGTCGTCAGTATCAGTAAGGGAATTCATTACGAAAACACGTCAGGCTGTATTTGGGAGGGCCCGGATACATTTTGGCTTGAGAAATTGTTGGACCCAAGATGGCAATATCGTCATAAAAGCATCGGATGGTAGTCGCCACAAGATAGTTGCAGAGAACGAGCTCAGTGGGCTGATGCAGAGGTATCCCAAAGCTTCGAGCAGCACTTCATCAGAGATCAGGAGCGGTGCGGGGCACCCTGGATCTTCTAGCGCACCCGGGAATGCCAAGAACTTGCCGCGTAAATAGTATTATCTGTACAAATTTATGTTTTCCCTTCTGTTATCCTTGTGTTTACCATTTGTTTTGTGTTAACTTAGCTACTTATCATAACATAATTATTTCTCAACGCACCCTCAATTATTTTTATGCCATAAAACTTTTTGTAAACAAACTAAACAATAGTTTGTTTACAAAAAGTTTTAATTTATTATTGACTGTGTTCAATTTTTCAATCATTTTTCAATGACCCTTGTATTGACACAAGGGAATGCGTTCGGAAACGCGCTAAAAAGTCTTTAAAATTTTGTTGCCCAGTGTTATTTGCGTTTTGTTACTGCTATACTTCACTTTTATTATGTCTTGTGTATGAGTCTGCTGGCAGGTGGTGCAGCAATAAATATAAGCGTATGCGTGCTCTTTTTCATATAGTAGGTTTATATACTAGTTTATTTGCATATTAGTTATATATATATTTTTATTATTATCTATTTTTATTATTTATTTTATATTATTTTTATTGTATGTTTTCTGATGATGATTCTTTCCTTTCAGCTCATGAATCCATTAGTTCCTCAAGTAACGATAGTTTTTGTTCAACTACAGAGTCTCTTAGTGATTTTGTCAGGCGTACCTTTGATCAATCTACATCGAAGTTTTTGAATGTCTGTCATATCAATGCGCAGTGTGTCCCTAGTCACTACAGTGACTTGTATGACACTTTCAGTAATGCTAACGTTCATGCCATTCTGATTTCAGAGAGCTGGCTGAAACCTCATCATCTTTCTACCACCTACCCCCTCCCTGGTTTCGTTCTTATTCGTAATGACAGGGTAGACAGGAGAGGCGGTGGTGTGGCTATTTATCTTCGCAGCTCGCTACCTTTTAAAATTATTCTGTCTTCTCCACCCAATTATTCTGCTTCAGCGGAGTATCTTTTTCTCGAGGTTTCAGTCAATGGAGCCAAAAACCCTCCTTGGAGTCGTTTACTGTCCTCCCACTGTTAATTATTTCTCCAGTCTCGAATCGATTCTGGAATCTTTAGGGTCTGAATACGCACATCATATCATCATGGGAGATTTCAACACTGACCTCGCCCTTGATTCCCCACGTTCCCTTCGACTCCTAAAACTAATTGAGTCTGCTAGTTTTCACACTCTTCCTCTAAGCCCTACTCACCACAATATTGAAGGTGTGGACACTTGGCTACACTTAATTATTACCTCAGACCTCTCCCTAGTCCATTCCCATGGCCAATTCCCTGCTCCCGGTTTTTCTCACCATGATCTCCTCTTCCTTTCCTATAACCTTAAACCACCTAAACCCCGTCCTAAGGTACTGCACTTGCGTTGTTTTGGATGTATAGATCGTGACTGTTTGGAAAAGGATGCCTCTGAACTCAATTGGAATCAGGTGACGGTGGCTGCCTCTGTGGATGAGAAGGTAGATACCTTCAATAACATAGTCCTGAATTTATTCGACAAACATGCCCCCGTCAGGATAATAAAAATAAAACGTCCTCCGGCTCCGTGGATGACTAGAGGCATACAGATGGCAATGAGGCGCAGGGATCGAGCATTTCGGCAGTTCCGGCGGGATCGGTCTGACGAAAACTGGAACCTCTTCAAGACTGTAAGAAATCGGTGTAACCAGATGGTGCGGAACGCTAAGCGCCGCCATATTCTAGACAACATAAATTCCTCATCCCCTGCCAATATCTGGAAGTTCCTCGGGACTCTAGGTATTGGCAAGCAACGTTACACTGATATTCAGATGACGGTTGGTTTGGAGGATTTAAACCAACATTTCTCCTCTACTATTCAGTTGGATCTCCAAACCAGGCGTCGTACTATTGATTATGTGGCTGGCCTGTCTCGGCCTGACACAACTCCCTTTAGTTTTTCTCCAGAGACACCGAGTGAGATCAAGAAGATTATCCTTTCCATCAAGTCCAACGCGGTGGGATACGATGGCATTAGCCGTCGTATGATCACCCTTATCCTTGACCACCTCACCTTTCCTATATCCCACATCGTCAACTTTTCATTAGCCAGTGGTACCTTCCCTTCCTTGTGGCGCAAAGCATTTGTAATCCCATTGCCTAAAATCCAGAGTCCTTCTCTCCCAAAACACTATCGTCCTATCTCTATACTTCCCTTCCTATCCAAAGTGCTAGAAGCTAGTGTGCATAAGCAACTATCCTGTTTTGTACATCCAAACAAGCTTTTGAGTCCATTGCAATCTGGCTTCAGACCTAGCTATAGCACTACCTCCGCCCTCCTTAAAGTGACTGGCGATATTAGGGCGGGTATGGAGGAGACTAAGGTCACTGGGTTGGCCTTGGTTGACTTCTCGAACGCCTTTAATACCGTTAGTCACGACATCCTTCTATCAATCCTTTCCCATCTTCTGATCTCGCCTGGTTCACTGGAATGGTTCTCAACGTATCTTCAGGGACGACAGCAGGCGGTACGCGTTGATGAAATTTCATCAAGTTGGCGTGCTCTTAGCTCTGGTGTCCCTCAAGGTGGCATACTCTCTCTTTTACTTTTCTCTTTTTTTATTAACCTCTTGACCCTTCGACTTCAATGTTCGTATCATCTTTACGCCGATGACTTGCAGCTGTATTCCCAGGCGAAAGTGGATAACGTGGCGTTGGCGATAGCAGAGGTGAACAAAGATTTGGACACAATTTTGGCATGGTCCAAAGAATTCGGCCTTGATGTCAATCCTGCCAAATGTCAAGCCATAATCGTAGGCAGTCAATGCATGATACGCAGACTAGACTTAACAACCCTGCCTCCGGTTACGTTTAATGGGCTAATAATTCCGTTTAGTCCTGTCGTCAAAGACCTAGGATTGTACATTGATTCCACTCTCGACGGGCAAGCCCAGGTTACTAGTGCTAGTCAGAGAGTCACCGGTACTCTCCGCGCCTTATATCGCCTCAAGAATTTTCTGCCTCCCAAAACCAAGACAATGCTTGTGCAGACATTAATCTTTCCCTTAATCGACTATGGTGATATGTGCTATTATGACCTGAATGCAGAACATCTCAATAAATGTGACCGACTTTTAAATAACTGCATTCGATTCATTTATAATCTTCGCAAGTATGATCACGTATCTGCTTTCCGTTCCGAACTCAAGTGGTTACCCATACGTCAACGCCGGAGTTTGCGTGCTCTTACTACTCTCTTTTCTATTCTTACTGCCCCTTCTCCTCCTGATTACCTTAAAACATACTTTCAATATCTCTCTTCTACTCATGAAAGGGAACTTCGTTCTTCTCATAATTTACTTCTTGCTTGTCCTACTCACACTTCTGGTTTTGTCAATTCTTCTTTCATAGTTCAAGCTGTACTGCTTTGGAATAGGCTCCCTCCTGAAGTCAGAATGTCCACCAACCGTTACGCATTCAAAATGAAAGTTTAAGAGCTCCTATTTAACAGATTGAGGGAATCAGCACATCATTCGCATCAGTTATAGTATATTATATATATATATATGTGTGTGTGTATATATGTTATATAATTATGTATTTTTATATGTTTAGTACTTATTTAGATATCTATAATATGTTTCATATGTTGCAGTATTTATCTGACTGCTATAGGTATAAATATATTTATGGATTACCTAATAAATTAGGTATCTGGTTTATATATTATATTTCTTTTTTCAGTTATCGTCTTCCTACACTGCTTCCAATGCACCTACCACATTTATTTCTGCACCACCTAAAGGTCGACTGTTAGAGAATGCCTAATGGCATTAAGTCCACCCATGTACACTTTTAGTGCATAAAGTTTAAATAAATAAATAAACATCAAATCTATATAAATTATTAATGATGAACAAACAGTTCTTTTTAATATTATTAACGTGAAAAGTTACGATACAACCGAGCATTATTGCTTATTCTGTTTTTATATGTGTTGTTTTTGTAGATATCACTTCAAAAACCACGCAGTTTCATTCGGAGTGGTTGTCTCCCCTCATATTGCAGTCGTTTATAGGTCCGTTTATTTTGTACGGGAAATAACGGGTGTATATAATGCCACTTTTTTCCTTTAGAATAAACGCGAATGGATGAAATGCCTGTGTGAGCAGAATATTGATAAAGTATTAATAATGTGAAAAAGAAGCATTTCAGTAAAAACAAAAAGTAAAATGGCATAAAGTAAGATACTAGTGATCTTTATCCTCTTGTTCATGACTTTTGTCTCCAACTTTGGTGGAGGAGTTTTCTGACCGCCCATATTCCTCTGACATGGTCTAACAATTCCTGTCATCAAACAACCAGGACCAACAGCATTATGTGCTCTCCAAAGCATGGTAGCGCCGGGAAGTAAATGCCATACGCAATTACCCATCCAAGTGGCGACCCGTGTAATCGTTTCGTATCTTTGCCCACCTATCACGAACAGCAGGCAATGATTCCTAAAACTATATCTGTGATGAACGTAAAAAACAATGAAGTCAGTCGAGACACATCCACCTTTGCAACGTTCGTAGTAACGGGTATACGTTATAAGCTCGCCCCATTAATATGGGAAAATCTAGCGAAAGATCAAATATTGGGATCGGCCTCAAAATGGCGAGGTGACAGCGTATACCACCACGCCATGCGCGCAGTTATGCTTATCGGACGGGCGGCGTAACCACCTCTAATTATTTATTAAGGAGACTAAAAAGCCGCAAAAGCTTTTTGCGATCTACTGAGGCTAGCCAAGACCAACCAGCTAACCTAAGGAAAGAAATGTGGCATGAGACAGTACCACCCCCACCAATTATGTTGATGCCATAGAACACCTACCCCCCGGTAGAGATCTGCAATGGCCCGTATGGAGATCCCTGAATCGCTTACGAAGCCGTGTTGGCCGTAGCAGACATAACCTAGCCAAATAGGGTATAATCGATCCGGCCCAAACGCAGTGCGACTGTGGCATCCCAGAACAAACCATGAGTCACCTGCAGGAGTGTCCCAAATGTCCGCACAGATATTCGGAGGCCGATTTACACCAAGCCACCGACAATGCAGTTGCTGTGGCCACACACTGGACTGGTGCCATTTGATCTCTGTACCATCGACTTGAGAAGAAGAAGAAGATTATTTATTGCACTTTTCAGATTATTTTATTCATAAAATTATTAAATGATGATATTGTCAAACACCAAATACACAAAATCCAATGTTTAAAGCGTTTAGCTAGTATGCCCAGGTAATCTCGTTAGCGGGGCGACGCGAGATACGGATTGAGAGTACCCCACTGATCTATTGATGACCGCGGCTGCGTACAGAACTGATAAGTAATTGATTTTTTTATATGCCACCAATGGTTATTTCATTTAATCTATATATGGGGTTGCACCAGTGTGGGGGTGCAGATGTGATGAAATATGAAGGAGAGAGAGCTTGAGTTTTGAAAGAGTATAATTTCCAAAGCACAGGATACAGGTACAATTGGTGGTATAAGCAGTAAGGTAAGCGTAAGTACAGTACAGCTGAGTCCCGACAAGCGAATGGCGAGATCGTAATGCGAATATAAAACAACCGAACGTGCGTTCCGCGTCAAGCATAGGATGTGACTGGCGAGGAGGTCCAACGGCTGTCTGCACCTGCGCCGGCATCGCGATCGGAATGTCTACGTCACGAGGCTCTTTATCAATGAACGGCAGACAGAGACAGAGGATAACATAATATTTTATAACTACATACATACGTATGATAGATAGATAGATATTGTGTAAGGTGACGCTGTATATGTGTGGATATGCTTAAAATAAATAAATACTTTTATTTACTTAAATTTAAAATGATTGGTGTCTAGGTCCGCCACATCACCCCCCCACCGGAGACCGTTCACGGGAGATAAAAGTCTGGGAATCGAACCCGGCGGCCCGAACGCGTAGTTTTACCGACTGGAGTGGGAGGCGATTCTAATACTGGTTGTTGTGAACTTGTATTAGTGGGCGTGGTGTCGTTATCGCATAATATGTAGGCCGGTTTCAAACGGTCTACGGATACCGTGACGATCTTGCCTTTAACTTTTATTTTAAAAGTTTTAGCACCTCTGTCGATCACTTCGTAGGGACCAGTGTACGCGGGTTGAAGTGAACCTCTCACTACGTCGTCCCGAAGGAAGATGTGAGAACCAGACGAGAGGTCCTTATAAATAAATATTTTATTAGAACAGTGATGTGTAGTTGGGACCGGTTTTAAATTGTTAGCGAATGATCTAATGCGCGCTGTAAAATCCGTTATGTCCGTCGTACAATTATCACTTTTGTGACCGAAGGATTCGCCCGGCAGTCGTAGAGGCTCGCCGTATACTAGCTCCGCCGAAGAAGATTGTAAGTCTTCTTTATAAGAGCTACGAATACCGAGTAACACGAATGGCAAAATTTCCGTCCAATGCGTGTCAGCATGGAATTTGATAGCCGTTTTTAACTACCTATGAAAACATTCGACTAACCCGTTGCACTGCGGGTGGTAAGCAGTGGTCTTACGGTGTTTAAGACCGATGGACTGAGACAGGTGACGGAAAAGTGCTGACTCAAATTGTCTACCGCGTCTGTCAGTTACTATACCAAACAACCGAATCGAGCAACCCATCCCGACAGGAACGCTTGTGCCACAGATTTCGCCGTAATATCGATAAGGGGGACAACTTTGACCCATCGCGTGAAGCGATCGATGAGTGTCAAGCAATATTCATTGGATGGAGGTAGTGGCCCGATGAGGTCTAGATGGACATATTTGAATCGCGCTGAAGGTAAGTCGAGGGTACCTAATGGTGATGAGACGTGTCGACTTATCTTCGTGCGCTGGCAAGCCAAACATGCCTTAGCCCACTCGCGGCAGTCTTTCCTCATCTGTGGCCAAACGTAGCGTTGTGCTATAAGCTTTGCGCTAGCGTTAGCACCGGGATGACTGAGCGAGTTCAACGTGTCGAAGATTCGTTTGCGTTGGGGTTTAGGTATGAACGGCCGGAGAGTCGCTGTGCTGACATCGCAGTACAAATCTATACGACTGCCGGGTATACTCATACGTCTGATGCGCAAAGAAGAATCTTCGCTAAGATATTGGGCGAGCTCAGGATCTGATTCCTGGGCTTTGGCGATCTCATCCGGATCAACGGGTATACTTCATCGATACGGGAAAGTGTGTCCGCAACGACGTTATCTTTTCCCGCAATGTGTTGGATATCCGTTGAAAATTGTGATATATAATCTAAGTATCTATATTGACGCAGCGAGTAGTTATTTTTCCGTTGATGGAAACCATAACATAACGGCTTGTGGTCAGTATAGATAGTAAAATTAGTAGCTATAAGCCAATGCTGAAAATATTTAATACATTGGTAGATAGCGAGAAGTTCCCTATCATAAGGTGAATATTTCTTTTGTAAGGGACTTCATTTCCTAGAAAATAATGCTAATGGTTCCCATCTGCCATCCTTAAACTGTTGTAGAGCTCCTCCTATAGCCACATCAGACGCATCCGTGACTAAACCCAATTTAGCTTTAGAATCAGGGTGTGCAAGTAAAGCTGCGTTACAAAGGCTTTCTTTACACTCTTCGAAGGCTTTCAGTGAACTTCCGCTTATGTTAACCGGCTGCGAAGCTTTTACTGTATCGGTCAGTAAAGCATGTAAAGATCCTTGTATTTGGGCTGCGTGAGGTATGAACCTCCTGTAAAAATTTACCATGCCCAGGAACCGTCTAAGTTGCCGAGCTGTTTTAGGTACTGGAAATTCTCTTATAGCCTGTACCTTGCTTTGCTACGGCTTAGTAACGTGTTCTGACACATGGTAGCCTAGAAAAGTTACTTCGCTAGCTCCAAATACAGATTTTGCTGTGTTTATGAGTACACCGTAGTCTCGCATTCTTGTGAAGAGTATGCGAAGGTGTTCCTCATGTTGAAGGTGGCTTGGTGAGGATATTAAATAATCATCCAAGTACGCATAGCAAAAATCGAGGCCACGGGTCATTTCATCGAAAAATCTTTGAAATGTCTGACCGGCGTTGCGCAGACCAAACGTCATAAACGGAAACTCAAAGAGTCCGAAGGGTGTAGTAATTTCAGTTTTCAGAATATCCGGCTCAAAAACGGCGATCTCATTATATGTTTTTATAAGGTCTATTTTTGAGAAAACTTTACAACCAGATAAATTATGAGCAAAGTCATGGATGTGTCTGATGGGATATTCGTCAGGAATTGTCCTAGCGTTTAACAATCTACTAGTCCCCACAAGGTCGCCAGCCTTCATCTTTCTTCGGGGCGAGGTGTATGGGTGACGACCACGGGTTGTCAGAAGGACGTGCCGTCCCGTTCGATAACATGGCTTCGAACTCAGCCTTAGCTATTTTTAATTTATCGTGAGCTAGTCTCCGGGGCGCGCATGATACTGGCGGACCCGGTGTTGTACGTATGTAGTGTTTTGTTGTGTTTTGGTGTGTGTAGTGTCCCTGCCGCCCGTGTAAGTTCTGGAAACTCAGAAAGTAATTTTACGTACCTGGAATTACCATTATCACCAGTCACAACCTTTACACTAAGTACGTTGTTAACCGTTGAAGCTAAAGTAGCAGCATAAGAAAGACTCGTTACACCGTCTAACAACCGTTGATTACGAATGTCGACTATTAAATTGTAAAACGATAAAAAGTCTACACCGATAATTGCACGAGTCACGTCTGCAACTACAAACTGCCACGTAAATTGTCTACGTAAACCAAGGTCTAAGCACACGTTTAGGTAACCGTAAGTGTCGATCGGCGTTCCATTGGCTGCAGACAGCTGGTATTCCGTCTTCACACGACTTTGATGTGGGAGCGCACGACGAGGGAAAACGCATAAGTCGCTTCCTGTGTCCACCAAAAATTGGAGTCTCGTCCTGTGGTCCGTCACGAACAGGCGGCTAACGGTAGGAGAGCAATCTTCTGCCGCCGCTACAGATTGTACTGGGCGTTTCCCGACTTAAAATCGCATGGGCGAATGCACTTCTTCACGTGAGTGCTGAATTTGTAGTGGTACCAGCACACCGGGAATTTCCTGTAGTTGGACTGTGACCTTCGCGATGGCGTCCGGCTTCTAGAAGTCGCGTCTTGCCTGGTACGGGCACGTGAGCGTCCGTGCAGTTCGGTGCTCAACGCGTCCACTTTCTTCGCAAGGTCCGTAATAAGCGCCAACATGTCCGTTCGCGCGGCGCATGTCACGGCGTGTGTCGACGCAACTTGTGGGGTAGTAGGTACAACGTCGTGCACTCTATCTGCCAACTCTGCAAGCTCCGTTAGGGATAAGCTAATCTGCGATGCCACAATAGCTTGTAGATTTGACGGCAGCCGGCTCATCCAGATGGTCCTGACAAAGTCTTCAGGGATGGTTGGACCCGCCAAGTGTAGCAAATGTCGTAGGAATTGCGACGGCTTGCGATCTCCTAGCTCATCGGCCTGGAGAAGCTGCTTCGTCTTTTTTTCCTTAGAGACGGAAAGCCGTTTGATGAGTTCGCGCTTCAAGGTGTCGTATTTTCCGGGGGCAGGAGGCGCAGTAATTATGTCTTCTACCTCTGTGGAGTACTGCCAGTCCAGGTGCGCGATGACGTGGTTAAATTTCGTTTCGTCGTCTGTTATCCTGGCCAATTTGAATTGCCCCTCAATCTGGCAAAACCATATGTTCAGTTTTTCCGGCCAAAACGGGGGTATCCGCGCGCCGACTCGAAATAGTTCCAGCGAAAGTTCTCGATCGCTCGAAATTCGCTCACATTTACTCGGGCGACGCACACTGCGCTGGGAATTGTCGCTGTGGCTGCTCATCCTCGTATTCTGAAGGGGTCACCAATATGGGGGTGCACCAGTGTGGGGGTGCAGATGTGATGAAATATGAAGGAGAGAGAGCTTGAGTTTTGAAAGCGTATAATTTCCAAAGCACAGGATACAGGCACAATAGGTGGTATAAGCAGTAAGGTAAGCGTAAGTACAGTACAGCTGAGTCCCGACAAGCGAATGGCGTGATCGTAATGCGAATATAAAACAACCGAGCGTGCGTTCCGCGTCAAGCATAGGATGTGACTGGCGAGGAGGTCCAACGGCCGTCTGCACCTGCGCCGGCATCGCGATCGGAATGTCTACGTCACGAGGCTCTTTATCAATGAACGGCAGACAGAGACAGAGGATAACATAATATTTTATAACTACATAAGGTGACGCTGTATGTGTGTGGATATGCTTAAAATAGATAAATACTTTTATTTATTTAAATTTAATATGATTGGTGTCTAGGTCCGCCACATATACATGTTTGAAATAGTTACCTACTATATTTTGACGGATATTCATAAATAATAATGCTATGCTGAGTTTTTATAAGTGGGGAACCTCTATGTGTTGCTAACCATCAAACTTCTCCGCTTATATTAATTCTAGAAAATGTCGGAGGAACTGGTCAAAGATTATTCTTGTTCCTTGATCTTGCATACACACTAGAGGAACAGCTTCATTGAGTATGCAAATAAGCGACTTAAAATGTGCAGTTATGCATAATTATATAGGTTGATCTCAGTGTAATCTGTAAGCGAACTCTTTTTTCCTTCTACTGGCCGTGATAACGGTCTGATAATCAACTATTTACTTTAAAGCACCATATCATGATGGGTCATAAAATGACGCTTCTAATTTATCGCTTTTCCAAGTACTATTATAAACAGTGCCTATATTAATTCTTCAAAAAATATATTCCCTTGCAAAATTGTGTTTCTATGTATAATATGTATGTTTTTACAAAAAAAATATTTATGTATGTTTATCCATTATCTAGTACCCATAGTACAAGCTCTGTTTAGTTTGGGACTAGATGGTGTTGTGTGAATGTGGTAGAATATTATTATTATTAAATTAAATACAATTGATCGATACTTCGTTTATTTCAAAAGCTATTAAATCACTGATGCTTGTTTAAGAAATATTCGTATAGATATTCACCAACGAAGTATTTCTCGAAATCGAGTGCATGCTATCGTTCACTACAGCTGCTGCAAGTATTTCCTCTTATACTTCCTATTATTTGAATCGCCATTAATTTAACTATTTTCCGAGTAATGTAAAGATTTGACTCGTTACACATTTTATCAAGCAGTTATCAGTAATTACTGACGGCTAGTTTAACATTGTTTGTATAGTATGTTTTGAAAGTTCTTATAAATACTTGATATTATTTATATGCCGGATTCATTATTTGGCTCAACAATATATAAAAAATATCAATACCCATAAAAATAACAATATCAAAATACATTTACGAACTATACTGCTACTCATATTGCTCAACAGCTGAATTAACAAATATAAACATTCTTAAACTGGACAATAGAAGTTTTGAAGTTTCATCATCATCATATCTCTAACTGAATGTTGGCTATTACACTCACATCCAATACCGGACATCCCCGGCTATTCTGTTTGCGCTACGTCACATGTTAAATCCCAGAATGAAGGAGTTATCGTGTATTATCGTAATCTCTCTCAAATTAGGGTTACGGAACACAAACTTGTCGATGCAAATTGCTTAATAATATCGTTTAATAAAGACACGGTTGTAGTTGCGATATATCGCCTGCCGGCTAATCGAAATGTTTCCGATTTCCTTACATCCTTAAATGAACTTCTGACGTCACTCTGTTCCTACAAAAACGTAATTTTAACTGGTGATATAAATATTGATATTGCTCCTGTACGGGCAAACCCGTACAATACAATAGTTTTACTTTTATGCTGACATCGATGCGCCGCGAAACATACATTTTATTATAATAAATACTTTTAGTCTACATCAGCAAATTATATCTCATATAGTTCAGTAGTCGTTGAAACACCGTACACCGCGCTACCTATCGCATATAATATAGCACCTTTCGCCGCGTATCGATCAATCAATCAATATCTGTAAATCTGTTAATTTTAGTGTTTTATCAATATAATTTATTTTACCTATCAATCCATCTTTGATTTGCGCATACCGCGTACATCTGGTCCTTCGTAGACCTCACTTTCGGCAATTAGTGCAGGAAATAGTTTATTAACGTGCCGTACTTCTCGCCGCGAGTGAAGTGATTTGAACTAGCAGTGTCGGAGTTCGTACTGTCAGCAAATGTGCAGTACATTATCATAGCAGTAATCACCTGGGATCAGCAAGGATCCACACCTGGAGCAACAAGGCTCAACGCTTGGACTTTCAAGTAAGATCGTTCCATTTATTTAGCATTTAGCAATATGTCGTCTTTAGAAGACATTTTAGCAAATCAGCAGCAACTACTCGGTGCGATAGAGCAGGTTTACACAAATTTTAAGAAGGATGGCTCCGATCGTAAGACTCCCGACTACATACGTCGGAGATTGGAGACATTGGACGCCTACTGGAGAGACTATCAATCAAATCATGTGCAATTATGCAGCATTGAATATGCCGCATCTCATAGCTATTTTACTTCTAAACAATACGAAGTCGTGAAGGAAAAATATGAGAAAATCAAAGGAGTTATTCAACAGTATACGAAATCAGAAGACAGACCGTCAACACCGTCGTTGAGACCCGCCACCCCTCTAGCAGCATCAGGCTCAGCGCAGCAGTCATCTGCAGCCCTCTCAAAGACCCAAGGTTCGAATAGCAAAATCGATGAAATGATACGCAAACAACTGAGTAATTTTAAGGCATTTGAACATACTGTTTCTAAGATCAACTTAGATGCGATATCAGAGAAGTGGGAGTTTGAGCACCTACTGAAGACCGTACAAGATCGCTGGTCAAGAATAGATACTCAGCATTGGGAGCTGGACAGCGAGCTTGGAGATCGGAATCAGGAGTATTACACTATGTACCTCAGATATGAGAATACATACAACGACGCTGTGAAGGCAATTAACAAGAAAATGTCGTCTGTCTCCCATAGAGCCAGTAAGCTACGCCGAAAATAGAGATTCCATTGTTCGGCGGGAATTATCATCAGTGGACATCATTCAAGGATCTCTTCACTGAATCGATCCACAGCAACCCTAGTATCTCCGGAGCTCAGAAGATGCAGCTCCTTAAGACGAAGGTTAAAGGCGAAGCCGAACGCCTTATACAGCATCTACCCATCTCTTCTGACAACTACATCATCAGCTGGGATATTTTAAATCATAGGTACGACAATAAAAGGATGATTTTTACGTCGCATATTAACATTTTGTTAAACCTCCCAGTATCGCAACAAGCATCTATCAATCACATAAAGCGTATTCATGACACAACTCAAGAAACCTTGAACGCCATCAAGAACCTGGGTGTGGACGTCACATCCTGGGATCCTCTGATTGTACACATCTTATGCCAAAAATTAGATTCGGAAACATTTTCGGAGTATAATGCATCTATCAAGCAACCTCGAGAATTACCCGAGTTGAACGAATTTTTGTCATTTCTGGAGACTAAATTTACCAGTATGGAGGTCAGCAGAAGAAAGCAAGAAAATGTTTACCAAAAACCTGTTTCTCCAAATATCAAATCTGTAGGAAATAACCACGCAAACCACCAAATATCATATCATTCTAAAAATACATTTACAAGTAATAAGGTAATGTCGCAATTATAGTTGCAAAACTTCTGAAAAAATCTGAATAATTCCGGAATACTTCTGGGAAAGTTTCTTTAAATCAGAATTATTCAAAATGAATTTAATTAAGATTTTTATTATTTTTTTGTTGAAAAATCGTATTTTGTATCGATCGGCGATCGCCGCCACCCCCTCTATGTGCCGGCCGGTGCCGCCAAGACGCGCGCGCCGCGCGCCGGACTGCCACGTGAGTCGTGCGTGCTGTGCGTGCAGGCGATGGCGGTGCGGGGTGCGGTAAGAGGGAGATGTTCCCTGGAGAAGTTTTCCCCCCGAGAGAAAGATTCGTACCCCGCAATCGAATGTTTCCGCCGAATATTTCGCCCGAATATTTCAATGGCAATAAACGTGTTTGTTTGTGGTTTCGTGGGTTTTTATTAAAAATGGGATTTAATAAGTATATGTTGATGTTTTTATACCTATAAAAAAATAAAAATCCTGTTAATCGCAGGCTAACATATCTACCTAGATATGTTAGCCTGCGATTAACAGGATTTTTATTTTTTTGTTTTTAGATAGGTACCTACTTATTTCGAAATCAAATGCTATTTTTATAAATTTTAGTTGTGGAATAAGAAACCAGGCCTAGCATATTTGATGTATTTTTTGAAAAAAGGTTAAGTACCTGCCCAAATTCTATGTACCTGCCTATGTTTTTGGTTAGTTTGTATGTAGCGAGTATTTGCGAGTCGCATAGGTAGGTATTAATCACATTACCTACCTACTTAACGCATACTATAGCCCAGTCAATAAAAACAAATAAAGGCAAACCTTGCAAGCAAACTAAGATAATATAATTTACAACTTCCAAGCGCGAAATAGTAAGGTCGATTTTCCTGGTTTTTTTTTTGACAGTTGAAATATTCCCAAAGTTTCGGAATATTTTGGAATACTTCCGAAGTATTCGACGGGAATGATTCGGAATTTTTCCCGCCAGCATCTATAGTCGCAATCACCGAGCGATAGGAAATTGCAATTCAATATACCTAAATGTCCGGTCTGCAATGACGCACATGCCTTGTACTTTTGCAAGCAATTCTCAGAAATGCAACCAATAAAGAAAAAACAACTTTTTGCTAGCCTGAATTTTTGCCAAAATTGCTTGTATGATCATCATGGCAAGGTATGTTTATCTAAAAAGCGCTGTCGTGAGTGCAATGAATTTCACAACACATTATTGCACGAATCGTACCATCATCAGCAAAAGGGTATTGCAACACTTTCTACGAGCACGCAGCAAGACAACGTGCGTTCTGAACGCGATCGTATGCAAAAGGGTAACACTCACGTGGCTCAACAAAATTTTCTTTCAGAAATTTTGCTGTCTACAGCACTACTAAAGGCACAAAAGGCCGATGGCACCTATCAGATAATGAGAGCGCTTATTGACCAGGGATCCCAAACCTCCCTTATTACGGGAAACGGTGCGCAGTTGTTAGGTTTGCCAAGACAAAAATGCAATAACATCATTACTGGCATAGGACATACTGAAAACAGTTGCAAGGGTATGTTGAACTTGAATTTTGCATCTACAATTAATAACTACTCATTTAGTATTGACGCATACATAATGAAAAACCTAACAAAGTATTTACCATCATACACATTCCCAAAATTAGCATGTCCATTTTTGGAAAACATTGAACTAGCCGATCCCGAATACAACATCAGTCGCCCTATAGACATGTTACTAGGCGCTGAGGCATACTCCTGCATCATATTAGGAGGTATGTGCAGACTAAGTGATTCGCTCCCCATTGTGCAACAAACACAGTTGGGATGGATATTATGCGGTGGCTTCAAATCTCTCTCGTGCAATGTTGTACAACTAGACCTAGAGAATATCCAACAGTTCTGGGAGATAGAAGATGTTACGGAAGAGAAATTATTATCATCTGATGACACAGCATGTATCCAGTTTTATAAGTCAACAACACAACGTTTGGATGACGGAAGATACCAAGTTAGGCTTCCATTAAAGCCAGATTTTCGCGAACATTTGGGCCAATCTAAGAATAAAGCAATTGCACAATTTCTTCAGTTAGAGAAAAAATTACACATAAACATACCTATTTATAATGAATACAAATCGTTCATTGACCACTACAAACAATTAGGTCACATGAAACCGTCAGTAAGTAATCAGACACTTGAATGCTATTTACCGCATCACTGTGTTTTACGTCACGATTCTACAACTACAGCTTTACGCGTTGTTTACAATGCATCAGCAAAAACTTCCAGCAATAAAAGTTTGAACGATTTGATGTATACTGGCCCAAATTTGCAGAAAGACCTTCAAACGCTGATCTTAAAATGGAGACAATATCGGTATGTGTTTACCGCTGATATCGAGAAGATGTTCAGGCAGATATGGATCCATCCAGAAGATCAACATCTCCAGAAAATTGTATGGCGAGACCAAAAATATCAATATCTAGACGAGTATCAACTTACGACAGTTACATACGGTACAAAAGCAGCACCATTTCTCGCTATGATGACACTTAGGCAGTTAGCGACAGATGAAGGTCACAAGTTCCCTGAAGCAGCCAAGGTCATCGAGGAATCCTTTTATATGGATGACGTCATCCATGGATGTCACCTTATATCATCAGCCATACAGTTGCAAAAGGATTTAAGCAACTTACTAAAGCTAGGAGGCTTTAACCTTCGGAAAAGGGTCTCCAATGACGGGCAACTTTTACAGCAACAAAACCAAGAGCATCACGAGCAAGAAAGTATGACGTTTAAACAAATGGACTCAACCAAAACTTTAGGTCTTCGTTGGAATCCCGTCACTGATACTTTTACGTTTTTATCACAGATTGAATCCTCAAACAAAAAGGTAACTAAGCGAATTATATTGTCTGACATGTCGAAAATTTTTGACCCGTTAGGCTGGATTTTACCCGTAACCACAAAATTGAAAATTCTTTTCCAACAAACATGGTTGTCAAAAATTAATTGGGATGAGAATGTACCCGAAAACATCGCTAGAGAATGGATCAAACTCAAGGCCGGACTAGAACATATTAACCAGTTTAATATACCGAGATGGTACTCCATTCAACCCGATAGTTTAATTGAACTACACGGTTTTTGTGATGCGTCCACAAAATCGTATGCATGTGTTATATACTGCAGAGTACATAACCAAGAAAAATCTATTACTTTAGTAGCTGCGAAATCAAAATTAGTCCCGACCAGTAAGCAATTATCATTGCCCCGATTGGAGTTGTGTGGGGCGCATCTGCTTGCTAAACTAATGACTAAAGTCCAACATTGCTTAGCCGGTTACAACATAAATATCTTCGGTTGGTGCGACTCTACTGCAGTGCTAGGGTGGCTCCATGGTGAACCCGGCCGGTGGAAGATGTTCGTAGCGAACAGAACAAAACAGATTACGGAAATCATACCACCACAAAATTGGAGATATGTGAAGTCTAGCGATAATCCCGCGGATTGCGCAAGCAGAAGCTTAACAGTATCTCAGTTGAAGGAACATACACTATGGTGGCATGGACCAAAGTGGTTGCAATCTTTCGATGCAAGGGAAGAAAGCCAACTTATACATACAACAGAAGAGGAAATAAACAGCAAGACATTACACGAGCAAGTCAACAGTATTATCAAACAAGAATCAAGCATTATCACTCAACTATTACAAAAATATAGCACAATCAACAAGATTTCCCGTATTCTAGCATGGATTTTGAGATTTATTTCTCGAAAGCAAGACAGAAAGCATGAGCAATACTTAACTCTAGCTGAAATTTCTCAAGCAAAGCTAAAAATAATTAAGCAGGTTCAGCAAGACGAATTCGGGCAAGAAATTAATGATTTAAAGCAATTAGTTAGATTAAATTCTAAAAGCAAATTAAATAATCTGAACCCTTACCTGGATAAACAAGATATCTTGCGAGTCGGGGGAAGGTTACGAAAAGCGAATATCAGCAGTGATATGCAGCATCCCATCATCCTTCCTCATGGTGGTCACTTAACAGAGCTAATAATAGCAAACGCTCATCAAACAATGCTTCACGCTGGCGCTAGACTCACTATGAGTTGGATTCGACAGAAATATTGGATCTTAGGCGGTAACTCAGCTACGAAGAAACAATTAAGGCGTTGCGTAGTTTGTAGGAAGCAGAATCCTCAGTATCAACCCCAAATAATGGGCGATTTACCCGAAGCAAGAACAAATCCATCCCGCCCGTTTACACATACGGGCGTTGATTTTACGGGCCACATCTTTGTCAAGTCTAGCAAAGGACGCGGCATACGGACGACAAAAGGATACGTCGCCGTATTTGTTTGTATGGTCACGAAGGCCGTACATCTCGAGCTCGTTAGTGACCTAAGTACCTCAGCCTTTCTCGCAGCACTGAAGAGAATGGCAGCACGCAGAGGAACACCTAGCCAAATATACAGCGATAACGGCCGTAACTTTGTAGGCGCTAACAAGATATTGCAACAGGAATACAATGAGCTACTAGATATCATGCATAGCAAAGAATTATCTGCAGAGTTGTTAAACATGGAAATAAAATGGCACTTCAACGCCCCATCATGGCCGACTGCAGGCGGACTATGGGAAGCAGCCGTTAAAAGTTTTAAGTATCATTTTAAGCGAGTAATTGGCGATCAAATTTTAACTTACGAGCAGCTGTACACCGTGCTTATCCAGATCGAAGCTTGTCTTAATGCAAGACCGCTATGTGCAATATCAGAAGATCCTGACGACTTGGAGTTTTTAACACCCGCTCATTTCCTCACAGGTGGTTCTAATGCCAATTTATATGACACAGAAACAGATCTTCGGACACGGTGGCAGTTAACGCAGAAAATTGTAAAAGATTTCTGGAAGAAATGGAGAAACGAATATCTGGTACAGATAACGTCGAGAAGCAAATGGCGACAAGCGAAAGATAACATCAGACTGAACGACGTTGTTATGGTCCATGATGACAATTTGCCGCCAGGAAAATGGTTAATGGGCAGAATCATCAAATTGCATCCAGGGTCCGACAGTCGTGTCCGCGTGGTAACATTGAAGACAAAAAACGGCACATTGAAACGTCCCGTCACCAAGTTATCTGTATTACCCATTAACGATAACATTGATACCGCCAACGACGCTAAAAGTTGTCATATCGTACAGAAACATAAGCGAAACAAACCAACTCGATTAAGCTTAGTTTCAGTGTTTACAGCTATTATCTTATTTTTAAACATAATAACAACTCCCAATGCGCTCTTAACATTACCAAATTCCGAAATAATCAACATCTTTACTTCGATAAACTGACGAACATGAAACCAATAAGAGATGATTGGAAACTTATTGTATACTACAATATGGAACCTTACTGGGAAGGCATTACGGCACTAAACAAAAGCATAAATTCAATTGAACAATCGTGTACTTTGATACAGGAGGTAACACCTTGTTATATAGTATTACTGCAATTGCGTCACGGGTACAACGAACTCGTGTACAACAATCACAAGTTACTCGCTCAGCACTTTGACACGCGAGTGAACAGGTGGCGCCGTGGACTTATCGACGGTGTCGGTTACATCGCAAATGGCCTGTTCGGCGTACTGGACGCGAGATTCGCAGAGCAGTACGAGAAAGGTATCACCCTCCTTCGCAACAATCAAAAACATATCGCATCATTTTGGCAAAATCAAACCTCCGTTATAGAAGCGGAGTTTAATCTCTTGAAGCGAACAGAAAGTACAATGCACAGACAGCACAAAATGATTCATATGCAGTTATCAAACTTGAAAAACGCTGTATCAACACTTAAAGCGGAAACACAAAATATTAGCCTAGCTTTTATGGGAAGTGTCATCGCAAGTAACCTGTTACATGACCTAAAGGACTTACAAAATGCCTTAATTGATACCATCACGGACGTGTACCACGGACGGTTCAATCCCCACCTCATAACAGCGCAACAATTACAAGATGAACTCAGTTCAATAGCGAGTCATTTATCTAATGACATTACCTTGCCTATTGAAAATATTCACACAGATCTTACTCAAATTTACAAGCTCCTAAGCGTTAAGGCGAAAATGCTTAGGAATTATTCCATATTCGAGGTGCACATACGGTTAATAAGTCGAGACACTTACGAAGTTTTTAAACTTATTCCCATTCCGCTGGAAAAGGAACATAACGGTATGTTAACTATTCAGCCTGTTTCGGATTTTGTAGCCGTTAATCTGAAAAAAGATGCTTACATAATCATGACAGAAAATGGATTGAACGCCTGCCAGTCTACAAACGTAAAATTATGTCATATCCACTCTCCTATCTATAAACTGAGTCGAGATAAGGACTTTTGCCAACTTAGAAACGCTGACTGCGCACTGGACATCAAACCCTGTACAAACATATGGATGGAGACCCACACTACAAACTATTATATTTATTTCTGTTGCGGTCAATATCACGTACGAACAATATGCGGAGATCAAATTGCAACACACCAGCTGACGCACTCTGGTCTTATTTCTATCGGGCATGGCTGCATAATGAAGTTTGACAACTTCGAAATAATCGCACATGAACAGAGGTCTAGTGGCATTGATATCTCGCCAAACTTGTACGCTCCAGTAGTCGCATCCATAAACCATATCATAAACGTCTCCATATCTCATGATGATTGGAACGAAACAAGCATAGAGAACCATCAAGCCGAGTTGAAAGCCATACACGACAAGATAAAGATTTTGAAGGAAAATGGAGCTTTAGCTAGCAGCCTGTCATATCATGACATTCATCATTACACGCTGATGTACGGCGCGCTAGGCCTGGCAGCAGTAGCTCTCGGCGTGTACATGTGGAGGCGCGCGCGCTCGCGCCCCTCCCCCGACGCCGCGCCGCCGGCCCCCGCGGCGGCAGCACCCGCGCCCGCCGCGCTGCCACGAGCAGCGCTAGCGCCGGCGCCCATTCCTCACGTCAGCACCCAACAGGGTGTTCCCGCTAGTGAAAGTGTAGTGTATCAAAGTGTGAGTGAGAGGGCCAAGGTGGTAAGTGCAAGGTTATCAGATAAAGCCACCTCCCCTATTTTAGGCTCGTACACTAGTATTTCTAACTTGTGAGTGATTAGTGTATTTATAAGACTTACTAGAGACACTAAGAAGCATTTTGATATACCTTAAAATATTTCATAGCATTGTTTTTACATTCATTATCAATATTTCACATTTCGCAATTGTTTTTTCTTTGCTTCTTTCTGTAGGGGAGCATGTACGGGCAAACCCGTACAATACAATAGTTTTACTTTTATGCTGACATCGATGCGCCGCGAAACATACATTTTATTATAATAAATACTTTTAGTCTACATCAGCAAATTATATCTCATATAGTTCAGTAGTCGTTGCAACACCGTACACCGCGCTACCTATCGCATATAATATAGCACCTTTCGCCGCGTATCGATCAATCAATCAATATCTGTAAATCTGTTAATTTTAGTGTTTTATCAATATAATTTATTTTACCTATCAATCCATCTTTGATTTGCGCATACCGCGTACAGCTCCTAATAAAAAGGACACGCGATCAATAGATTATTTAACCATGCTCGCGTATCATGGTATGTTACCCGGTCATGTTATACCTACACGCCTAAATAGCTCTTGTCTTGATCACATAATCCTTAAAACTACAAAACCGGCCTTTTGTTACGTCGCCCATACCTCAGTTACCGATCACGACACTACTATCATGTTTCTTTCCACGAGTTCTCAAAATAAATACGATCCCTATCAGACAAAAACAACTAAAGTTATCGACTATAACACAATTGAACAAGAACTTTTGGAGACAGACTTTAGCCTTTTATATAATATGACTAATGTAGACGAGGCTGCTACCTATTTTATAAACAGTTTGAACACAACTATATTAGCTAATACATAACTCAAATTTCTACCTAACCGCAAACGACTGAAAAAACCGTGGATGACACCAGGCCTTCTCAGATGTTTGCGTAATAGAGATCGCCTACACTTAAAACTTAAGAAAACACCAAATAATTTAATTTTAAAAACCACATTCACCAGATACAGAAATTACTGCACGAGTATTCTGAGATCAGCTAAACTTATTTTTGAAAAAAATCTTATAAGTAAGGCACAAAACAACAACAAAAAGCTATGGGAAGCCATCAAATCTATTACCTACTCTACCAAGAAAAACAACCAGCTACTGATCTCCTATCTTTGTCGGATCCCCAACGTTCTATTAATGATACTAACCAGTTTTTTGTTAATATTGGACTCTCTCTAGCCGAAAAAAATATAGCATCTGCAAAGAAACACCCAGAAGTTCAACACTCTCCAAAGTCCCTGCACAGCTTTGTGCTACTGGAAACGAATGAGACTGAAATTGACCTATTAATATCAAGTCTAAGAAGCGATTGTGCAGTGGGCTCTGATAATATCTCTGGAGCCTTCCTAAAAAGGTTTAAGAGTATCCTAACTTCGCCGGTCTTTTATTTGCAATCTAGCACTTAGTACAGGTACTTTCCCAAATGCTTTCAAGTTGGCTATAGTTCACCCCATATATAAATCAGGAGACAGAGACAGTGCAACGAACTACAGGCCTATTTCTATTTACCCGCACTCTCAAAAGTTTTGGAAAAACTCATAAATAAAAGACTAACTAAATATTTAGATCAAAATCATCTACTTTCTACACATCAATATGGTTTTAGGTCCGGTATATCCACTAATACAACAGTTCTTGATTTAACTAATAAAATTGTAACTCATCTGGACAAAAAAGAAAAAGTAATTGGAATATTTTTAGATCTAGCTAAGGCTTTCGACACGGTCTCTGTCTCCCTGCTCATTACCAAACTTGAAGACATTGGTATACGTGGCGAACAACTCTCTCTTTTCAAGAGCTACCTAACTGGTAGGCGCCAATGTCTGAAAATTGGAGATTGGATTAGTGAGGAACTACCTATATCCTATGGAGTGCCCCAGGGTAGTATCATCGGTCCAACATTATTTTTAATTTACATCAACGACCTCTGTCAGCTCAATCTCCAAAATGGTTCAATTTTTACCTACGCCGATGATACTGCTCTAATATTTCATGCATCTTCATGGGAGTTGGCCTTCAGTCGCGCTCAGTTGGGACTCAACACAGTGGTAACTTGGCTAACTAATAACTTGTTAACATTGAACGTGGACAAAACAAAATACCTTGCATTCTCACTCTCATCCCAAGGTAAATGCATGAATGGTTCCCACACCTTGATTGCACATTCCTGCAGTTCACTATCACATATGAATTGCAGTTGTCCCAAACTACAAAGAACTGAATGTATAAAATACTTAGGTGTACAGCTAGATGATGTTCTTTCATACCATTGCCACATTGACACACTTGCCTCTAGGTTGCGTAAATTAATGTATGTTTTTAAGGGACTCCAACATGTTGCCGATACAGGGATTCTTAGACAGGTTTACTTGGCTCTGTGCCAATCACTTACTCAATATTGTATAGTGACTTGGGGTGGAACCGATAAAACCCATTTGTTGAAGTTAGAACGTGCTCAGAGGGCACTTCTTAAAGTTGGATGGAAATTGCCCTTTCATTTTCCTACTACCAAACTATACGAAACTTGTGATGTCCTCTCAGTTCGGCAATTATTTGTCTTAAATACCATTTTAACTACTCATTCACGGATGCCTTACGAACCATCAAAATTCGCAACAAATCGTAGTAAACATACCGTATGCAAAACGCAATCGTTACGGACTAGATTAGCGCAGCATCATTTTTGTTATCTTAGCAGCTTTATTTATAATAAGGTAAATAAAATCTTAAATATCTACCAGATGTGCAGAAATGAATGTAAAAAAACTGTCACAAACTGGTTGCGTGGTCTTAAGTATGATGACTTAGAACAGATTCTTGTTGCCCTACAATAATGATATCTATCTCCCACATAAACACACACTTACACACATAGACACGCACAAATACACCCGACACGCACGTTTTTTCACATAAAATCCCACCCACATGTAAAAACAAACATACACATACACACACTCACATACACACAAACTCTAACACATACACACAAATATACTGTATGCATGCTTTTAGTTTTAAAAAGTATATATAATTTATCATAATATCTTGTACCATGTTCTCTTGCAACCCTTATTTTATGAGACAGTTATGTCTATTTTCAAATTAATGTAAACATCAGCAGATTATGATGTAAATTTGTTAGAGAGGGGCCTGGAGATTTGTCATACAGGTTTCGAACCTACTACAGACTCCAGTTCTCTCACAAAGGTCTTGTACAACAGCTGTAATGACAACAAATTTTATTGTTTATATATACAATATGTACCTAACGGCAGTTGGCCATCGTCAGTCGGTTCAGGGTTCATGTCGATTTCCAAACTATTGTGGGTAGTCGGGCGAGGAGAATTCAAACCACGTGTTAGAGATAATTGACGACGCACAATAATTATTTTAATGAAATATACACAGAACTACAATCACCACTTTCTAATTAATTAAGACACAGCGACGCTTCACCGAACACGTCCTGCTTGAGCGCGATGCAAACGGATTATGATCCGTTCGACGACCGCGCGCAAAAGAGCCCGGAGCTGCGTCAGAGTGGGGAAACGTCAACCGCGCTTGTCAAATGTCAGCTGTCATTCTTGACGTTTCTTGACACTCTTAAAACATCAAAGCGCCGTCACGGCCGGACTGACATTCGCACGTCCTCGTGCGACTGCTCACGCCACGAGTTATCTGAAAAGGCCAAACACAAATCTGTAGTTCACATTTGGGCACGCTCGCCCATCTCTGACCATTTACACCACCTGTTTAAAAAAAAGTTCTCGATCTTCACGCTTCACATCAAAATTAAACACACTGGGCGGACAACTGACCTCAGGCGTCCCTTCGACCACCCACCAACTCGCATAGTGCGGTGGACCGGACAACCCGTCAGCGTCCCTTCCACCAGTCACGACAACCACACGCAGCTGCTGCAATCAACTGGTCCGGAACGTCGACCCGCATATGCCAGTCTCGGACCAATCTCCTGCCACCCAGCCCATATCAGAGAAGCTGTAGCCTGACCGTAGGCGTCGACCCGGTTAAGGCCAGCCCAATCGGTCAACTACACAACGCACCATCTAGGAAGGTGTAGCTTAATCAGGGGCATCGACCCGTTTTGGGCCAGCCCCGTTGATCAATCACACTTCTCCCAACTATTACTGCCTATCCTCTCTGGATTTTGCTCGACGAAAGCACATAGTTTACACAATTTTATAAACTCACCATTTACTACTCATCATGTTCGGAGGCAGAGAGGGTGCCAGAACTTGCAGTCAATGTGTGTGAACTAGATATCGATACTGTATCACTATCATCATCCGATGTTACCATTCCACTCTCATGACTATGGCCCTCCGCCGTCTCGGCCTCCTCTGCCTCATTTACTAACGAGGTAGCTACTTCAATCAATCCCTCGTAGCCCCTGGGTACTGCGCGCAAGTTTTCATGGGCGTACTTATAGGTTCGGTTAGGTCCATCAATGTCTCTCAGCTCGTATCTATCGTGATCTAGTACCTTGACGATCCTGAAAGGACCCTTGAACTTTCGCTGTAGTTTGGTTTGGTTACGCTCACTACCCTTGATAAACACAAAGTCACCTACGCTAAATGGTTTCACTATTGCTCTCCCTCGGTTGAAACGTTCTACTTCTGACGAAGCTGCCTTTTTTATATTCTCGGAAGCATTATGTCTAATAGTGTCCAAGTCTAAACGGGGTTCGGGTTCAGTGTGCAAGGATAAGGTTGACATTCCTAACGACTTTGCTCGTATGCCGAACATCAGTTCCGTTGGAGAGTAGCCTGTTACTCTAGATCTAGTGCTATTCAAGGCGAGCTGAACCTCGGGGAGTTCGTCGCGCCACGTTTTGTTTGGGTCATTCTCTACTATCGTGAGTAGACATTTTAGAGTGCGCATTACACGCTCCACTTGACCGTTGGCTCTACTGGAGCCAGTAGCGATAAGGTGAAGCTCTATACTATGGTCACTACAAAGCCGTTTAAAATCCGCACTAATATAACACCTACCTTGGTCTGATATTATGCGCTTCGGTGCACCGAATAGGTAAATTGCCTTTTTGAGAGACCGAATCGCACTAGCCGCGTTAAGAGAAAGTGTGTAATCTAGAAGAACATATTTCGTGAACGAATCGATGATAACGGACGCATATTCTTTCCTATCACTTTTGCCACTAAGTTTGCCCGTGATGTCTATATGTATCGTGTGCCACGGTGTAGATACTTTAGGTATTGGATGTAACCGAACCTGCTGCGCTCCTGAACATCCCTTTGAAGCTTTGCATACTATGCATGAATCTACAAATTTACGCACCTGCTTGCTCATTTGTGGGAACCAGTACTGTTCATATATCTTATCAAGCGTTTTATCGGCACCGAGATGCATTATTTCCGTGTGGATGTGATTAATGAGTGTCCATGTCAGCGATCTTGGTACAACTGGTAACCAGGAGCTGACTTTATGGCGTTCAATTTTTCTATACAGAATGCCTTGCCGCACATCATACGTGTGTGCAATCGCTTCTGGCAACTCGTTGTTTTGATGTTTGTGAATAAGGTCACAAATTTCGCTATCGCGCTTTTGCTCTACAGCTAGCCAGCCCTGATGTAGCTCTACAAAATGAACTCTCTTGTTCGTACCTGCCGTTAAATTATTTAGTCCCTGCGAGCCAGGTGTGGGCTCCAAGACGGGGTTTCTAGATAGATAGTCAGCATGACTCATGCTAGTGCCCTGCTTGTGAACGATGTCAAAATCGTACGCTTGTAGGAAAGCCCACCACCTGTGTACGCGCGGAGTTAAGTCGGTTTTTGATTTGGACGCTTTCAAAGAGTTACAGTCGGTGAAAACAGTAAAGTGCTGACCGTACAAGTAATGCCGGAAGTTCTCAACCGCACGAACGACTGCCAGAGTTTCTAATTCATAAGAATGATATCGTGATTCCGCGTCAGACGTTCGACGGCTAAAGTAAGATACCACGTGAGGAACATTGTGTTTCCTCTGGATTAATATGGCCCCGTAACCCTCTGAACTCGCGTCAGTGTGAAGTTCGATAGGCGAGTCTTGATCGAATATTGTTAATACCGGTTCTGACGTAAGGATGTCAACAATCTTTTTATGGATTTCCGTGTGAGCATCGGTCCATTTTATGGGCCCTTTTAATTTTGTTAGCGGGTAAAGAGGTCCTACTATACGGGTGAAATTTGGTATGAACCGTCTGAAATAAGAAGCTAGGCCTAAAAATTGCCTAACGTGTGTAGCTGTTTTTGGGGTCGGGGCGTGAATTAGAGCCTGTATCTTTCTAGGGTTCGGTGTAACTACTCCTGCTTTTATGACGTATCCGAGGTATTCTATTTCCTTTTTCATGAATTTACACTTTTTAAAGTTCAAAGAGAAACCCGCGTCAGTGAGAGCTTTCAAAGTTAGGTCTAGACGTTCTAGCCCTGCGATGACGTCACTCGAAAAGCACATGACGTCATCCATGTAAGCCTGCGCTACCTTGTCCTTTAAGGGGCCTAGGGCCGTATTTATACACCGCTGATATACGGAAGCGGCATTTCGTAAACCGAACGGCATCGTCAAATATTCGAATTGACCATCCGGTGTCACAAACGCCGTTTTAGCTATGCTATCGGGGTCTACAATTATTTGATGGTAACCGGATGTCATATCTAAAGTCGAAAAATAGTGCGCGCCATGGAGACGGTCGATTTGTTCGTCAAAACGAGGCAACGGGTAGTGCTCGGGACGCGTGTTAGCATTTAGTTCCCTGTAGTCTACGCACATTCTGTCAGTATTATCTTTCTTCTTTACCAGTAAAATGGGGCTAGCAAAAGGAGAACTGCTTTCCCGAATAACGCCCGCTTTTAATAAAGTTTCTATTTTCTCGTTGACTATTTCTTTTTCCGCGGGTGCTAACCTATAGGGATGCCTTTGTACGGTCTTATTTGGGTCAATAAGGTCTATGCGGAGAACGCCTGTTTTAACCCGTCGCGTCGGTATACCGTCCGTGAAAAACTCACTATATTTTTCTAAGATTTTAATCAATGCTAGTTCGTCGTCACCTCGTAAGTCTGTATCAACATTTTTAAAATCAAAGTTACTGGATTTGTCAGAAAAATTAACATGTTTACGCCGGGAAAAGGTAACTTCATTGTTATCCAAGTGCACGTGTACGTTATTTTCTAATATATCTCTACCTATTATGACTGGTTCGGCGACGGTCCCATCAGGTACTATATGAAACAACACTGAGAGCGAGAGACCTTGAACATTTATGGGGCTAATAACCTGGGAAACGCATTCTACATCCCCCTTACCTATGCCCGTCAAATGCATTAAATCATTCTGCGCAGCACCCGGGAACTTCTCGGCGTAGCTATTAATTACTAACGAACAAGCAGAACCACTATCAAAGAGAAAGGAAACTTGCTCACCGGATGATGTGGTCAAGGTGCTCCTCGATGCCTTGCGTTCACACACATGGACTTCTTTGACCGCCGCTGCTCCGCTGCCTCCCGCTCGATCTGGGCATGCCGACGCCAAGTGTCCTGGTCGCCCACACACGTAGCAGGTGGTTGGTCTTGATTTATCAGCGGCTCTGGATGTTTGGTCGTGCTTCTTCTCTGAAGTAGTAGGCTCTTCTTTTCGCTTGCGACAGTCTATCGCTTTGTGACCCGAAGTACCGCAGCGATGACAAGTTCCCATGAAGCGTGATTCGTTGAATCGGGTCCTTTTTACATCCGAATCATGGTTATCACTACCCTCGTGCCTTCGTTTCAGTGAAATGCAGTTGAGGACGCGAAGAAGTTGAGACCTAGTGGTCAGGTTATGCGAGTGTAGCTCACGGCGAATCACGGCGTCCTTTCGGCATAAAACTGAAGATACAAATCCCGTTGTAACATCTTCAGACATCTCCATCCGCGGAATGCGTTCGATGATGTTCCAAAGGCGCACGGCTGCCTCACTCGCGGTTTCCTTAACGCCAACTTGAAAACGCAGAATTTCATCGAAATAATCCTGTGGCATCATAGGCTTGGCAAACTTCGCGAGCAATACTTCTTTTATTTGAGGCCATGTCAGCTGCGAAGCCTGCAGGCGTGTTAAGCAGGTAGCAGCACGGCCTTTGAGTGCACGTGTAAGTAACAAAAGTAGTTCTGCGCCTTCTAACTTACGGTTGTTGACTACGATTTCGGTCACGTTGCACCAACCTTCAATATCCGCTTCTGTGTCATCAGGATCAAATTTAATCAGCTGTGTAGACACGCTGCTCGAAGGTTGCGGCTGTGGTATAGCCATCAATCTGGATAAGAACAACTCCATCTGTTGGGGCAAGCTTGGTTCCGATGCCGGTGCTGGAGATTTTGCGCAGCTATTCTCCTCTGAAGCAAGCCCTTCACATCCCACTTCTGATAACGGCAGTTGGCCATCGTCAGTCGGTTCAGGGTTCATGTCATGTTCATTTCCAAACTATTGTGGGTAGTCGGGCGAGGAGAATTCAAACCACGTGTTAGAGATAATTGACGACGCACAATAATTATTTTAATGAAATATACACAGAACTACAATCACCACTTTCTAATTAATTAAGACACAGCGACGCTTCACCGAACACGTCCTGCTTGAGCACGATGCAAACGGATTATGATCCGTTCGACGACCGCGCGCAAAAGAGCCCGGAGCTGCGTCAGAGTGGGGAAACGTCAACCGCGCTTGTCAAATGTCAGCTGTCATTCTTGACGTTTCTTGACACTCTTAAAACATCAAAGCGCCGTCATACCGTTATGAGAGAAAAATAAATAAATTATTATTATTATTATATCAGCCGAAAGACGTCCACTGCTGGACATAGACCTGATCTAAGGCTCTTTACAAGGACCGATCCTGAGCCACGGTGCCTAAGAACTTTCAAAGTTTATTCTTGCTAATTTGTGACCCTTGCCAATGTCGCTTTACTTTGCCAATCTGTCACAAACAGCAAGTCAAGGCGTAATATGAGCGCTACCACATATTATTAAAATGATCGTAAAGAGAAGAAGATCCAGATAGTAACATCAGTGCCACTTGAACTTTCAACATTATTATATAAAACCATACCTACACGTCATTCAGAGAGAATATCGGAATAGCATAAGTTATATAGTTAGAATAGCATAAGCAAACAATTGCAGAATATTTTATAGTGATGTAAACTTCCGATGTACTCAAATATTGGCATTATTACCGATACTGTTGACGAAGCGAGGCAACGGTCGACACTACGCTTCCAATTTGTATTTTGTTGCTACATTCGTTGCTGTGTCGTATGGGTATATCGATTCCGATATATCGTTGTATGAGCACATATTTAACTTCAACTATAGTGAAATTAAATACCTATTCAATTAATCTAGTGAAATGCATGTAGGTCTTGTATGATAGATATTATAATATGCATTAGCTACTTTATGCATTGGCAAACTAAAAAATGAGGAGATCCGCAAGCGAACTAAAGTCGCCGACATAGTTTTCCGAATAGCCACGCTGAAATGGCAACGGGCAGGGCAGGCAATGGCATATCTTTTTGAAATGAATGTTTAATTGTATGGAACAAGATATTGTATGGGCATGGCGCAAAGCTTGAAGAACTTATGGGGCAGGCGCGTTCTATAGTGGCGGCCTCCCGCTGACTATCCTGGCGTGGGTGAATGCCCGTCTTTATGACGAGGTTCGTCTTCGTCGGGTAGGCTGGGAGGCGCCGAGTGAAACGCTCGAAGAGTGCCGGCGAAATGCGCACCGAAGCGCGTATGAGGAGTGGCGCGTGCGGCTGCATCTACCGCGTTGCACGCGCCAACGCATCGTCGTCGGTGCGATTTTGCCAACATTTGACGCCTGGCTCGAGACCAAAGAGCTGACTTTCCGGCTGTCTCAGATACTTACCGGGCATGGTTGCTTCGGTGAGTATCTGAGTCAGATCGGAAGTGAGGAGACGACACAGTGCCACCACTGCGATGACGACCTGGACTCCGCTCAACTCACACCAGAGGTGTGCCCCGCGGGGGCGGACGAGCGGAGTACCCTGGTCGCTACCATCGGGAGGGATTTGTCCCTACCAGCCGTAGTAGCAGCAATAGTAGAGGACACTCACAATTGGCGTGCAGTGGTCTCCTTCTGTGAAGCTGTAATGTTCCAGAAGGAGGTCGCCAAGCGGGAGCGTGAACGACGTGACCCCGCTCGCAGGTGAAGGCGGCGTCGAGGCGGCGGCAGCGGCCGTTGAACCCGACTCTTCCTCAGGTCTGGGCGTTGAAGGGGGAGCCTCTAACGACCCACCACAAGCGGATCCGAGAAGGCAGCGGACTGTGTGGCGCAGTCTGCTGTGAAAGGCATTGCACACCCCGCCTTTCCCCGGGCACGCGTCCCAGGCAAGGGGACGGACGCGACAGGTACAGCGGAGTAATACAACCTCAGTTCCCGTTGTACTTGCTAGGCGTCGAGCTACGGAGCCACCGTGTAGTTTTTAGTCGGTAACCCAGACCACGGGGTGGGAGTCCGACATACCCCTTTCGACCGCTCCCCGGTCGGATGGGCATGAGGTAACTCATTTTCCATACGTTAAAAAAAAGGCCTCCCGCAGACTAACGATCTGGTTAAGATCGCGGGAAGCGGTTGTATGCCGGCTGTTCAGGATCAGTCTTTATGGAGAACCATAGACTGGCCTAAGTCCTGCAGTGGACGTCTCTAGGCTGAGACGATGATGATGAATAAATGTGTATTAGAATGTTTGATTTAATTTCATTTAATTCATTACCAATCAAAATAAATTGTGTTTTATCAATTTCTTACCTACGTTATCAGCACAAAGTGAGTACCATCAACAAATTTGAACTATTATTATTTTACTAGCTTCTCTGCCTAAATGCGGTTCAAAGTTGCTATGTAGAATACATAGCAACTTTGAACCGCGTTACGATTCACCTTTGGGTCGAGATCTTCGTTGCCGTGTTCTACATTGCTGATATTATCCACTGATTAGACTTGGTGGAGAAGGCGACGAACTGTTGTCATGCCACCTTATGTTACGCATGTCTAATGGCCTCAGTAACCGCCAGTCCTGCAATATCTTTTACGGTGTCAGACTATCAACAGCTTGGTGATAGGCCTCTAGGACTTCTACCGTCTACTTTGTCAGCAACAACCAGTTTGTCAAGATTGCCTAGATGTGTTCGAGTTTCTAAAATAGCTAATGGCTACACTACACATTTATAGGTCGGAAATGATCACTTTGAAGACGCTATATCCATGGTTCTAATACTAATATTAGAACCATGGATATAGCGTCTCAATTTTAGACCATCTGTTGGCACCATTAACCCACATCATTAACTTCTCCCTCACCTCCGGCTCCTTTCCGTCCTTATGGCGAAAGGCCTTTATCCTTCCACTGCCTAAAGTAACCAATGCTACCCTCCCAAATCATTTTCGACCCATTTCTATTCTCCCTTACCTTTCTAAAGTCCTGGAAGCCTGCGTCCACAAGCAATTGTCCAGATTTGTTCAAAGTAATGAGCTACTGAGCCCATACCAATCTGGCTTCAGATCTGGGCATAGCACTGTATCCGCCCTGCTTAAGGTGATTGGCGATATGAGAGCGGGAATGGAGGAAACCAAGGTCACAGTGCTGGTCTTGGTGGACTTCACGAACGCTTTTAATACCGTCAGTCACGGAATCCTTCTATCCATCCTCTCCCATCTAAAGATCTCCTCGGTGGCACTGGATTGGTTTTCTAATTATCTTCAGGGACGACAGCAGTCGGTTCGCCACGGTGAGTCTTCATCTAGTTGGTGTAACCTTCAATCTGGAGTTCCTCAAGGCGGAATACTTTCTCCATTGTTGTTTTCTGTCTTTATCAATCTTCTAACTCAAAACTTTCAGTGTTCGTATCATTTGTATGCCGATGACTTGCAGCTATATGAGCAGGCAGAAATAGATAACATATCTGCTGCTATTGACCGAATAAACCTGGACCTTGTCAAATTGAAAAACTGGTCAGATAGGTTTGGTGTCAACGTTAATCCGAACAAATGTCAGGCCATTTTTGTAGGGAGTCAACGTATGGTCCAAAGAATTGACATTTCGGCTCTCCCACCGCTGATATATGACCAGTCATCTATAACATTTAGCCCTGTAGTAAATGATCTTGGGTTATACATTGATAATAGTCTCAATTGGCAGGCTCATGTGACCAACGTTAGTCAGAGAGTCACAGGATCCCTGCGCGCTTTATATCGATTTTGAAGGAATTTCCTTCCATGTAACACTAAGGTAATGCTTGTACAGACGTTGATTTTTTCTATCATAGACTATGCTGATGTGTGTTATTTTGACCTGAATGCAGATCTTCTCAATAAATTAGACCGACTTCTGAAAAACTGCATTCGATTCATTTACAATCTTCGCAAGTATGACCATGTGTCTGCTTATCGCACTGAACTCAACTGGCTACCCATTCGTCAACGCCGTAGTATGCGTGCTCTCACTACTCTCTTCTCTTTTCTTAACTCTCCAACCCCTCCTTCTTACTTGTCGTCCTATTTAAAGTACTTGTGCTCAAATCACAACAGAGATCTTCGCTCCTCTAACAATCGCCTCCTGTTATGTCCTCCCCACTCAACTAACTTCGTAAACTCCTCTTCCTTTGTTCAGTCTGTTCTTCTTTGGAATAACCTTCCTTTTGAGATCAGGATGATTGCTAATGGGCTTTCTTTCAAGAAAAAAGTACGAGAGCTACTTTTACGTAAATTGGCAGAATCTTCAGCACTATAAGATAATTTATACAGATAGTTATATTTATATTATTTATATATATGAATATAAATATATATAGTACTTATATATTTTTCGTATATATACCTTTTTATATTAGTTTATGTGTGTATTATTGGTATTTTTATGTTTATTGAAATATTAGTAAGTATTTAAATATCATCAAAATATTTAATTAATCTTATAATTGTTACTACTAAAGTTCGGAACGCACCTACAACTATCATCTCTGCATCACCTTAGGTTGACTGTAAGAGAATGCCTTTGGCATTAAGTCCACCTATGTACATATTTTATTTGTGCAAAAAGTAAATAAATAAATAAAAAATATAAAAAATATGCATGTATTGAATTGATGGGTTTAATTTAATTAAAAGCTTATCTTGCTCATTTCAATAAAAGCTCGTGTAGAAATGATTTTATTTTACAGTTCATTTATATTTTCAAGCTTTCTGCAGAAATGTTTCTAGGTATGTTCCTTTAATTCAATGCGTCAATGTTATACGTTTTTTTTTTCTTTTAATTACTTGACAATTTGCGCACCGGTTCAATCACAGCAATACACAGAAATATCACATTACAATGCATTCATGCTAAGAAAACAATTAAACTTGTTTAGTTTAGGTAGCAGAACTTGCGGTATGTTACAATTAGTTTGGAATTCTGGAATAAATTAAGTTGTCGTGTTCATGACTTAATAAATGTATGGTTGCAATATTATAGTCATTTGATTTATGCCTGTTGTCGATGATGACTTGAAGAATCTTTCCTAACGTTTTTATAAATAGTCTTTTTATCTCTGCTGCCTTTATATACTCTTCAGCTTTATGCTAATTTATAAAGCTAAGGTTTGTTTCGTTAAATGCGCATGCCTCAGAAACAACTGGTTTGATTTGAAATATTTTGGAGAGCTCATTTATCGAGGAAAGCTATAGGCTACGGCTATTAAAAGCCACGGCAGCAGTAGCCGTTTTATTCGCGCGTGCAACTAGTTTTTGCATAATTTACCGCCTGCATTAAAAAGGTAGGTATATTTCACCGCGGAAGATCTTTGCCAACATTTAACGAACAGAAGCAAATAATATTCAGGCACAAAACGAAAATGTGTGTGTCAAAAGTCTAAATCGATCCCACAAACGCTTCAACCAATACTTTATACTTGCAGTCAGACTACTATTACCTGTATTGTGTAAGTTTGTATTCCAGAAAATCAAATACTAATGATATCAACATTGTGATAAAAATATAATGGAGTATCTTATACATGCATACCTAGTAACCGCCGAAATTGATACCACTCACAAATGAAAGAATTTATTTATATTCAACAACTAAATTTAAATTAACATATTGAAATAAACAAAAATAAGTAAGATAAAATTAAACTACTTAAATAACTAAACTATCCTAAACTATCGAACATCAAACGGGGAAATAAAAACTATGAATCGTCAACAAAAATCCACTCACATACAATATTTTTAACTACATATTTCACTATAAACAATTATAATTTCAGCTTTAGTAGAATTTATAAAAAAAAATGTACGTGTCGACTAGAAAACTTCCTGCGTTTCTTCGTTAGTAGAAAAGAACACTGTTTTTGCCTTTAAATGTAAAAAAAAACAAAGTAAAAAACTCGATTATATAAGAGCACAGTGAATACATTTTTTACTTCAGAACGCAAGTATTATTTTGAATGACGAACGTCATATTTTTAATAACAAGTCTTTATGATAAGTTTCTAAATAAAATAAAATGTAAATTCAATATTTTCAATCAATTTTGTACGCTCGGAGCGTTACAGTTCTGTATAAAATTAATAAAGAAATACTTTTTACTAAACTATGTTGAAGCTCAAAGGTAATATTGAAATGACCTTAGCAAACTAATTCGATTGCACATAATATTATGACGTAGTTGTGCCTCGCCGCCTTACTCCGCGTCGTAGGTTCGATACCCACACGAGACAACGCTTTGTGTGTTCCACAAATGTTTGTTTCGGGGCTCAGTGTACTTTGTGTCTGTTTTGTTTGAATCTTATGAAGTGGAGAGGTATACAAACATTCAGTTTGATAATTGCCCGTTTTACAGGATTTTAACCTAGTGTGTCAGTCGTTCTCCTACAAAACAGAAAAACAAACGAGCGTGATTTAGCGAGCATTCTTACGAACATTCTGGCGACCCTTAAATAAAAAAATACATAGAAACAATGGCGGTCAAACCCAATATATTTACTTCACTTTGACTTATGATTTTTATCTAATGTAAATAAGAGATAAATATACAAATGACGTTTCTAATCTTCGTAGGTTATCACTTATTTTAACTTGACTAGTGATGGGCTTACTTAGAATGGATATCGATAAAATGATTGTGTTTAAAACAAATCCTTAGATTTGATTAACTCAGAATGAATATTGAGAGAATATCGATAATGATTAAAATAAATCCCCAGATCTGGTTTATTCAGAATTAACTTAAGTAGAATGTTGATAATTCCTCCATAATTAGTCAAATTAAAATAAATGACAACCTACAAAATTCGTAAGACACAGTGAATAGATTGGGTAAAACTGCTTTTGAAGTGCAGTTTCTTAATTTTTCCTATATTCTAGGGATTGTAGTGTTCGCTAGAAAGATCTTGCATATGTTCGTAGCAATGTTTGACTCTGTTCGTTGCTCGGTTCGACAAAACAAAAAACGGCGAATGCTCGCTGTTCTGTTACAAGTGAATGCTCAGGTGTATCAGCACCATTAGGCAAAGGAGGGCTTGCGTAAGTATTTTGAATCCGTTTTTAAAAATTTTTTTTTAGTAAGCGTCCAATTCATCTCGTCTAACTATATTCTTAAAAATACATAGAAACTTACATCTGGGCATTTTAGTTCCATAAATTGTTATAGTTTAAAAACACATTGCCTCTAGGCAGACTGGCAGATTTTCTCAGAACGTTCTGCCTCCTATCTTGGAATCCCTTCAAGGATATTTGATCTATTATATTTCCTGGTAGACTGTTTTTGTGTAAATCTATGTTTGTTATTTTAGCCAGAAACTTGCTTGAAATAAGTTATTTATTTAATGTAGCAATTACATACATCGTACTGCATACGTTTGTTATTCTTACGGTATCCCTTTTCTTTCATATGTCACTTATCTACAAACGTAGCTTCACGAGATGTATCTAGGCATTGGCTCACGTCGTTCCAGAGGGTCCATCATGATTCTGCTTCCGCAAGTCATTCCTTCGCCATACTACCATTAAGGGGTATAAACTACATTGAGGGGGCAATAAGTAACACTTAAAATCGATTGTGCTTTCAATTCGTTTTGCATTTATATTACTGTGCGGGTCCGACATATATAATTATTATGCAATTGAATTGATAAGCATTCTTTTACATTCCGATAATTTTGACGATCAACTCTTACTCATTGTGAAGGTGTTTTCCCCTGATACCGGTTTTAAAGAAAACACAAGTACTCGTTGTAACTGGCATTTTTATTTCGTACTCACTATCATAATCATCCTACTAATAGCTATTTCGCTAAAAATACACTTGGTTCAATATCCTTACAGAACCCGTATAAACATATTGCTCTAAATAAAATTACTGCTCTAGTTCGGAATTGGAGAATTGCAGTGCAAAAGCCTTAATGATGAGGCCAACATTTTTAAACTACCACGATTTGTACACATATTAAAAATTATGTAAATAAAGGATTCTCGCCATTTTGTAGACGTCATCAAGAGCATGAAAGTAGAACCCGACGAAGTGATGGTGAGCTTTGATGTCGAGTCACTATTCACAAGCGTTCCAATTCAAGACTGCCTTGATGTGGTCGAGAGTAATCTAAGGTTAAACGGTCTGTTTGATAAATACATAGTTCTACTGAAACACTGCCTAGACGGGAACTATTTTCTATATCGTAGGCAATATTACCTCCAGATTGACGGAGTGGCTATGGGTAGCCCTGTTGCACCGGTAATGGCCAACATCTGGATGGAACATTTTGAAGAAAGGATCCAACTACAAGCTTTCCACGTAAAGATATGGAAAAGATATGTCGATGACGTGTTCTGTATTATAAAGGGTAACAAACAGGTTGTAGAACAATTAGCAGATCAATTGAACTCCATACACCCTAATATAAGGTTCACTTATGAAATGGAGACAGACAGATCGTTAGCCTTCCTCGATGTGAAGATCAAGGTGAGAGAAAATGGAAACCTGTCACACACTGTTTACAGGAAGCCCACACACACACGGACAGGTACTTACACGCAAATTCACATCATCACCCGCGACATTTGCAATCCGTTATTGCTTCATTGACAAACAGAGCATATGAAATTTGCGACCCCGAACACTTAGATAGTGAGCTCACACATGTTCGGGAGGTACTCAAGCAAAACGGTTACAAACACAATATGCGAGGTTCAAGGAAAAGGTCGAGACTGACTGAAGTGAACAGAGCGCCAGCGTTCATGCCCTACATAAAAGGAGTAACGGATAAAGTTGGAACAGTACTACAAAAATACTCCATTAAGACTGTATATAGTCCGTACTCCAAAGTAGCAAATTGCCTGCGTACTCCAAAGGATGTCATCCCTTTTCAAACACCAGGCGTGTACAAGGTGGATTGCAGCTGTGGTAGTTCCTACATCGGGCAAACAAAAAGGACCATCGCCGAACGAGTTAAGGAACACATCACGGCCGTCAAAATCCGACAAACCACCAAGTCGGCCATAGCTGAGCATTTGTTGGAGTCAGGATCCAATCACTGGATTGAGCTACATCGGCCCCAGGTTCTCTCCACAGACCGTCACTATTTTTCAAGAATAGCACGGGAAGCGGTTGAAATCAAAAAGCACGCAAATTTCAACCGGGAGGATGGTTACCGTTTATCTACATCTTGGAATCCTGTCATCAGCAAATGTAGACACCGACGAGGTGATATTACGCGCCAGTGTAAAGATACCATTAGTGTTGTGTGTCGAAGTACCGACAGTTCCGAACATAATAATGTTAATAATTGTGAAGACCAAGTGAGGGTAGGTTAATTAATCGGGGGATAATACAAGGCGTCCATTAAATAAATTCTAAGAAATTTGTATAACACGTCGTCCTTAAAACACAGCATAAGGGTAACGTGTGTGGTTCGGCGTTGCACCGAAATATCTACTTGGCGATTTGGTGATATGGAAAAATTATTAATATAGTAGACTGAATTAAGAATGGCTGGTAAATCGCCTAGAGGAGGGGTGAATAAGGCGGAATAGAAGGCGGAGGTATGGGAGCACGACTTACCTTGTAAGTCAGCCTTCTTCTTTACAAGATGGCGGCCGCTGGCATCTTCGAGAGTCCTGAAACTGCACAGATCAGTCCACTACACCCGCGGGCGGTTTAGTTCTCGTTTATAGTATAAAATAGCGGTCAAATATTGCGGTGCTGCATGTGTTCGTCGCGGCGCGGAGCGGCACCAGGACGCAGCCGGTCAGCGGGACGGTTGATTTTCGACTTCGTCGCAGCGTCATTGAATTCTGCGACCAATTAGAGCTAGGCGTGCCTTTGCGAGGGAATGGGATAGAAAGGGATAAAAGATCGCTCGTTTTGACACTGCGGTATGCAAAGGAATTTATTAGCTAGGTGTTAACATAATTAACTAGCAATGGAATGGGGGATATGGTAGTGTTAGCTTCGATAGCTGGTTCAAGGTGAAGAAATGAAGACACTGATGGAAACTGTTACGTTGATATATATTTTATATGGTAAAATATTAAACTTTTACAATAATCGCGCACACGACCCGAGATGACAAGCAAAAAGATGCAGATTGAATGCGTGAGTGAAGGCGCGACCGTTGAATGAGGCGGAGCGTCGCTCGTAGCTCACTCGCGGTGATGCAAAGCCGTAACAAACTCCCGGGGGTTGAAGGATTCTTCAACAGGTAGAAATCGGCAGAGGGCATATGTTGTTGTAGGCTCTCTGAATAATGCCCTTCTTGGTGAGAATATCCGCAACCCTGTTTACTTTGTCAGGTCCGGGATGAAGTTTTATTATCCTGCCCAAAAGCCATAAGAGCGGTGGTTGATTCTTGTCCCTGATGAGAACTAGAGAACCCAGTCTTAGATCCTCACTCGAAGACTGCCACTTGACCTTCTGCTGTAGCATAGTCACGTATTCATGTGAAAAGCGCTGCCAGAAATGCTGTTTGAGCTTCTCAATTCTCTCGTATCGTTCCAGCTGGTTAATGTTTCGATTGCTTGGTGGTAGCTGAGGAACAGTGAGAAAAGTTCGGCCTATTAGGAAGTGAGCTGGTGTGAGGCAGGATAGGTCTGAAGGATCGGATGATAAAGGTGTCAAAGGTCGGGAATTAAGGATGGCCTCTATCTGTACTAAGCAGGTTGACATCTCTTCATATGTTAAATGAGTTAAAGAAAGAATGCGTCTTAGGTGATGTTTGACTGATTTAACAGCTGACTCCCACAATCCGCCAAAGTGTGGAGAGTAGGGAGGAATAAATTTGAAATGGATACCTTTAGTCGCAACTTCTGTCTGTATATCGTCTGAATAAGATTTAAAAAAGTTATAAATATCGTTACTTGCACCCACGAAAGTCGTTCCATTGTCTGAGGAGATGGTCTGAGGCTTACCCCGACGGCCCATGAAACGATAAAGAGCAGCTAAAAAAGATTCTTTGGTAAGATCTGTTACGAGCTCCAAATGTAAAGCTTTAACTGAGAAGCAAACGAAAATACATAAATATGATTTTATAAGCCTACAGCCCCTTCCCTTTCGATCGGCAATCAGCACTGGCCTAGCATAGTCGATACCTGTATGTAGGAAGGGATAAACAAGATGCGTTCTATCTCGCGGCAAATCAGACATTATGGGCTGAATAGGTTTTGGTTTAAACCTAGCGCAACGTACGCAGCCATGAACAGTACGCCTGGCAAGGCTCCTCCCCCCCAATGGCCAGTATGTTTGTCTGACGTGAGATAGTAGCAAGTTAGGCCCTGCATGAAAGGAATCTGTGTGAAATTTGTGAAAAATTATTTTTGTAAGGTGATGTTTTGAACATAAAAGAATAGGATGTTTGACCTCATAGGTGTAGTATGAGTTGCTAAGGCGGCCACCAACTCGTAATATACCATTACTATCAATAAACGAGGATAATGAAATTAGTCTATTTTTCTTTGGTAATGATTTGTTTAATAAAAGTGATTGAATTTCGTCTGGAAACATCTCGTGTTGTGTCGTGCGTAACACGACTGACTGTACATTGTCAAGTTCTGATAATGACAGTATACCTACAGTTTTATTAGATGTATTTTTGCATTTTTTTATAAATCTGAGTATATAAGCTACTGTTCTAATTAGTTTTGTATAGTTTGATTTTTTATTTACTTATTGCAATATAATATTTTCGTTACTCGTAATTGTTTGTTTAGTGTGAAGTGAAATTTCTGGAAGTGGTATGTTTTTCTGTTTTGTTGGTGTTTGTGGGGCGTGTATGTTTGTATGATGAAGGAAGCTAGGACCTGTCCACCACAATGAAGATTCAATGAGGTGACTGGCCTTTACTCCACGAGAGACCAGTTCTGCAGGGTTCAATTTAGATGGCACGTAGCTCCAACTATTAACACTTGTAGTACTTTGAATTTCACCGATTCTATTTCGAACGAAAGTCTTTAGGTGACTAGGTGATGTATTTAGCCAACCGAGGACTATCATCGAGTCTGTCCAAAAATAACAATTATTAAATGTTTTTGTGAGTGAATGTAGAACTTTAGTGCAAAGCCTTGTACCGAGTAACGCGCCACATAACTCCAGCCTGGGGATGGTGACAGGCTTTAAAGGTGCTACTTTATTTTTAGAAGCAAGAAGGCGAACACTAACTCTGTCCTGATCATCGACTGACCTGACGTACACACATGCCCCGTATGCAAGTTCCGAGGCATCTGTAAATGTATGTAGTTCGTACGTGACTGCTGCATCGAAACAAACCCAACATGGTATGCGAAGTGTGTTTAAGGTAAAAAGTGAATTAATAAAATTTAAAAAATGATTTTTTATGTCATAAGAGACTTCGTCATCCCAGTTGCATTTGTCGGGCCACAGTTTTTGCATAAGGATTTTCGCCTCGACTGTACACGGCCCTAATAAACCTAGAGGGTCAAAAACTTGACTGATGAGAGATAAAATAACCCGCTTTGTTACTTTCTTATTATTAGTCTGAATGTTTATAGAAAAGAAATGATTATCTAAATTACAATCCCAATTTAAACCTAAAGTTTTATTAGGCAGTGATTCATTTAAGTCTAAGGTTTTGTCTGATTGTTGTTGATTTGTGTTTTGTGTAATAGAATGTAATATAGTCTGATTATTTGATTGCCATTTTCTTAAATTAAATTTAGCAGAAGTCATAACTTTTCTGACATTTTTAGCTAATTCGACGACATAAGCGACCGTATCCCCACCACTGATATAATCGTCATAATAAAAGTCTCTAAGAATTGAATTTTTCGCTTCAATATCCGTACAAGTATCTGCTAATGAAATTAAACATTTTGTTGCGAGAAATAGCGCAGATGATGTCCCATACGTTAGGGTGTTAAGTGTGTACGATTTAATTGGTTCTTTAGAATTAAATCGAAATAAAATTTGCTGTAGGTGTCGCTGTGAAGGTGTAACGATAATTGCTCTATACATCTTCTCTATGTCGCCTGAGATTACATATTTATGCTGTCTGAATCTGAGTAAAATAGATAGGAGGTCCTCCTGTACGGTCGGTCCTGTCATCTGTATGTTGTTATAAGACTTACCTGTAGTTGTGACTGCTGATGCGTCGAAGACAACTCGTAATTTGGTTGTCGTACTAGACTCCCGAATTACCCCGTGATGAGGCAGGTAATAGTTAATGTTTTTGTCTGACATAATCTGTTTATTTTCTGTCATATGCCCTAAGGCTAGATATTCTGACAGAAACTGTAAATACCTTTCTTTTAAAAGTGGATCACGAAGAAATCTGCGTTCTAAGGAGTGAAGACGACGCTTCGCCGCTGCGTAGGAGTCTCCGAGTACTTCAGGTGAGTCTCTTAACGGTACTGTGACTACAAACCTGCCGTCGCTGTCTCGTGTTGTGGTCTCCGCGAAGATTCGCTCACAAGCTTGTTCCTCCTGTGATAAGCAGTGCTCGGACGAGACCGCCTCCAGCTCCCAGAACCGGTTAAGTATTGAATCATCATTTTCAAGAAAATGACAAGAAGAAGAATGTTCTGTATGATTATTGTTGTTATGTTTTGTATGTGATTGTGTATGTATAACGCCTGAAACTAACCAACCTAGTTTAGTCATTTGCAACTTAGGACGCTGCTTACCTAAATCTATGAAACTGTTAGTTATAACTTCCCAAAATAATTCTGCCCCGAGCAGTATGTCTACAGTCGAGGGAATATTAAAAGAGGGATCTGCTAGTTGAATGCCCGAAGGAAGAGGCAATTCACTAATATCTATGTAATAACGTGGTAATAATTTGGTAATTTCTGGTAGCACAAAACATTTTACATTGACTTGATAACCACCCGAAATTGACTGGATAGTTATGTCACAAGACTCTGCACTATAGGAACATTGATTATTGATACCTACAATAGTGGAGTTCGTATCATGTTTCGTCAGACCTAGTTTCTCACAGAGGTGCTGCGTGATGTAGTGAGAAGTGCTGCCGTTGTCTAGTAGGACGCAGGCTGTGTGAAGTCTCCCCATAGAATCCATCACCTTCACCGACGCTGTGGACAGCACTACGGAAGAGGTTTTAGTATTTTGTATAGAAGTATCTGTAGATGAAGTGAGTGTAACTGGTGATTCTTTCTGATTATGTATGTTTGTGTGTAAAAGTGTATTGTGTTTAAGCTGACAATACTTGCAGTGTGACAATTTACAATGTTTGTCTGTATGGCCTGGTCGTAAACAATTTTTACAGATCTTAAAATTATTTATTTTCTGTAAACGGCTATTGACGTCCAGGTTCCTAAATTCCTGACATTTGAATAGAAAATGACTTTGTTTGCACATAGGACATGTAATATTATTGTTTTGTTTTAAATCTGATTTTTGTATGTGTTGTGAGGTAGCTGTATTCTGTTTCTGCTGAATGTTCTGTTTATATGTCATTTCTTGTTGTATAGTGTCTAATAAATCAGATCTGTTTGTTAAAAAGTTTATGAACTGAGCCAGAGTAGGATAGCCTGTAATTGTATTACGAAATTCTTCCCACTCTCTAAAAGAAATTTGATCTAATTTTTTAGACATGATATGAATGATGAGCGTATCCCAGTGGTCAGTTGGTTGACCGAGGCTGGCAAGTGCACGCAAATTTTTATTAGTTACATCAATCATGTTTCTCAAAAACTGACTGGATTCTTTTTGTGCTTGCTGTAAATTAAATAAAGCATTGACAAGATTGTTAACCAAAAGACGTTCGTTGTCGTAACGATTAGTTAATAAATTCCAAGCGATTTGGTAATTATCTGACGTGAATTCAATGTTTTGAACAATTAAAGACGCAGTGCCTTTTAGAGCTGCGCGTAAATAATGGAATTTATTAATATCGCTAAGACTTTTACTATTATGAATGATAGATAAATACGTATCTCTAAATTCCAACCAGTGCTGAAAGTCGCCATCGAATGCGGGAAGGTTTATTTTAGGTAGCCTTACAAAGTCATGAGGCGCAGATTCGGCAGATGATGAGTCGTATCTATGACGAGGATAATCACGTTTCTGGTGCTCCGTATTGATCAGCATTGTGGCTTGAGCCACAACCGAATAATATTTATTTTCAAATTGTACGCGCTCGTCGAACTTCCCATCCTCCTCAGACAATGTCTCGAACTCAGTCTGTAATTTATCAAATTCAGCATATATGAACTCTAATTTTGACAAACGTAATTTTATTTCCGTTAACTGTAAGTCCGTTAACGGTTGACAAACATCTATAGTTTTTATGTAACTGTTAAACAGCGTAAGTTTGCCTTTAACATTTCCGCGTAATTTAATTATTTCTTTAATACGAGCTTCAGCCATTGTAGAACAATAATATGTAAGAATAACAAGTTACTGGATGGAGAATAATGACAAGAGCATATAATATTAACTATGAAGTTAAAGATCAGAAATGATTTACGGTAAGCCTAGACTGCAAGCGATAGCACAGAATATAAACAAAACAGCTACCTATCTGTTTTGTTACCTATGTATTACATATAGCGATAGGCAGGTAGATGTAGCAAGCTATGTTATGTATGTTTCTAATAACCGGTCACCGACGATAGCAGCTCGACGCAGTGGCAATGCAATGACAAAATAATACCTAGATAGGTACTTATAGCGTAATAAAGTGTTGACGTAATATGGCTGTCAACTGTTAAAAAAGAATGCACTGTCCTAAGCACGCGTGAATAATACCATGTGATATTACGTTTTACAGATTGAAAATTATGAAAAGCGCTAAAATATGAAAAGAAGTCAACATGCCACACAAATAGTGCACTTTACAACAGTTAGGGAAAGAAGTTAAAAGGAAAAGATAGGCAATAAAAAGGAACGAACTCACTCGTTTATTTGTTCTGTGGGTTCCGATCTGTGGAGCACACAAAGGGCAAAGTCCACTTCACCGTTATTGTTATAATGTTGTATTTGTTATCCAATCCTGCTAAAATATGTTGCAAATATGTTTCCGCTTGCGTCTAGAATGCTCCTTGTTGTAGGTTTGTAAGATGATGACGAAATGAGTTGACGTTATATTTGAAATCTTGATGATCGTCAATATGGAATGATCTGCGTCGTTTGTCTTGAATATCAGACGGTGAAAAGGTATCCTCGATGTAGAAAATATGTCTTTCTCCACAGGTATCCTTTGTAAGTAATGTAAGACTTGTCCACTTAGGCATGTCCGTGCGCCGAACAAAATGGCGTGTCTTCCTCTTCGTAATTTTTACGTATTTCTCGGGTGAAGGACCAATTTGTTAGCTTCGATAGCTGGTTCAAGGTGAAGAAATGAAGACACTGATGGAAACTGTTACGTTGATATATATTTTATATGGTAAAATATTAAACTTTTACAATAATCGCGCACACGACCCGAGATGACAAGCAAAAAGATGCAGATTGAATGCGTGAGTGAAGGCGCGACCGTTGAATGAGGCGGAGCGTCGCTCGTAGCTCACTCGCGGTGATGCAAAGCCGTAACAGTAGTGCCATCTATCTTGATGGCGCTACCATATCCTCCCTGCCCTAAAGGGGTCCCTTTAAAAAAAAAACTTAGCTATGTTGGATGTACTACCGCATAACCCATCAATAGGCTAAGACAAATTAATCTAAATTAACTTTAGCAAAACAATTATAATGAAAACTACAAACTAAATACTTAAACTAAGAGGTGGATCTAACTTCCGGCTAGATCTCACTGAGTTGGAAGCGGACTAAGACGTACAACAGGGCGCACGTAGCTCCCCTTCGCAGTTTTCACGGTAACAACGCGGGTTGTATCGTCTTTGGAAGTATGCAGTTTCTCCACGATGGCTAACGGCCATGAAAGCGGCGGAGCATTATCATGTACTATGACGACCAACGTACCCTCCTGTATAGGGGATGCAGGACTATTCCATTTGGATCTAGCCTGAAGCTGGTGGAGATATTCCGCACGCCAGCGCCGCCAGAACGACTGCATGAGTTTATCCAGCAGAGTATGTCTCTGGAGCAAGCTCGAAGAGTCTGCTTCAGGAGCCGGAAATGACGATAATGGCACTGTGTTCAGAAAATGTGCAGGGCTTAACGCGGATGGTTCTGCAGGGTCACTACTCAATGCCGTGAGCGGACGCGAGTTGATCAGCGCCTCGACTTGTGCAAGGACAGTTAAAAGCTCTTCGTAAGAGAGGATCTGTTGACTTATAACTTTGAAGAGATGCGTTTTAATTACTTTGACCATGCTTTCCCAACATCCACCGAAATGTGGTGATGCTGGCGTAATAAACTTCCAGTCAATATGATTTATGGAAAGTTCTTCCTTAAGACGAGTACGATATTCGTCCCCGAGAAACTTATAAAGGTCGCGTAAATAAGAGCTTGCGCCCACGAAACAAGTGCCGTTATCCGTGTACAAACACTGTATAGGGCCGCGTCGTGAAAGAAATCGTTTAGGGTGCTTGTACACGGCGCATGTAGCTTGAGCATGTTGAGGCACTTGCGCGGGTTATATGCACCGTAAACATATCGTTTAAAAATATGTGCGGGTCCAGCGACTCGAGCATGTACCAATGCGAGCCACCCGCGCAAGTAACTCGCGTGCTCTGCGGCGCGCGCGGGTCACTCGCGCATGTTACTTGATAAAATTACATTTTTAACGTATGATTTTAAAATAATTTTCGTTCGTCGAGATATTTTGACGCGCTTTAAGACATATAGCTACCGCACGAATAGCATGCACATGTACCTACCTCTTGACCACGAACAAATAACTTGTACACACAGCTTGCGCAAGTAGCCCGCGTCTTTAGTTGCTCCAGTTATTTGCACCATGGACAAGTACAAGCGAGTAACTTGAACAAGTATCTTGCGCATATTACGCACCGTGTACAAGCACCCTTAAGGGCTACCAGGAATGACACAGTGCTTAAATCCGTCGCAACTTCAATGTGCGTAGCGCGCGTCGTTAAGCATGTAAAAATACATAGCCAAGCTTTACGGCTTTTAACACCTCGACCACGCACTGGCGTATACTGCAGTGGTCCTGCGTAATCACAACCGGTATGTGTAAATGCTTTATCAACCTGATTGACGCGCTGGCTAGGAAGATCTGCCATGGGAGGGAAAATTGGACGCGGACAAAATTTGAAACAGACGTTACATTTATGTATTCTGTGACGAATTATTCGTCGAGCAGCTAAAACCCAATATTTATGCCTAAGTAAGGGCATAAGCAACTCTGAACCAGATGGAGATGCTTCTCGTGATACAAATCAACAAGAAGGTCGACAACATGATCATGACGCGGTAGAATGCAAGGATGCTTGTAGTTATAAGGTTCATCCGAATTTGACAGACGACCACCAACGCCGTGCTCATCGAGAAACGGCTTGAGCCTAAGAATAGCGGGAGAACAAGATACATTATTTTTCAAATTTTGAATGTCGTAACTAAAATGAACAGCCTGTACAGCTCGTAGTAACTTATATTCTGCAATTTTAAGGTCAGTACTTGAAACAAAAGTCCCATTAGGTAGGTGCCTAAGAAACCTACAGACATAAACGATGGCGCGGAGTAACTTAGACCACGATGACATGCGTAGTGCGAGTGCATAGATCGTAGATTCAGCAACCTCAACAATCACGGGATGAGAAACAGACTTCCGTTTGGGTACATCCTCGTCCTCTGCACTGTGGTCAAAGGGTTGCATGGGCCACTCTGACGGATCATGGGAAATCCAAGAAGGTCCACGATGCCACAATGGATGAAGCAGAAGATTAAGTGGAGTTACACCACGAGACAGGCAATCAGCGGGGTTCTCAATACCCGCGACGTGATTGAAACAAGTAGCAGAAACAAGTTCAATTAATTTACTAACGCGGTTGGCGACAAAAGTCTGCCAGCGGTGAGGAGAAGCGAGCGCTACTTTGGAGTCAGAAAACGCGTTTATTTTATTGATAGGGTAGAGGGGCAAAACTGTGTCTTGAACCTTGCGGAGCAACTGAGACAACAGAACGGCCGCGCACAACTCCAGTCTCGCAACCGAAATGGTTTTAATAGGCGAGACCTTGGACTTGGCACAAACTAACTGCACCGAGTAGTTAGAACCAATACGGACTTGCAGATATACGACTCCGCCGTAAGCACAATCGCTGGCGTCAGTGAAACCTATTAAGTTGATGGTACATCCATCTACCAACCCAAGATGACGTGGAATAGTAATTTGATTGAACGCGGTAAGCTCAATACAAAACTGGCTCCAAGCGGCGACAATATGGTCAGGGGGTGTTTCATCCCACTCATACTTTGATAACCAAAGTTCTTTGATCAAGAGCTTGGCGTACAAAATTGTGGGAGCCACAAAACCCATTGTGTCCCACAGTCGAGCCACTGTGGACAGCATAGTGCGTTTGGTGCACTCATCATCTGGCGGTGAGACGTCAAACCGAAAAGTATCACAGGATTTGTCCCAGCGTAAACCTAGAACTTTATGCGGTACAGACTTCTCAAACTCAATGTCCGGAAAAAGCTTTATGAAAATCAGGTATGCGTGCGAGAACCTCCTTAGAATTGCTTGTCCATTTGACAAGATCAAACTGGCCTCGCTTGAAAAGCTAAATAAGCTCTTCACAAAGCGAAATTGCTAGCGGAACGGATATTACACTACAGGCAATGTCATCCATATACAAAGCGGAAGTAGCAATAGCTGCTGCGGCGGGAAAGTGATCGCCTTCATCAGCGATCAACTGGCGAACAACTCGTAACGCGTGATATGGGCTAGACTTGAGTCAAAAACAAACACGATTGACCTGATACACGGATAAAGGTTCCTTATTGTCAAAACGATAAAAAATCTGTTGAAATCTACGGTCAGATTCGCGAACGCCGATACTGAGAAACATTTGGCGGCAATCAGCTGACAGAGCGATTTGGAAAAGACGAAACTTTATTATGATGTTAAATAAATCAGCCTGTAGATTAGGGTCGGCATGCAAAATGTCATTAATCGACTGACCCGATGTAGTCCTACAACTAGCATCTAAAACTACACGAAGTTTAGTAGAGGTTTTATCTTCGCGAACTACGCCGTGATGCGGGATATAATATGAGGGAAGAGAATTGCCCTCGTTGTTTACAGCTAAACTCAAAAAACCTTTATTTAGGTAGTCACGAATGACGTCATTATAGGCGCCGCGTAACTTAAGTGATGCATCAAGTTTACGTTCTAAACAATGAAAACGTCTAAGCGCAGCAGCGTACGAGTCGCCTAACGAATAAGGGTCACCATAGAATGGCAACGCCACAACGTATCTACCACTGTCGTCACGAACAGTGGTAGCGCGGAAATGTTGTTCACACTCGAGATCCTTACGGTTCATCGAGGGCGGTGCGGTAATCTCTTCGAGCTCCCATAATCGCTTGAGAAGAGAATCAATATTATTTTCTTGAAGAACAGAACAGCAACAAGACGTAATATAATGAGAAGTATGTAACGTAGGTATGGTACCCATAATCACATACCCAAATACCGTCTCTATAGCGGGCGATAAATTATGTTGCTCACTACGTACAACTTTAGGTAGTAACAAGTGCGGAAATATTGAAGCTCCGATCAAAACATCAATGTCTTCCGGATTCGCAAATTCCGCGTCTGCTAGCGGCAATGTCTCGAGATGTGTGAGTAGCGATAAGTCCACATTAGCGTTCGGCAATGTGTCCGTAATACGCTCCACGATAAGCGAAGAAATGTTAAAATTAATATTCCTATCAAAACGCGAATGTATTTTAATATCTACGGAACCCTTGCAATGTTTTTCTGACCCCCCGATCCCCTTGACTACTTATTTAGTATTTTTAAAGTTATCCCACAGTCAGAGGCGTTTGAAGCAATCATAAGTAATAAAGTTACTCTGTGATGCGCTATCGAGTAAACAACGAACTATGTGCGGTTCGTTATTAATATCATAAACGATAACTTGCGCTGTTGCTAATAGAACCGTTTTGGACGCCGTACACTGCGGTTTAGCATCGCGCTGAGCATGACAAGCGCGCGAGGGTTGTCCGCGTGTGTCCACCGCCAGCGCAATGGACGTCGTACACAACGATACTTCGCACTAAGACGTGGAGGGGGAAGCCACCGTGGCGGCCTGCACCTGCGACGTCGGCGCGCTAGAAATCGGGTCAAGGTTACTGGATTGGCCCGACAACGGATAACTTTTATCAAAATGTAATAATGAGTGATGTCGTTGATTACATGAACGACACTTCGTCTTACTAGAACAATCACTCGTTTTATGTTTTATACTTAAACAATTAATGCAAGCTTTGTTTTCTTTTACACATTTGAAACGAGCAGTCGGATTTAAATTATTAAAAGCGGGACATTTATAGAAATGGTCGTGTACTATATTACTGCACAGACACTTCTGTGAATTATTATTATTAGATTCCGAGCATGCTACGTAAGATTGCGGATTAGAGACCGAGTTATTATTGCTATTTCGCGATTTATTCGACTTTTTTTTGCTATTATTATTATTAGACGAGCTAGATGAACTAGGCTGCGTATTATGAAATATTCGACACTGATATTTGATGAAAGAAATAAAACTATCTAGTGTAGGTATTTTATGATTACGTTCCGTCATCTCGAAAGCACGAATTGTTTCAGTGTCAAACTTTTTTAAAGCGAGTTGAAGAAACATAAAGTCGAAGAGATAATTTTAAGTTTTTAAAACAGACGCGGCACCGGACAGTTTAAGATTTAAAGCTTGATCAAAGTAAGTAGACGCTAGAACACGAGTATCTTGATACCTATCAAGTAGTAACTGGAATATGACCTGATAGTTCTCAGCACTTGGTGTGACACCTGCGAATACGGACTGGGTCTTCGGTTACAGCTTACCTATTAAATAGTACAACCTGTCAGCATCTGTTAGAGAACCATTATCTTGCACTGTAGACTTAATACTCACATAGAATAACGGCCAATTTCGTATATCTACATCAAATGACATAAGCTCAATTGGCAGTAATCTCGGCGCTCGAACCGCCGGTGAGGCAGAAACGGGCTGCGCGGAACACCTACCCTCCAATTGTGATTGTATGCGCTTGATGATACAATAAAGATCTTCGAATGAGGTGTACGCCTGATAATTCGGCTGCTCATCAGGATTAATAGAAAGCAATCTTGCGTTATAATCGTCTAACAACTTATGAAAATCTGTTCGTATACTATCTACTGTCATACAATAACTAAGAAATGATTCCCTATTAATATCGGAAGTAGCGGCAGTTTTTGAGCGCTTGTAAATGTTTTGAATGCGCTCAAATAAAATATTTCGTTTAGCTTCCAAGATTGACAGCTCTTTTTCTTCCGACATGCGTGGCTTCTTTTGTTGCGCCATGTTTACGTATGTATAGCTAATGAGACCGAATCAAAATAAGAATACATAAAGTACCTATTATTTTACCTAAGTAGGTGTTTATGCGGCAGTTAATCGTAAGTAGGCAACAACTTTAAGGCGGTGGAATTAAAAGGTGGTTGAAATATGGAATTTACAAGACAACTATGATAGTTGTAGTAATAATAATTGGGTAGATATATCAGATTAGTAGGTAGCTACATAAAAGTATATTATCTACGGAAGCGTGCGGCAGTAACCACGTAATGGGTATGTACATGGACTAGGAGTATACCTAGGTGCTATAACTACCTAGGTAGGTACTTCTAGAAGATACGTACGTGAAATAAACGAGAGGTTACGTATAAACGCAAATGAATCCGGCTTCGTACGGACCAAACAAAATGGTTCGGTGAAATATGAAGGTGAAATATGTACTAGGCGATTTGGTGATATGGAAAAATTATTAATATAGTGGACTGTATTAAGAATGGCTGGTAAATCGCCTAGAGGAGGGGTGAATAAGGAGGAATAGGAGGCGGAGGTATGAGAGCACGCCTTACCTTGTAAGTCAGTCTTCTTCTTTACAAAATGGCGGCCGCCGGCATCTTCGAGAGTCCTGAAGCTGCACAGATCACTCCACTACACCCGCGCGCGGTTTAGTTCTCGTTTATAGTATAAAATAGCGGTAAAATATTGAAGACTGACTTACAAGGTAAGGCGTGCTCCCATACCTCCGCCTCCTATTCCTCCTTATTCACCCCCTCCTCTAGGCGATTTACCAGCCAGTCCACTATATTAATAATTTTTCCATATCACCAAATCGCCTAGTACATATTTCACCTTCATATTTCACCGAACCATTTTGTTTGGTCCGTACGAAGCCGGATTCATTTGCGTTTATACGTAACCTCTCGTTTATTTCACGTACGTATCTTCTAGAAGTACCTACCTAGGTAGTTATAGCACCTAGGTATACTCCTAGTCCATTTACATACCCATTACGTGGTTACTTCCGCACGCTTCCGTAGATAATATACTTTTATGTAGCTACCTACTAATCTGATATATCTACCCATATATATCAGATTAGTAGGTATACGAACAGATTTTCATAAGTTGTTAGACGATTATAACGCAAGATTGCTTTCTATTAATCCTGATGAGCAGCCGAATTATCAGGCGTACACCTCATTCGAAGATCTTTATTGTATCATCAAGCGCATACAATCACAATTGGAGGGTAGGTGTTCCGCGCAGCCCGTTTC